>VZSE01004862.1:131714-248526 GCA_013398275.1 Promerops cafer
GATGGAGGGAGGCGACCCTGCCCTTCTGCCCGGCCCTGGTGAGGCACAGCTGGTGTGCTGTGTGCGGCTCTGGGCTCCTCAGCACAGAGACAGGGAGCCACGGGAGGGGGTCCAGCAGAGGCCAGGAAGATGAGGATGGTGTGGAGCAGCTCTGCCTTGTGAGGAAAGGCAGCGGGAGCTGGGCCTGCTTCGTCTGGAGGAGACTGAGAGGGGATCTCATTAATGCATATAAATGTCTCCAAGGCGGGTGCCAGGAGGATGGTGCCAGACTGTTTTCGCTGGTGCCCAGCGACAGGACGAGGAGCAATGGCCATAAACTAAAAGTCAAGAAATTCCACCGCCATATGAAGAAGAACTTTATGTTGAGGGGTGGCAGAGCTCTGGAACCGCTGCCTGGGGAGGGCGTGGAGTCTTCCCCTCTGGAGACACTCAAACCCACCCGGGCGCGTTCCTGTGTCACCTGCTCCAGGTGACCGTGCCTTGGTGGCGGCGGGGCTGGAGGGGATGATCTCCGAACGGGAATAATTCTGTGATTCTGCGAAACAAAACCGGCTCCGGTGGCATTCCCAGAGGAGCCTCCCTGCCGGCAGAGGGTATCGCTGCTCTCTCCGCGGCAGGTGCGGATTTCAAGTAGCAGCGAGTATTTGATGCATTTCTCCTCTTGTTCTTCCCCTTCATTTCCTCGCCAAACTTCCTGATCTCCGTCTGGCTGCTCTTTCCCTCAGCGGGACTGGGGAGAGAATCAGCGAAATGAGAAACTCGTTGGGGGAGATAAAGACTAAACTGTCCAGTAAGTTGTTAGTATTGCCTATTAAACTATAGGGAATTCAAAAGCTGCACACAAGAAAGCAAAACAAGAAATTCATTTGCTGCTTCCTGTGACCAGGCAGGTGTTCAGCCATCTCCAGAATGGGGCTCCATCATGTGTAACAGTAACTTGGGGAGATAAATGCCATCACTCTGAATGTCCCCCCTTTTGTTATCCCCACAGCTTTATATCCTGATAATTGTGCTATATGGTATGGAATATAATCAACACTCTGTTCAGCACAAATCCAGAACAAGGCTCCCTACTAGCTAATTAGCTCTGCCCCAGCCAAAACCAGCACACAGAAATGCCAGTCCAGCATTACCCTGAAGACACAAAAAGTATGTACTTTCACTGTTGCTAGGCACAGAAAGTGAGAGATGTATCCTTTGCCTCCTTTCTAAAGTTAAAACAAAGAACAGGAGGCTCCATGGTAGCTCCAGAAGTATAAGGGAAGGGCAGACAACCTGGCATAGAAAGAAGAATACTGCAAGAAGACTTTGGAGTCAAGTCTTAGTAGGAGCAGCAGCACTAGTATTTACATATATTGGTCCCTCACTCATGAGCAAACTCCACTAAGTGGTATTTGACAGTGACTTCTGCTCCACTCCCTTTATTGCTGTGATGCTTGAGGTAATGGGTGGATCACTTTAACACTGGCTTACAGAAGTACTTTGTTAGGGAAAGGAAAGTCCACTAACAGTACTATTGGTATGTCTAGACAAGGAACAGCTGGAAAGGTCCAAGTTCAAACTGATCAGTCCCATTCCTCAGGGATCCAAAAAGCTCTGTTTTTACCAGAAAGAGTAGCTGTAGGAGGTTCTTTAAAAGTTATATCATCTGGATAATTTCAGGTATCAGGATATTCTTGCTGCTACTGTTTTTCCCTGCTTTGCTACATTCACAAACTGCCCCCATGTCACAGTCCCCATCTCCCACGTGGATTTGGTACCAGGAGCTCCTACAATTAATAAAGAGGAAAAAAATGGCTTAGAAAATGCACTTTGGCATCTCTTGCCATCTATGGTACTTTTAGCCCTGTCATGGTTTCTGAAAAATACCCAACCTGATACAATGAAGAAGCAAATGTGTCAAATGTTACCTAAGTTACAAATCACTCTTGGATAATACAGATCCTTAACATATGATAAATGTACTACCTGAAGAACAGAATGGAAGTTTGTAGACGGTGTTCCAGGACACGGGAGAGAGGAGAGACACATTTGAACATTTCTGCTTGCTCCATTTTGGAGGCTGGAAGACTACGTTAGCCAGAACATGGACATAAAAAAATCGTTCATAAGTAGGATTTGGGGCTGTATTATCATTGTAGTTTCTTTTTCTTGCTGTGCGTTTTCTAATTTCTTCGATAAACTAACATGCACTCCTTTTACCCATTAGTTCACATGAAGCAAATTGAGTTAAAGCTGACACATTCAGGTTATATTTCCCCAAAGATAAATCCTCCAGGGAACTTGCATGCTTTGGTGGCAAAGTTGGCAGTATCTTTTGTCAAGCTCCAAGGGCAATTAAGAGAGTAGGAAGGCCAGGCATAACACTGAGAAGCTCACCCAGTACAGCTCCAAGCAATGTGCAGAATCCCAGTGATGTAGTCAAACTGGTTTTAATCACTGCCTATCAGTCAACCTTGGCAGTCAGAAAGGCAGCAATAAGATATTTGGAAAATAATGTTGTTGTCTGTTTGCACTGAGCAAGGAGAGAAGGTGGCAGAAAATAAAAACGTGGTCAGCCATTTGCACATTCAGAAAGGCATATCAGAAGAGGAGTTGGATTGCACAAGACAAGCAAGAGCTGAAAGTGGAGAAAATTTTGCTTGGAAAATCTTACCAAAGTGAGAATTGCATGGGATAGGAATATACTCGGATACCAACTCAATGAACATTGATTTGCAGGTTGTGTGAATTAGATAAAAGAGTAAGGCAGAGCCTTGAGAGTCTGCAATCAAGAGATTGCAGACTTCAGCTTGCCTAAGTAATCAGAGAAAGGCATTAATTCCACTCAGCCCTTCAATAAACAGATTCTATACTAAAATCTCCAACAAAGGATGGAGGTGGCAGGTAAGTGGACTGAAAAGCAATACCTTCTATAAGCAGTATGAACTCAGCACCCTCAGTTGCTACAAGCTGGTATTTTGGGTCAAATTTGTATGCAAGGAGACAATGCAAGCACTACTCCCCTGCTTTGCTCCATGTGTTATGTGGTAAAAGGTGAGTGAAGAGCTGGCACAGACCATCAGGAGGACAGTGACATACTATAGAACCAGTTCCATATAACCCATGTGGAGAAACATAAGCACTTAAAATATGCTGAAGCAAGTTTTAGGTAAAGCAAATCACCCACAGAAAAGTTAATGAAATTTTAGGCTTAAGTCTGTGTTCATCTCAGTTCCCTGATTGTAAAGGAAAGAGAACCATAAAGAACTGAAAATAATCTGGAAGGGTTTTTATTAAGTGATAAGCACCATAGAAAGGGCCACACTTGTGGTGATGCACGAGACATTATAATAACTAATAAGATGCACTCAGTAGCAGACTTGGATGAATAATGGTACCTAAACCTTGGAGAGGTTCTCTGAACCTTGCAGAGGAGATAGGAAACAGACAGAAAAAGTAAGCCAGCAATCATGTGGTTAATTTATAAATAGAGAGCTGTGGTGAGCCTGTTCAGAAAACTCTGTACTGGGCTTTTCCTATCATTACAGTGCTTTCATAATCAGATAAATAATTTATAGTCTAAGACTTTGCAGGTAATAATTTAATGGCAATAACATGTGCATTGTTTTACATACATGACGTGACATGACATGCTACAGGTCAAGACAGCAGGGCTTGTGTAGGCAACACTGATCTCAAACAGGCTTAACCAGCTGGTCTAGGCAACACACACATCCCTTGGGATGTGATCATCCACTCAAACTACAAGTCAGGCAGACTGCTGGAGGAGGTCCAGCTCTGGGGCCCCCAATATCAGCAGGACATGGACCTCCTGGAGTGAGTCCAGAGGACCACGAGGATGATCAGGGGGCTGGAGTACCTCTCCTGGGGAGACAGGCTGAGAGAGATGGGGTTGTTCAACCTGGAGAAGAGAAGGTTCCAGGGAGAGCTTATAGCACCTTCTTGTACCTAAAGGGAGCCTACAAGAAAGATGGGGAAAGACTTTTTGCAAAGGCATGTAGTGACAGGACAAGAAGGAATGGTTTTAAACAGAGTAGGTTTAGATTAGCTATTGTGAAAGAACTCTTAACTGTGAGAGTGGTGGGGCCCTGGCAGAGGTTGCCCAGAGAAGCTGTGATTGCCCCCTCCCTGGAAGTGTTCAAGGCCAGGCTGGACAGGGCTCTGAACAATCTGGTCTAGTTGGAGGTGTCCCTGCCCATGGCAGGGGGTTCAGAATGAGATGAGCTTTAGGGTCCCTTCCAACCCAAACCTTCTGTGAGTCCATGAAGTACACACCTGTGCTAAAGACATAAGCTGACCTTTAACTCTGGGCTGATTATAGCAGTGGACCACAGCTCAAGGTGAAAAGACAGTTGAAGTGTGTTGAAGACACTTGAAGTAAGAGCGCTTATCTAGTGACTAGGCCAATCTGATCCTGAAATCAGATTAAATAGCTTAAAACATCAAAGAGAAAAAGTAAAGATATGGATTTGTATTAACTGGAAAAATAAAGGTAGAGAAAAAATTAGGACACAAAAAGGGAAAGTGAAGAATGGAGTATCATGAGAAGGACACAACCCTGTAATACACTGTTTTCTATTAGTTTGTTTCATAGCACAACCCTCAGCAGGCAAGATAGGCAGCCTGCCATTCTGCATGTGGTGCAGGATTCTAAGGGTGCAATTCCTCTCCCAGCCCAGGTGTGTCCTATAGCCTGTGGCTTTAGATGTCAGCTCTGGTACCTCATGGTAACGTACAGATAGCAGCTGGGTAGCCTGGACAAATGGGCTACTACTGCATGTGTTTGCTTCTGGTGTTTAGGACACCGCTACTTTCAAATCTTTACAGGTAGAAAGGCACTTATCCTCTTGGTCCTCCATGGGATAGTTTGGCTACATTTTTCTAGTTTCCTTACTCTCCTGCAGAAGCTCCAGGAGCAGGACGTGCGATCTGCCTTTAACCTTCCTCTCTAGATCTTTCAAGTTACAATATTTCTTCCCCATTCATATTTTCAGGTTTTTCTGGGAACATGAAAGACCACTGCCCAATACAGCATGTTCTCCATATTGAGCTGGAAGACCCTTGATATTTTTTAGTACAGTACCCTACCTTTATTTCTCTTTGACTTTCCAATTTCTTTCTTCTAAAAACTGATTCTTCTCTCACCCTGTAACATAGGTATCTTACACAAAACAGTTACACACCTTTACTGCTATAAAAAGTTTACACAGCACACTGTAGTGCACTGAAAACATCTGTCTTAGCACAGATCAGCTGGGGAAGCTATTGATGCCATGTTTTATAGTTTAGTTTTAAATAAAAGAACAAAAAAGCAGACAGTTATAATGAAAACTCAGCAGGAGCTTAGCTGTTTTTACCATTTTTATTAAATTCTCTTTTCTATAATACTTCAGTGTCTTGCCTGCTCTCCTCCTCAGTCCTTCAGTCTTACGGGTATGATGAAAAAACCCCAAATTTTTAGAGAGACCTTATTCAGTGCAAAGAGGGTTGGCATGGGAGACAAACAAACCCCAAAAGACCAAAATATGTTTCCATGAGGCTTTTGCATTCTTGCAAACCATAATGCAAGTCTGCAAATCTTCAGTTTGAGAATTGCTCATTTAGAATTTAGCAGGTCCTGTACTTTCTCCACATCCCAGCATAATCATAAGTAAAATGAGAGTGACACTGCTTTCTTCAACCTTTGGTGATGCTTACCTTGTTTCACTTTTAACCCTTAGGCACATTAGAACATTAAAGGATCCTTATAAAGCAGGGAGTTTCTACACAGCAATGTCTTTATACTTGACAAAAAGGGAATCTCAGTTGAGTTGCTAACATTTTTAATATTGCTGTATTTTAAATAAAGGTGTAGAATTTTGCTCTGCTTGAAGCCAAGAATTAAATCTCTCACAGATCTTGTTAAGGACCATTTCTTAAGGCTATCTGGCACTGTTACTAATCTTTATTAATTTGAGAGCATCAGTATATCCCTTCATGCTATGTAATTCCAGTCCCAACAGTCCCCCACATTCTCTGTAAAATTCAAGGCATATCAGATGGATCCAGCAGACAAAGAAGGGAAAAAGAGGGGGCTGGAACACATGGCACAGGAGGAGGGTCAAGGATATGGGACTGTTGTGCTTCTCAGAAGTGAAGGCTAAGTGGGCACATCAGCTACCTTCAGCTGTCTGTCTGGAGGTTAAAGTGAACTGGACCCTCCTCAGAAGTGGACAAAGGACAAGATGAAACAGTCACATGTGACATCAAAGGACATCTCAATTTCAATTGTGAGGAAAAGTATCTCTTCGGTTGCAGTTAAGCACAGTGAAGGGCTGTCCAAGGAGGCTGCAGAATTTCCATCCATGAACATTTTCAGACCCTAGGGGTCCAAATCTTGAGCATCAGGATCTAGCTTTAGCATTAGCCATATTTTGAGCAGAAGACTGTACTACATAACATCCAAAGATCACTTTTAACTCTATTTTTTTAATGCCATTAAAAAAAGCAGAAACCTTAGATCACAAAAAAAAAAAGAAGAAAAAAAAGAAAATAGTTACAATTATGGAACAAACCTTTTGACCAGGGGTATGGACTAAATACTAAAATATTATTCTCCCTCTTTTCCTCACCTCTGCTTTAATGAGGTAGTTACTGGAAAGAAGAAAATGTATTTCAGCAATTAAATTTAAATTATTTCCAAGATGCCTTCCCCCAAAATATTGACAGCTCCAAAGCACAATGTGATGTTTACATTTAAAATTTTTTAGGTGAAGACATACACAAAAGAAGACTGATTGGTATTTTCTGGCACACTCAGGAGCAACACAGATTTGAAGAGGGCATAAAGAGTCCCAGTACTGGTTGTAATGCTGAGTCAGATGCAGAGGAGTTGTTTGGAAGGGTCAGCCCAGCCGAGGAAGTTTCCAGGACTACATCACAGCCAACAAATTATATTTAGTTGGCAAGAAGGTTGCACACACCATAAATTCCAGGGTACAGTTACAGCAAGGCGCTGCTGCCCTCGGCGTGGTCACACACGCCTTTTGGGTACCCGTAAATTGTCATAACCTTTCTTCGACGTCACATCAATGCCTACCATCTGTTTCTGACTTTTGCTCACCGTGTACGGTGTCACGCGCTAATTTTGGGGGTGGGGGTACATTTTAGCAGTTGTAGGCAATTGGAGGCGGCTGCGTGCGTGGCCTCCTTCTCCTTGGCATCTTTGACACAGGGGTCTGTCTGTCTGATTACTTGAACAAGGCGCACCATCCTTCCAGGGACCTATGTCCCTGGCCCCCCTCTAGGATTAAAAACCTACCCCTGACGGCGGGGCACGAAGGGCGGGAGGCCGCGGGAGCACATCAGCTTCGCGTACCGCGCCCGGTGCCGCACCCGGCCTGTGCCTGGGGCCTCCCAAAACCATCGGGGACCGGGTCTGCCCCGGCGGAGCGCGCCCCCAGGCCTCCATTTCGCGCAGGGGCGGGCTCGGAGCGGGCCCGTAGCCGGCGGAAGATGGTTCTAGGCCGCTCGCCACCGCCCCCGGGCGCGGCGCCACGGGGATGGGCGCTGGGCGCCGGGGCGNCGGAGCGGGCGGCACCAGCGCCATGACCGCGGCGATGCGGCAGCGGTTCGACCGCTTCCTACACGAGAAGAACTGCATGACCGCCGTACTCGAGCGGATCGAGAGCAAGACCGGCGTCAGCCGCACCTACATCGCCACCGGTGAGTCCCGGCCGCCGCCGCGCCGGCTCCCGGCGGGCGCCTCTTCGCCCCGCTCCATCCGGCTCTGACGGCTCTCTCCTCTCTCCTCAGGCATCCTCGGCGTCGTGGCCGTGTACCTGGTGGTGGGATACGGCGCGTCCCTGCTCTGCAACATCATCGGCTTCGCGTACCCCGCCTACGTCTCGTGAGTGTCGCGATTCCTGCCCCCTTCGCCACACGGTGGTTCCGGGTGCCACCCGCCGATGTGGTTGCAAAATCGCATCCCTTGCGGCGGTGCCGAGCCTGTCTGGGGGGGCGTTTCCGTACCGTGCTCCCAAGTGTTGTTTTTGCCGCCCACCCCCTCCCTTGAGCAGGTACCGATGCCAGGTGAAGAACGAGGCTTCTCCCATCTGGCGAGTGCTGCAGGAGTTACAGATCGGAGACGCTGGGTGGTTTCCACACTTGATAACCGGTTCCTGCAGCGGGTTATGCTTTGGGGTTGGGTTCCCAGCTTTGTCATCTCCAGCGGGAAGCTGGATCGTACGGGCGGGAGAATCACCGCTTTGGGGTGTTTGTTAAAACTCTCGCTGATGGTTTGCGCGGGGGCCAGGAAGGCGCTGTCGCATCGCCAGCGTATGCGTGGTGCACAGTACTGGGTGCTGTGATGGGCTGGAGACACAGGTGCGCTAAGGAGTGCTCTCCTTACCTTACTCC
The DNA here is from genome assembly GCA_013398275.1 of Promerops cafer. Taxonomy (NCBI): domain Eukaryota; kingdom Metazoa; phylum Chordata; class Aves; order Passeriformes; family Nectariniidae; genus Promerops; species Promerops cafer. Next base: position 140,115 of record VZSE01004862.1, read on the forward strand.
AAACCTGCCTTGCTAATGGGGGGCGGGGGAAAACGCTGTAACTCATCCCGAGCGTGAAAGACTTTTAAATACTTCCTTTGTCAGAGGAAGGGCTCCTTTGATATTCTTAAAAACAAAGTAACTGTTACCTTTCACATGTGTTATATAGTCCTTTAGACCAAAATGTATTTCCTGTTAGGCAGGACCACAGTGGAGTATGATCCAAAAGACTGCAGAAACGTACTAAATAAAACTTGTGTAACCTAATACACCCATCAAATGGAAGTCCTTCCCAACAGGACTGCTATATTGTTGAAACACCGTGCTTGCCTTTTATGTAACTCTATTTAAATGCAGTCAGCAGCTTTTAAAAATATGTTCTCTGTAATTCGATCCTGGGCAGTACAAAGTCGGTTCTTCTGTTTTTTTCAGAGATGTGAGGGGTTGACTTCGTTTTAGACTCTTGAAACATCCTGTGGTTGTGATGCTTAAGGCCAGACAACATTTTTCTAAATGCTGTTCCTGGTGTTTGTTAATTTTGGAGATTATAGGCCAAGAGCTCTGGAGAAACTTAGGTTTTGTTTCCTAGACGATAATTTGTAGCAAAAGGATTAGTTTAAAAGTATTCTCTCATTAAAATCTGAAAGGGGAAGAATCAGCCAATAAACCTTCAAAACATTGAAATGATTGTGTAGGAATTAAGTTTATATAATATTTTGTGTCTGACTTAGGTCACTTCTAAAATTATGTAATTACTTTCTAAAATCCTATTTAAATTTTTAAATTTGTTTTAAAACTGGTTTGGGATTGTATTTTAAACCTTCCATTATGCAATGATGCTGAATAAATTGGTAATACAAACTCTTGGAACTGCAGAAGCAAGGCAGTGTCAAATCAAATATGAATAATAAGGTTTCATTACCAATATTTTTTTTCAAATATGTTTTTTTAAAAATCTTTTTGTAGAGTCTCTCCCTTTTTCATGTTGAAATGTGGTTTCAAATGTGTCTTAATGTGAAAAGTTACCTTCCAGATCTTAGTACTGTGGTGTGTTTCAGTTTTTTTAGGTTTTTTTTTAATAATGGGAGAAATGTCCTTGGCTACAAGTTTTACTTACAAAACCATGCAAATACAGTGCCAGTTCTGGTTTTTTTTTCCCCAGTTCATGCTCAGGTAATGCTTGTCCTTTAGAGGCCTTTTTAATGCTGGAAAACATTTATAGTAGGAAATTATAATCCTAAGTGAAAATCTAATTTAAAACGCGTGTGGTGTGCTGCATGCCAGTGTCTTCCAGTGGCAGCCTGCTGACAGCACAGGTGGGCTCAATCCCTTCCCCAGCCCCTCACTCCCAAGTCCAGAGCTGGTATGTAGAGTTTATCGACATTTCGCTCTGCCTGTTTTTGTTTTGGCTGCTCTGGGTCATGTGCTGTAGTCAGGGTGCTGCTGAGTGCCATCCCCCTTGCTTGTAAAGCATAGAGACCCAAAGCATAAAGAACACTATCCAGAGTGGTTTGTTTATTCCTCTCTGCTATTTGGTCTGCCCCCCTTGGAAAGGAAGATGAAGCAGCTGCTGCATGAACTGACACTAGTGGATTTGCTTCCTAGCACAGAACAGAAAACAGTTTTCAGCTGTTCTCATCAGCTGCACACACCCTCAAATGCCTTTTGCTCTAAAAGCTGCAGCTTCTGGAAGAGGTCAGGAGCTGTAAATGGAATGTATTGTGCAGGGTGTTAGTTTGATGTTTACACAGGTGTTTCAACAATGAAACCAAGCCTGAAATGTCTCAGAAAGGCACTGAAAGAGAAAAAGCAGATTACTTTTCCTTGGTTAATTTACTTTCTTCTTCCATGAAGTAGGTCAGTATATCATTTCTCCGTTGTCAGTAACTGAGTTGTGTAAGTGAAAAACAAGGAATGGTTTGGGTTGAAACCATTCAACCCTGAAGGTCATGTAGTTCCAGCCACCCTGCCATGACCAGGGACAAAGTAGTGGGTCAAGCTCTTTGTCAGCAGAAAAGGCACTCATGAAGGAGTGGGACAGATTTCTGTGCCCTGCAAGGGACATCAACAGTCTTTACAGTTGTTTAGAATGGCAAACTGGCTGCCTGAGGGGTGACCCAGGAGCATGTTCCAAATCTGTTTTACTGGGATTTCAGTTGTGGGTTACTTCAGTCATGCTGATTACTGTCCATCTCTATGCTTTCCTGAAAGAAAATATATTGGAGTCATAGCAAACCCAGAGACCCTCAGCTCAGAGTTAAGTCTGTTCATGCATGAAACCAGGACAGTTTTGTGCAGGTATCTGCCTGTCAGGCTTTGTATGAATCTGCAGTTTATTTTCCTTGGTGTCTGTCATTCTCTGTATTCACTGTGTGTGCAGTGCAGCAGGTGTGAATTTCAGTGGAGAAATGCTGGAGGCTGTAACTGCTAGACCAAGCAGATGGTGTGAAGTGGTGCAGCTGCAGCTGCACTGCTGCCTGCTTTCTCATCACTGGTGCAAACCAGTGCCAGGGGAGGGGGCAGCTCCCTGCTTAATGCCTGATACAGCTTCAGGCCGGCACAGCTGGTTCCCTCCTGATTCCTCCTTGTTCACCTTCAGCTTTGCCTTGGGTAAATCTTTAGTGGTTTTATACATGGAGGAATTTCTTCTTCGGCAGTACAGAAATCTCCCCGTACATCCAAGTCTATGGCATGTCACAGCAAGGGCCCACCTGAGTCTCTTAACATAGGCAAAATGAAGCAGTAGTTCTCTAGCTGTTTCCCAGTCAGTCAGGCAGTTTCTAGTCTCGTTCCTTAGAAGTCTGTAACTGCTATGTGATGAAAGAGAATAAATAGTTTTAAGTTGAAATCTAATACTTAATTTACAGGCTTTTGTGGGTGCAGTAGGCCAACAATGAAAAGTTTGCCACTGGTGATAGAAGCAACTTTTTAAACTTGCAGCAAGCTTTAACTGCTCAAGGCAGTAATCAGGCTAGAGATGGAAAAAGTGAGTGTTGGCAAGTACATAAATACCATTGCCAGCATTTTCACTGCTTCTCTAAACTTTCCAGAGCTAGCGTGTTCAAATGTAACTCCACCCATAGTTAGTGGTGGTTAACTGCCTCAGAAAAATTAGAGTGCAAGCAGGAAGGGAGCCTTTGATGACTAACAAATGTGTGCAAAGGATTGGAAATTTCTTAAGTGCTGTCATGCTTAGTTTAGAAATTGCAAAGATGAAAATAGCTTTGGGCTGTAAAATGTCTGAACTTATTACTACTGTCTTCAAGGGAGAAAAGCAGTATATAGTACAATAATGCCTCTCTCTGCTTTGGCTAACTTTATGCTATTACTTCACTTTAGCTGTTTTTACTATGTAAATGTTGCTCATGGCATTTTACTAGCAGAAAACAATCTGGATTGATTGTAGAGACGTGTAAACACTCAAATGAAGTTTGAATATTGTCATGTGTCTTGAGTCTGTCTCCTAGTTCCTTTTCATCTTTCATACCTTTAAAACAGGAACACTGCTTTTCTTTGGTCATAGTTATTCAGAAAATATTAAATTGTTTCTGTATTTCTTGAGAACTAGGGCAGCAAATTTCCTTTCTCTTAACAAGTTTTAAGGCGAATGCTTACTTTCTTCCTTCATAAAAAATGATGCATGGTGTGCTGAGGCTCAGAAGTAATGCTCTGCTGCTGCTTTATAAATATGATTTGAGAGAGCTGACATATCTATCTGATTCACAATGCCCAGTATAAGTAGAAAATTTTAAAGTCTGTCTGCACTTGTGCTGTTTTCTCTTGTGCCTAATAATCTGGGGCTTCAGACACTAAAAAGGGTATTTTGATTTTTTTTAATATGTCCTGCCAAATCAGTTCCTCCAAGCGTACTCACTTTCTGGTTTTTAGGTTTTAGAGTGCCATGTTTAAAAGCCGTCTTAGCAGACATTTGGACAAATTATGTGCTTCCCTTTCTAAAGAAAGCAGGTGTTTAGGTGCAGGGAGTCTAATACTGTGATAACAGAAATTTTATGTCCACATCTTACATATAGGTTAAAAATATAATGGTGTTTGTTACACAGATGGGTCTGCTCTGAACTGAGGCACTAACACATCTTAATCCCAGCAGAAGAGCCAACATGTGTGTGGGATTGTGTTTTGGGGAAGATGGTTTTGAGCTGAGTCAGAACTAGGGAACTGACTCATTGGTTGGCCCTACAAATTCTTGTTCCAGGAGAGAGGGGACCAAGAATGAGCAGAGAGCAGTGAAATGAGAGGATGCCTGTTTTTTTTCCCCTTTGTTCCAGCTTTGTGCTGAAATCTAGCTTTGTGCTGAGTTAACATGTAGGCTGCAGGACTCCATGGGTGGGCAAAATAGCATGTGCTCCTCTTGCTGCCTCAGTCCCCATTTCCTTTCAAGAAACACAGTTGGAACCCTTTGTACTACTGTCACGTAGTTTTTGGTGTCTTTTAATAGTATCTGTCTGTGCATGGTCAGTGAAACCCTCCCTTGCTATCCTTGAGTTTTTCTGCTCCCATCTGCTAGATACACAAAATTGGGAGAGAAGGGAATTGGTAGACTTAAATCACAGCAGTTGTGTAAGTGCAGTTGGCAAATGCATGACTGCTGTTGCAGTCAGTGAGGAGGAAGAAATATGGAAAGCAGAAGGCTTTTAGGTGATGGATAGAAATGTTGAAGCCAAAATGATAAAGCAAATCCAAATACACAGGTACTTGTTTCACTGAAATGATGTGAAATGTCAGGGAGGCAGCCTGCCAGGATGGGTCTGACGTGAGGATGACAGGGAGGCACCAAGCTAAGGAAGTCTGTGGTGCAGTGGAGTGTTGATTCTGTGTGGGTGTCTGGATAGATAGCTAGAAGTAAGCTATTTTACAACCTGCTGTAAAGAGTTGGAGCAGATCAGTAGGCATAAGCTCTAGAAGTATAGGTGATTTCATGGGTTTTTAAGTTAAATAAAAAAAATCAAACCCAAACTTACGCTTGGCTAAGGGTGTGACAAATATGCCTGCCTACTCACTTCGTATGGCGCTGACTAGAAAACTGAAGGAAGGATGCACAAAATGGTCCAGTCTTTCCCAGCTAGAACATGAACACTGGCTTTAAGGGAGACTGATCTTTTGCCTTGAACTTGTAACTTTATTTATACAAGAATCCTCAGGTACACCTTGTAAATTGCAGGGATAAGGATGATCACGAGATCACAGTAATAAAATTTGGCATTTCTTTATTTCTGCCTCCCACATCTGGACTCAGCTCAGTAAAACCCCCACTCCAAACTCATAACTTAGCCTATGAGTACTATATGTGTGAATTTACTGTAACAAATGATTATGCCAGAGCTAATTGAGGAGCAACAGCTCTTGGAAAAGAGCTGATTTTTTTGTTGAAATGAGTCAGATGCTCTAACTGAAAGAACTCCACTTGGCAACTTACTAAAATTAGACCGGTGTCTGTTACTATCAGGATAAGTAACCACACTTGATCTGGGGTAAAGTGTGACCGATTCTAGGATGCACAGGGTCAAAGCTGAGCCAGTGCCCTGACACTGTAAGTACAGTGCAGATGGGAGCCGTGAGCTACTACAGACTGTGACAGCCTCCACTCTTCCCTCTTGGCACCACCAGCTAGCAGGGTTACTGGGGAACAGATCTGGCTGAAATTGAAGTTTCTCTTGGCTCCTGATCCATCACAGTGCTGGCCCACAGCAGGTCATTTTCACTCTTGGTCAGGCAGCTGTTTTTAAAATAACTGAGCTGTGATATTTACTCTCCAGACTACTGGAGCTGTTCCTAGTGATTGCTTTTACCTCCAAGGTGCAGAACTACTGTAAGTAGTTGTTTGAGGCTCTATTTAAAGTCCTCTACAGTTAGTGTTTAAGCAGTGTAAAAAATCCTATGGGATATGTAATTACTATGTATAACTAAGGCAGAATTTAGTCAAATCAGTACTAGACAAAACGGTATCATTTTTTAAAACCTGAAGCTATTGTCTTTGGATGGTCCTTCATCTGTTAAAAAATCTTAATATTATGTGTTAATGAGACTGACTTATTTGCTCCTTCAATACAGAAATAATTTATAAGAAGGTAATCCTAAAGCAGGATGTACTATCAGTGCCTCTTGGTCTGTAACTTTTCACTTATTGATGGAGATTGCATTTTGAATATCAGCCTGCTTGATTGGTGACCTAGCATGGAGAAGAATGAAGTGTTCTTGGCTTGAAGTAATGTCTATGATGTCTCTCCTAAGCTTAATTGTACAGGGCATTACATCAGAATAATACCTCTAGAATAACTTGGAAGACGAAATTTAATTGTGGTGTGATTCTCATGTTGAAAAGAGTGTAGTTATAAATGGATAAAAAATCCCTCTCTGTTCAGATATTCTGCATAACTTACTGTGCTTCTTCTTGGACAAGTACTATTTTCTGTGACTTAGTATTGAAATAGTGTGTAATTAGCAAAGGATGGAGGTAACTTTTGCCCTTTTTTTCAACAGGGACATGTTACGCTGAATTTCCCTGTCTCATCTGAGGGACCTACTCCCCACTCCAATGCAGGATATTTATAGAGTACTTCCCTTTCCTTGACTTTAGTTAAAACTTTCATTCACTGATGGCCCTGCTGTAACCTGCTTTTCCCCCCTTCCTCTCTCCCCGACTGGGACTGGAGTCATGGCCAGCAGGAGCAGTTTGAGCTGACGTGGCTGTTGCCTGCTGGCTGAGGTAGGGGGCTGCCCCTGGCCTTGCCCACCAAGATCAGACCACTGCAGAAGGAGGGGAGATGTGCTGTTCCCTACAATGTGTATGAAAACAGCCACGTGTGGATTTAATGTTGCATACATGAGCTGGCTAAATCAGATGGGGCTTTGACTACTTGTAGTGCTGCTGCTTGTGGCTGTCTGACAATAAACGTGTGTTGTTCATGTATCCCCCAAGGAACTACAGCAGCAGATGGTGAACGTTCAAAGGGAGCACACCCATGGCACTGCATTTAGGAGCTCTCAAAGGCCATTTGTTTCCAGAAGAGAGAAGATAATAGAGCATGGCCCATTAACACAGTGATATGCCATCTGCCTTTTGCTGCAAAATTGGAGATTCTAAGCCTTTTTTTTTTTTTTTTTTTAAATGAAAGCTGATTTTTGTGGTTACCGAGATAGTTTTAATAATGTTAAAAAGAAAAATGAAGCAATGATCCCTTAAATCCATATATGACTTCACGTGGTGACTGGAAAACAGGAAGACTGCTGGCAGTTTCACTGCCAAGTATTTTCTCACAAATGCCAAACTAGCATGCTTGTTGTGGTAATATAAGCCTTCTCTTCTATGCCTCTAAAGGAGAAATTGTCAGCAAAACTAAAGGAATGCACATGGTGAGCCTCTACGGCAAGTTTTCCTTAACAATGAGAAACTTTGCAATTGGTTCCTTTCTCTGCTCTATGTATCCACCACTAGTGGATATCCATCCCTACTAGTCCGTCTACTTTTTCCTTTCCCTTCAGAAGTGCAGTTTCACACATTGAAAATAGCTCTATAGCCTTCTTCCTTAACTCCTGTGGTGTCCAGGGGCTGTTTTTGTACAGCCCTCTCACCTGATCTTACTAGACTACTTCAGAGGTGTGGGTGTGGAAAAGATGTGCTTTACAGTGGGAGTAGGAGCAGCTGGAGTTGTCACTGCCTTTGAGATAGCTTGGACTAGGGCTGCCTGTGGTGATAGGAATAGCAGGAATTAGATCTGCTGTTGCAAAACCTGTGCAAAACCTGTTCTTCCAGTTGTGCTGGTGCTGTGCCTTGGTGAGATCCCCTTATTGATGGGGTATGGCAAGGGCAGCTGCTTTTCCCACTGCAGGACACTGCTGGCCAGCCTCACACGCCAGTAGAAATAATGCATGAATTAAGTATCAGATCCTTGTACTGCATTTCAAAATAATTCGATCCAGCAGTGGTGCCAGCTCCCTCTGCGTGTGGTGGGTTTGCCAGTGCTTTTGCTAAAGCACACAGCATGTCACAGGAATTATTTCCTTCAACTCTCCCTGCTCTCCCCCCTGACTTACAGAACTAGGAAGTGACAGAATCCACAGCATTTCTCAATTCACAGACCAGGAAATGGACTTAAAGCCAACTCTCTGATTCTGCCTTATAAACCTCTCTAACTCTGCCTTTTTAAGGGAACTGATGGAAAACTTGGCACTTCTTGTGCATCTCACACGTGCTGCTTCAGAAACAATGCAGCTGATATTAAAGGAAAAAGTGATAGAAGAACTTAAACTAAATTCATTAAACTGAGTCTACAGATTTGAATCCTCCAGCATGAGTGGAGAGGACTAATGATTTCTAACACTCTTAAGTTTGAAATTATTTGGCTTAGATTTGCTAGTATTTTCTTTTAAAACTTCTTAGAGTGCTAATCTGGAATTTAGTAGCTCCAGAAACTCCACTACTTTTACTGAAAAAGCACATTTGCAGCTTTTAGTTTCTGTTTTTTTAAAACTGTATATACTTGAACTGCATTCTTGTAGCAGATGGAGAACAAAAGCCCATTAAATCATTATGCAGAAGCCCATTAAATCATTATGCAGAAAGCCCAATACTTTAGTAGAGGTTGTTTTACCCTGTTCTTAAAACTTCAGTCTACATCAGCCTTTGCAATTCCTGTAGGAATTAATTTATGGAGCAATACATTGGGTGATGCAGATACATATTCCTCAGCACATGGATCTGGACCCCTATGCTTATGTAGACCAAGTGCTTCTTAGGACTTAGAGCAAATCTTTTGGATAGGTTTATCTTTTCAAAGAGGAATCTAGTCTATGTACAAGTACATTTATAATGCTATTTATTAGAGCTAACCATGTAAAAAAACAGAGAATAGTATAGACAGTCTTATACCACTGGTGGTGCTGGGAACCCCAAGCTGTGCAGCACTGAGTGAATTTCTGATCCACACGTAGTCCACTGTGCAGGCCTTGTCTGGAGGCAAGGCTACCCCATTTTGATAACTTAAGGTATTGTAGGATTTTTCATCCAAGACAACAGCTCTGTTCATCATCCTTTTCCGACTGCCAGAGAAGGAGGATGGTCACTGATGGGTGTAGGCAAGACCAGGCAGGTGTTGTGATCACTGGCATCCTGTGCCTCACAGGACTGGGCTCACTCAGGTTATCTGTTATGTGGATCAGTAATGCTCTGATGTACAGTAGCCTCCTGGTCAGGGTTACCACAATGCCTCCAGAACTGGAACTATGGCCAAAGATGATCCTCTCCCTTTCTTCTCCCACAAAATGTTTTGTGAACAAGGTCAGAATGCTCACTGGTTTTGTTCGGGGTTTTTTTTCTCCTTGTAATCCCAGAGGTAGAAATAGCTTGGGTAGGTTTGAAGTGTGCTATGTAGGGAAAAGCTTTGCTGTTCAAAGATCTTAACTATCATCCATCACACAGACAATGTGTCTTCTTGGCATAATTCAGTTATTGAGAGTTACATATAGCAACGAATCTGAGTCATAAAATCTTCATCATTATAGATGCGACTGATGCTACTGTTCTGCTCACTTGATTTGTTTTCCTTGCAGAATCAAGGCCATTGAAAGTCCCAACAAAGATGATGACACGCAGTGGCTGACTTACTGGGTTGTGTATGGCATTTTCAGCATAGCTGAATTCTTCTCTGACATCTTTCTGTCCTGGTTCCCTTTCTACTACATGATAAAGGTATGTTAATTCATGTGACCCCTCTCCTAAAATGGGACCTTTCGATAAAACTGATCTAATGTCTCCAGGAATGGGTAGATGACAACAGATTCATTTGCAATCATTCCCAGGTCACACCTTTTTAGATGCAGGTTATGTGTGATTTAGTACTGTGCAGGTGATCTGTTTACAGCTGATGGTTTTGTGAGGCAAGAGTGGAAGTTGGAATAGGTGGAAGGAAATGGTCTGCTGGGTTTTAGGAAAGAAAAAGAGACTGTGTAACTGTCTGATAAAAAAAAAAAAAAAACAACAAAAACCAAACCAAAGACAGTTCTTTCTCTCAGTGCTCAGGTAAATTTGGACAAACGACAGACATGGTAAGCCCCACAGAGTAGCTCTATTTTTGCTTTAAGTGCATTAGTAAAAGTGGAGAGTAAAATCATGAAGGCTGTTGAAGGAGGTCATAACATCTGTGCTATTGGAGCAAAGAAGGAAATTGGAAAACCAGAATAGTTTGTCCTACAGTTTTAATTTTTAATTAAGCTCAGTTTCCTGAAAGGAGCTGGTAGGTATCAGAAGAGATGCCTGCTAATGTGCATTTGTTAGTATGATTGGACTACCAGCAATGATTTGGTTAATGTGTTCCAAGGTTTGTTTGTGATCTAAGGTGTCAGTCAACTTTAATATGTTGAATTCTTCTAGGAGATAGCTGATCACTCCATATGCTGTTGGCTAGAAGACATTCTAGCTTGCTGCAGAGCCTGCCCTTTATCTCAAAGAACTGTTACCTGTTTTCTGGTTCAGTGGGCTCTTCCTTCTCTTCTGTTTTGTTAGCCAGGTTTAGTCCCACCAAAGTTGCTAAAACAATTTACTTGCCAGCTATTGTGGTGGGGTCATTTAAAATGTTAATGATAAGACCTGATGATGCCAAAAGCTGTTTCCAGGAAATGCCATATATTATAGACAAAAACTTACTGTGACAGCTGGTTTACACGTCTGCCTTGTTCATTTTCAGTCTTAAACAAGCCTCAGCTGTGGCAATCATTTGGACACCTTCTACTTTAGTAGAATTATGACTTTAATCCATCATCTGCAGTGGTATATACTCACAATTCTGAATTCATACAGTGTATTTTCAGAGCTTCTTTTCTAAATTCTTGGTGGAAAAAGATGTGGCAATGGTTTCTTCATGCCACCACAGCTCTCTTCCTGAAGAGCACAGGACTGAAATTCAGGTTGACTTTGCAAATAAAGACCACAAATGGCTCTGATAAAATGGTATCAGGAGTGCCACTGTTACATGTGGTGTTGTAATCAAGGGAAAGGCACTTTTCTCAGTTCTGCAAAAGCAAACACAGGGAATTATGTCAATACACAGCTTTCTACAATAGCTGCAGAAGGCACACAGAAGCCAAGTGTTTGCTCTCAGTAGGGATTGGTGGGAGAGGTTTACTTTTGCTGTACAAAGGCAGACAGGTGTTGGCTGGGAGTCAGAAAGCATTTCTGAATGGGTGGAAGGATGGAGGTTATTCCAAAGGAGGAGAAGGAGGAATCAGGCAGCTTCCACACTTCATTCCATCCATGAACTAAAACCTCTTGGAGGGTAGTTATGATGTCTCCATATCTTTTCCATGAAGCAGAAGCCCAGATACATCATTCATGAAAATTTCGAGCTTGCTTTCATTCTCAAAATGTGCTAAATTTGCATATTCACATCTATTTGATACAGCTTGTAGCTTCCACTCCAGACTGAGATTTAGTTGCTCAGTGTTTCAAAACACCTTCATGTGCATGGCTAAGACATTGAGCACCGCTGCTTCCAGAGGCCCCAAAGTCCAGAGTTTAGACTCTGTGACATTAAGGTTTTCAGCAGACTAGAAGATTTTATGGGTGGGAGAAAGGAATGTTGAAGAACCCCTTTAAATACATTACAATGTTTGTATATACTTTTGTTCTCCAGATGACATTTCTTGGATTTTATGGGCTTTTTTTTTTGGTAATGTCCACTTCTTATTTATCTGTTTGGGTTTTTTTATCTCTGAAGCACAGGGCATGCATGCAACTCATAATTTCTTGTGCATATGATTAGTTTTTAAGTACTTCTGTTCAAGATTTAAAGATTTCTGTGGCATTCAGGTATTAGTGTACAGTAGCCAGTAAAAATAGCAGAGTTTATCATCCTGTGAGTATTCTTGGTGGTGGGAGTGAGAGAGACTCCTTACTCTGCTAATGGCTCTGCCTTGAAACACTGTAATGCTGTTTCTGAACAAAATTGGTGCTGCCAGGGCAAAAACAGCTGCTAGGAGCAGGTCCAAGTGAGCCATACTGAGCTCAGGTGAATTCCATTCCCTCCTCTGTCTGGTCTGGAGGGTTGCAAAAAATATATTTTTGGTTTCGTTTGTTTTTTTTTTTTCCCAGTTACCAGTTTTATCACTCTGAGCTTGCTCAAATTTCTTACAACCGTCTTTATTTTCAGTAGCCTATGTTAGTTCAGTTTCATGAGAGACAGGGGTAAAATAAACTAAGTTAGCAGTCTAACATTTTCAAGCTTTGAAAAGAGTGAGAATCTCAACTTTGGTACACATCCAATAGAATATGCGTATAAACATCTGTTTCAGTACAATTCAAAAGTAATAGGTATTTGAGAACAAATCTATAATTACTTTTTTCTCAACTAGACTGGGACAAAGCTATCAAATCAAAATTACTAATTTTGTTCTTAGGCAGGGAAAGGGAAATTTCAATTTCTTTTGGTTTTAGAGGAAGTTGGACTCACATTTGAGGGATTTTTCTAAAACAAAGGAGAACTAATTTTTTTTTGTGTAGAAGCTGAGATACTTGCACAGTTTTGTGGGAGAAATAACTTCCAGTAATTGATCAGATATTCTTGAACAGGAAATGAAGTCAGTGTACTTCTCAGCTTTTAATGAAAGATAACAACATAAGATAGCACCATGTAGTCTTTCTGCTATATTAAGTTCCAAAGAATTGAAGCTTTTGAAAATCAGTATATATATTGATAAAGGCACTTTTTGCCTTTATTTTCTCTGACCATACTTAGTAATTCATCAGTTGTTACTTACTGGTGCTGGATTTTATTGCATGTTGAATTATTTGTTTTAATTAATTGGAATATTCCTGATGGGCCAATCTCTCTGGTGAGCACTTTACTTAAAAAAAAACTTTCTTTCTCTTCTGGGCAAACACTCCCTTCAGTCTTTCTGTTTTGACACCACAATCAAATATTTTAAAGAAGAAAGCTTAATGCTTACCCAAAAGGATGGTAAATTGGTTGGCAATGCAGAGAAGACAAAGCCAAAATTTTACAGATGTGAAGAGCAGAACCTACAGAACATTCAGTCTCAGTATACCTTGTTGGGAAGGAACAGAGGAGACATATTCCAAAATATTTGGAGGGCTTGCTTGAAGAGGACTCTGTGTTTCGTTTCCTTTCTGCCCAGAAATGTGTGGAAATCCTCAAACATGGAATCCTGTCTAACATGAAAACAAGGCTGAGGTTGTTTTGTTTTGTGTTTCAGGAAAGGGTAGTCTGAGAAAAGCTGTTATGCCTTCATTTTCTGGAGAGGCTTTTGACATGGAATAATATTGTACTATTTGTGTACAGAAAGAACTGTACAAATGCTGAGAAAATGTACTTAATTTTGTTGCAGTTTTATCCTGTAAAATAATTTTATATATGTTTTCATAGCTGAAGTGAATTTAGTTTATGGCACTGCCTGTCCCTTAAATGTTTCATCTTGCTCTGCATGGCTGTCTTTGTGTGGTGTATAGCAGTGAAACTGAAGCCAAATAAAAGACCTTCAGTAGTAAAGACAGGGATTTGTAGTACATGTAATAACTGTCTTTCCAGTCCCCTTTTGTAAGGTGCAGAAACATGATCCCACACTGTGGTATTTGATTTTTCTAGAGAGCAGATGGTGTTCTAAAGGCTGTACCTAAACTGCAATCTAGAAGCATTACTCTTGTGTGTGCACTGAGTGTAGCTTGGGTTTATCTCTCCTCCTTGTCAGCTTACCTCTGGGGTACACACAATCCTGTTCTTTCCCTCACTGTGTTTCCAAGGCGGGCAGGCAGAGAGGACAAGGATGTGTTTTGGCTGAATTGGGGTCATTTAGGGACCTAGACGTTCAGTTAGGCCTGTGCCATGTGTTTTAGAAATATTCAGAGAGTGATGTTTTTGTTACCAGGTTTTATACCTTAAAGAGAAAAAAAAAGTGCAGGTAATCCTGATACACCTGACACCAGCTTAGATTTACTGCTGCAGCCCTCCTCCTTTGTCCTTACACCGTCCATGAAATTATTCCAGTGTAAAGATTCACTGTATGCAGCTGTCCTGGTGTGTGCCCTCCTGGAGCCCTGCCCACACAGGGGATGACTCACTGTTCTCAGTGTGCTCAGGTCTGTGGCACTTAGGAAAGGCACCTTGTCTCCTGCTCTGAGGTTGCTTCCACTTAGGCTGGTGTTCTTTTCCCACAGTGTGGCTTCCTGCTGTGGTGCATGGCTCCAAGCCCTTCCAACGGGGCAGAGTTTCTCTACCACCGGATTATCCGTCCTTTCTTCCTGAAGCACGAGGCCCAGCTGGACAGCGTCGTGCAGGACCTGAAGGACAAGGCCGCAGAGACCGCGGACACCATCACTAAAGAGGGTGAGCAAAAGGCCCTTCACTGGCCACAGCGAGCAGGGAAAACTTCACTCAGGAGCTCTTATTGCACTTAATAGTCATCGTTTGGAGGAAGCAAAAACAAATTGCAAGAAGACTATGTAAATTATAATGGAGAAGTTAAATTTGGGAAATGGGGGTTGCAGTGGATCTTGCTTTCTAGAATTGCAGTTAGGCTAGAATGAGTGGAAGGAATTGAATTGTTTTTGTGTCTTCCCACCTTGCACACCACTAAAAACATTCTCTCTAGAGGCAGGTCCAGACATACCTTTCATAAATATAGCTATTGTTTTAGTGTATCCTCATATCTCCTAAAATACTTCCTCAAATACCAGGTAGAATAGAGGGGCTCCCAGTTGTGGAGTAAACAATTAACAGCAATACACAGCAACATGGAAAGTCCAGTTTTCCCATGCATGTATTTTTGCTTTTTTCCTTCCTCTGGAGGTCAAAGGATTCCTCACTCTTTAAGGAATTACTTTACGTTTTATTTTTATGTGCTATCACAGCCTGTAGATTGCTTAAGTTTTTTATTTCCTTGCATTCTATAGTGAACCCTTGCATTCTAAAATATCTGATGATGGTTTTATGAATAAGAGAAGGAAATGTATTAAGTAGCTAAAATAAAGAATTTTTTAAGTTTCCCTTGAAAGGAACTTCATCTATGTGCTATTTCAAAGCATCTTAATTCTCCTTAATTCTCTTTCAAACAATGAATGCAGACTCATTTCATCATACCAACTTAAGCAGTTTTCTGCTTAAAAAGTCTGTTTAAAAGATCTGCCTTGCTCAACTATTCTTGACTCTTCCTAAGTCCTTATTGTTAGGAATGTATCTTTATTAATGTCCTTCCATGTTGCACGTGGGATTTTCCTGTCCTCATTTCATCATTTATTCTTTATTTTCCCTATTTTTATATAAAAAGATTTCCAACAAAAGAAACCCCAACAAACCAAACAACAACAACAAAACAAAACAGAAACAAAAGAACCCACCAAAATGACAGGCTTTTTTTTTTTAAGAAAACATGTGCACACATATGTATGTACCCACAAATATTAGCATTATTTCAAGCCTGTTTTATTGTTATGGTATATTTCTTGCTTCAAACCTGTACGTCCTTAGCACTATGAGCAGTTCTGTATTAACAATACCATAGTTATATATATATATATGTATATATATATAAAAAATATATATCAATCTTAAATGTTTATTGTACTGCTCCTTGCTTATGTTTTATTTTTTAAAATGTTTTTGTGATCAGTTTTATCACTTTATATATGTGTATAAAAAAGCTGTGATTTTCTTCTGTGTTCTTTCTCTTGTGAGTAAAAGGAAATTTTTTTTTCATGCAGCTCGAGAACATTTGATAATCCACTTTGTCTGTAGGCCTAATGACTAAACTTGATTTTTTTTTCCTGCAGCCAAGAAAGCAACAGTGAACTTGCTGGGTGAAGAAAAGAAGAGCACTTAAACTGGATAAGTTTCCCTACCGCCTCCTTTGTGCAGCTTGATGTTACTGGGGACTGTGGTACAAGTTCAATAATATTGCCTTGGAAACATTTTGATATATTAAAGGAATGTGCTGTAAGTTTACTTACTACTTTGCTGTGACTGATATAGAGTATGCATTTTTATTTAAAAGCAATGCAGTGGGCAGCATCTGAAGCTTAATGAAAATATTTTATTCATCTTAATGCAGAAGAAGTGTTTCAGTAATCTCTTTCTGCAGTAACATAAATAAAAAGTATATATCCCTCAGGCTCTGCACTTTAGTTGTCTCTTTGTCTATGAAATTACTCTTAACACTTTGATTGTCGTGCATCTGGTAGCACAAAGCTATTTCATAGGGAAAATTCTGAATGGATTTTCTTGAATATACAGGGAATTATTGTGAGAGATGGCATAATGGATGTGTTCCCCACCACTAAATCTGTAAATTGTGAAATTATGTGTTCTAGGCGCCCGATTATAGAGATTATTCACTGTTGCATGTTTTGTTGTAACACAGTATTTGGTACAGTGTGTGTATTCTTAAATGGATGGATACTAAATATAGGAAAGAATAACTTCCTTGGAGTGATCAAGCTTAAATTGGCCTGAAGTGATTTGCTAGAAATGGATGCATTAAATTGTACAAGATTAACACAACATGACTGAAGTACAATCTTCTTTCCTATTCTTGCTAAAACAAGTTGTTACCCGAAATTGTTAATAGAGTAGTTTTAAGATCACACTCAAAAGCACAAGCCACCTTTAGCTAAGGAGTGGTACCATTACAAACACTTTTTCCTGAATTCCTTTTAAAATATCAACTTCCTTGGATGTCAGTCCTCAGAATTACATCATTAAGGGGACAGACTGTAACTACCATGAGCTTTTTCTGCTCTTAAAGCTCTGCAGTGTCTTCTGACCATACTAAGAACAACTTTGTATGAGCATTCAAACTTCCTGAGTGGAGATGCTCTTGTTGTTACTTGATATATTCCCGACCAATCAGTAAAAGTGCAACCAAAGTTGCTAAGAGAATAAAGGGATTTTTTACAATCAATTTAAAAAGAACCCAAATTTTTTTCTTAGATTTGCATCTGTACTCTTTCACACTGCAGTATTTTCAACAAAAGCAATTACATTAATTAATTAGGCATGAATTACTGAAATATCCCTGTTTTCATCTCCATGCTGACATTTCTTTAAAGCCTAGCATAATGGTATGGCAGTTCTGAGCCCACAGAACATGCAGAAAGGAAGCTTAAACTTTTGATAGGATAAAAATTATTTCCAGCACACAATCTTGAATTCCAAAGACTTAATCTTAAAATAAAGTTTTGAGGACTTCTAGATTTCTGCAAAAAACTGTTGTATAAACATTCATCATAAATTTTCAGATGCAAGAACTGCAAAAGAGTGAAGCACACAGTGCAATTCAGAAGGTCAGTTTTAACCTGGACAGGTATGTTTTATAAGAGGGGATGTAAAAGTGTCGTTAGAGAAAGCATTTTAAGCTTTGAGCTGGAAAACATAGCCCTTGGGGCTGGCAGCTGGATAGGGAAATACAAGACCTGCTGTACCTTATGTTCTGTAGGACAGCATGCAGTTTGTCATTTGAAGAAAAAATGGAAAATTTCTCAGCTAATCATTCCTTTACAACTTTTTGTTAGGAGGGGATATGCTGAAGAGGATAAAGTTTACAGCAAAGTTCTAGGTTTTAAGCAAGTAAAAAGTTTGAAGTGTATCACCATTTAACTGGTTTAATTTCTTGTCTTAACTTCTTCTGTCATAAACCCACTGGACTTTCTTGTAAGCCTTACTAAACCTGAGTCCTGTGTTTTAAACTCTTATCAGCTGTATGTAAAGCACTCATGCGGCCATTGTAATTTAGTTTCACTTCTTGAGATTAGAAGTAACTAGATAAAAATAAATGAGGATTCTTAATAGACTATTTGATTTCAGTGCAAAGCACTACATAACTTACTTATCTAAAAGCTTACAGTAAATTTTAGACTTTCCAAGCCTAATGACGTCTGTAGTAGAGACAGGATTTACTTTTCATTTCTTATACTACTATACAGTTCTTCTACTGTTATTAATGGGGATAAAACATTTTAGGTAGATGTTAGGTAAGTGTTAAAATGGTCCCTTGCATCTCTCTCAGAACCTGAAAGGCTTTAAATCAACTTCTTGTCTTTACCAACTTTATATTACCAGCACATACAATCAGTGCTCTTTTGTCAGATTTCTACTTGAATTAGAACTATGGTCTGTTGTTAACAGAAGTTGTCCTTGTTTTTTTGCCTTGATGCAAGTAGAAATGACTGAATTTCTGCAGCAAGTTATCCTTTCCTGGAAGTAACTCCACTGGGCTGGCCCCGCAGATCAGTGCTTTTCTTTGTGTCGTCACAACATTTATGTGCAAATGTTGGTACACACATCTGCTCCATGTCTTTGCTGAAGTTGTAATGTGCTAAATAAAAATGGACACAAATAAAGAGATTCTTATGGGACTGGTATGATGCCTCAGTATTTCTTAAGAGCTTCTTACCTCAACGGTGAAAACCTGGCTACTTTAGGAAGGCAGAAGGTCTTTATAGGGTATTCACTTTTTTTTCCCCCTCCCCAAAGTTCATTACTGTGGAACCAATAGCAACCTCAAACTCCAAAGGAAGTGCCTCTGCCTCATGCCAATCTGAGGGTGCAGCCGAGCAGATTTAGAGGCTTCAGGCCCTTACAGAAGAGTTTGGAATGCAGAACTCTTCCCAACAGTGAGCATCACGAGCATCTTTCTACACTTCATAGCCTGGCTTACCTGGTAATCATCAAGGTTTAGGATTCTCTAGAAACGGAGAGAGGAAAGACTGTAAACTACAGGGCTTTTGAAGTTTTTCGTCTCCCATGGGTTTCGTGGTGTTCCATAAATGACCTCAACACACAATGCTGAATAGTTATTGGCAGTGGTGTTACACTTACTTAAGACTTCCGTTGCCACTGTTTATAAGACATTTCATCTGCTTTATCTGACTCCTTTCCAAACTCAGCAAAAAAGGAAAATAAATTCAGGAAAACATAACCTCCCTCGTAATGATAACATCACCACTAGTGATATAGTATTTTAGTGATAAAATAATGAAAACTCTTCAAACCAGAGTAAGCCAGTTAACAAAGCATAGAAATTCTTGTAAGTAGTGGAAGGTGTGACTAGTATTTGTCAGGTCAAACCCTCTCTACTTTTAATTTGACAAATAAAAGGAAGTTTCTTGAGTTTGCATTCCAGTCTTGCCGACTCCTTCTAAATAATCTGAGAATCAACTAAAATTTTTATGACTAATTCCTTAGTAACCTTCCACCCCCATTTCATATTCCACAAACAATAGTTTCCTTATGCAAAGGAGGAAGAATGGAGTTTTAAAAAACAAAACCACAAATCCCTGTAGGTCATGAGGCCTACAAGTAAAGGCATTCCGACAAATATGATGAACATCTTGTCTTCTAGAGAACTTCTACATCCAGTGTGATGGAATGAAACAGTACTTGAGGAATGACAACCCAGGGCTACTAAGGAAGTCCTCAGTTCTGCAACCATGTTGTTGCAGCTTTTTGAAAATTTTGCTTCCTACTGGTACAGAAACCATTAAGAGATTCTGTAGCAAGAAATCTTCACATGACCACATGAATTCATGAACTAGTCAAGTAAAAATAATTGAAGATGAACTTTGAATTTAGCATACTTTGGAATGCTATGTACTTTACACCTTTGCTGAGGCTATGGAATTCAAAAAACTTTGTATTTTGTATTACTGTATCTTTGCAGGAGAAGAATACTTAAAGACTTCTTAGACATGTCTAAGTTCTGCTATTTGAGAAGCAAACAGACAAAACCCAAAAAACTCTACTCCAAAGATCCCCCTAACCTTGACAGACGAAAAGAGGCACGCATGCTCTTTCACAGGAAATAGCACTACAGCTTAGGCTACTCAGTTCCTACCTGAAGTGTCCTCTGCTCTTTCCCAGATCCCAAACTACCAAAGACTTGTCTATTTCTTCCCATCTCCCTTACACAGCCACTATGGCAAGGGTTACTTAGTTATTTATTATTAATAATTATTATTATATAATAAAGCTAATTATTTAATAATAATAATTTATTATCTTTTTATTTAGGAAAAAAGCCCCTTTGAAAAGGGTATTCTTATCCTAACCCCACAAAGGCCAGTCTGTAACAGGAAGAAGCTAAATAACTGGTGTCCAGTGACAGAACATGAGGGAATCGTTAGAAGCTGTGCCAGGGGAAGTTCAGACTTGACCCTGGGAAGCATTTCTTTACCAGGAGGGTGCTCAGACCTGGGAACAGGCTTCCTAGAGAGAGTGGTCGATGCCCCAGGCCTGTCAGTGTTGAGGCATTGGGACAATACCCTTAATAGTGTGCTTTAACTATTGGTCAGCCCTGGAGTGGTCAGGCAGTTGGTTTGGATCATCATTTTAGGTCCCTTCCAACTGAAATGGTATATCCCATCTCATCCCATCCCATTCCATTCCATTCCATTCCATTCCATTCCATTCCATTCCATTCCATTCCATTCCATTCCATTCCTTCACTGCATGTGTAGCTCCAGAGAAGGAATTGAGGGAGCCACCATCTCTCATGCTCCGATACAGAGCACATACAAATATCCCACAGGTGTACGTGCCCCAGAAGGGAGTTCTGGCTACAAGACACACACAAGGAACAGGATGTACACACGGGCAAGTTTTTGTAAGACCAGCTGTTTTTGCAGAGCTGGTCTTTGAGTTACTTCATGGCTGAAGGCTGACAGCTATGTATGGTCACACATTATTGTCACTTCCCAAGTTAAAACACATTTCAAAATAACATTTTCAAGCTCCCTCTCTTTACATCAAGAATTGAGTAATTATGGTTGTGCTTCTGCTATAGCAGCTACGTGCTATACATCCGAAAGAATAAACCACCCATCTCACAGTGCTGAATTCTCATTTTTAGTCATTCTGTTATTGATTGCCTGTATCTTCACACCTCCCTGATGCTCAATGTCAACATTACCATCCTTTCCTGACACAGAAATTGTTGTAAGGATTGTTATGAGGATTTTGAGCTCATGTGTCCATTGCAAATGTTTGATTTTTGCTTAGGTACCTAGAAAACTGTATAGGGAAGTAACAGACACGTACTTTCAGAGAGCTGGACTGGGACACTAGTTCATTATCCATATTCCTCTTGTCCTGGATGCTGAGTAAATTCCCACTCATGGATGCATGCCTTCCTTTGTTACTGTTGCCACCTACAGGAAATCTCGGACCAGAGTGTCTTTTCAGCAGTGATGCTGCATAAGTAAAACCTCACAGAAAACTGTAAAAGCAACGCAGGTGGAATAAAAGGACACTCATTATCAACCAGTTTCCCCCTCAAAAATAAAATAATAATTTAAAAAATTATTCACAGCATTCAGACTAAAATTTTCAATATTTCTGTATTTTTACAGAAGATTTGTCTCCACTCCCAGTCCCACAACGGTCCATAAAATTTTACCTGTTCCCAGAAATGAGGCATAATCTGTTAACTGAGGAAGAATTGAGGTGGTCTTGACCTGCTTGTTTTTAATCCTCCAAGGAACCCAGTTTATTAAAATACAGAAATGAAAGTCTAGTTTATAAACTTAACTCTGCCGGGAAAAGGGGAGTTGTGTTTAACTTTGTGCTGCCTCATTCAGGAACAAATATTGCTCATATAGTATACTTAGTCTAAAGCCAGAAATCATAAAAAGCAAAACAGTCCCATTTAAAGATGGGAGGATAAGAAGAGTTAGGCAACTCAGTCTTCAACTTCCTAATGGTAGTAGTCATCTGATTTCCTAGTAGGGCTTTAAAAAAAATCAAGTCAGCTTTATCCAAAATACCCACAGAGCTTTCTTTGTTAGTTTGACTAATTCACATTTTATGTATTTGAGCTCAATATTACTCTTTTCAGAAGTCTTTCTTGTCTTTCCTTGCAAGATCACTAGACTTTAAAATAGCTTTAGTATTTTGGGTTCTTAGATCGGGAAAGTTTGATAAGCAATGCCACTAACATTCCTTCTCCCACACACAGATAGGTCAGACCACTTCTGAAGGTATTTAATTTCAGACCACAGTAAATTATATGCCACAAGACTTGACCTCCACATTTTTCAGCTGTCTGTTGTCTAAAGCTCTGATTTACAAAAGTTAAGCATAATGAGATCATACTTTTCACAGAGCTCTCACTTAATTAAAAGTTTCAGAAAAATTACTCATCACTCAGAAAAATCCAGGAATAATTTGAGCCTAACAATCTGTGGGCAATTATGGTCTTTTATATCACAAGTGTATCTTCCACTCCTGGTATTTTTCCCTATGTTGTAACTAACTGTAGCACTTCCCTAACTCTATAATAGGGTGGATGTTCCTTAATAACCTCGAACCATGTCCAGTTGTTTTCCACTACAAAAATCCCTTTTCATATAGCATCTGTTTCCACATTTTGTACCCCATGGTATTTCATCATCTCACAGGGATACCATTTAACTATCTTCTCAAAATTTAGGCCAGACACTCTAAAGGTAGTTTGTATAAACTCTTTACATCACCAGAAAAATACCCTCTGAAGACATTTGTATATGACCACAGTCAATTACAGCCTTAGAACACAGGACTTCTTCTCCTAAACATTTCTGTTTTAGAGAATCTGCGTACTGCTCACACTGAAAGGCAAGAATTCTCCCTAACAGTAAGAAGAGAGCAGGAGGGATGTGTGTGTGCACACGGACTGTCCTTTCCTGCAGAATCCAACATCACTCTGGAATGAATCATGGGGTGACACGGGCAGGGTCCTCTCCTGTCTAAACTGAGGCTGTGTTTGAGGGGTGGACTTGAGCACGGACGCTATCACAGAGGTCCATGGATGTGAAACAGGCAGTGTGATTAAGCCAAGCAGTTAAAGCCTCTCTGGTATGGAGGACAATGGCTGAAATGTCAATATGGGGGCCAGGCAG
Organism: Promerops cafer; assembly: GCA_013398275.1. NCBI lineage: Eukaryota > Metazoa > Chordata > Aves > Passeriformes > Nectariniidae > Promerops > Promerops cafer. The sequence continues at coordinate 162,985 of VZSE01004862.1, forward strand.
CTTGAGAGTACCAGTCCCCCAAATCTACCAAGTAAAAGCCATGTGCTCACAGTGGGAGATCAACAATTGGATGGCTGGAAACCACCTTTGTACCACACCACTGTCCTGGGTCTTGAAAAGCAGGTCTTATGGGGGCACAGTACACCCAAAATAATCGAGTCAGACAATGGGATTCGTTTCCAAAGCAACCTCATAGACACTTGGGCCAAAGAGCATGGCACTGAGTGGGAACATCACATTCCCCGTCATGCCTCAGCCTCTGGAAAGATGAAATGATGCAATGGATGGTAAAAGACCACACTGAGAGCAGTGGGTGGTGGGACCTTCACACCCTGGGGTGCACATTTAGCAAAGGCCACCCAGTCAGTCAACACCCAGGGAGTGCCCAACGGCCTGGTGTGGCCCAGTCTAAACTTTTGCTTACTGTACAAGGGGATAAGGTTCCTGCTGTGAACATGAATAACATGCTGGGGAAAAGAGTCTGAGTTACCCCCACCTCAGGCAAAGTTAAACCCATCCTTGGGATTGCTTTTGCTCAGGGACCTGGATGCACATGGTGGATCCTGTAGAAGGATGGAAAAGTCTGGTATGTCTCAAAGGGATTTGATTTTGGGAAAGAATAGCCAATGAATTAAATTAGTTACTGTGCAACACTGTGAATTACCACTTCTATGGTGGCCCTGTGCCTATCACCACGTTGGCCACCCTGTGGTGCCTGTCTGTGCTGTGCTGGGTTTGGGGCTCTGACCCCAACTCCCTTTTGATCACACATTAATGAAGAATGAACTTTGATGGAACCACGAGCACAGCAGTGGTGGATTCAGAACTGCTTTCCACATGCAACAGTCCAACACCCCACACCTTCTTTCCTGCCTGAACGCTGGTTCTGACAGATGGAGCCCAGGGTCATGCACTCAGTGAACTCGGTGGGCTTTTATAGGGATGGTCTGTAATTTAAGGGAATGTTATGTGTGTGTATATATGGACCAAAAGAGAGGAAAGTGATGGGATTTTGGGAACTGGGACCTGGCATTACAGAAATTACATAGAATAAGGGGTGCCTACTCTCTTAATTTCAGCTGGAATAGAGAGTTTTCTTCCCAGCAGCTGTTAGTGCTGTATTTTAGATTCAGTGTGAGAATAATGCTGGTAACACACTGGTGTTCTGCTTGTTCCTGAGCAGTGCCTATCTTAAACCCAGGACTTTTCAGTGCCTCACGCTCTGCCAGTGAGGAGGTGTGGCAAGACGCCAGGAGCGGTGACCCAAGCTTGGCCAAAGGGATATTCCATATCACAAATTAGCACGTCCAGTATATAAACAGGGGGATATTGGCCAGGAGGGGCTGATCAGTGCTGGGGGTGGGCTGGGCAGCAGTAAGCAGGTGGTGAGTAATTGTATTGTGCATCACTTGTCTTGATTTTTTTTCTCTCCTTAAAAAAAAACAGTAATGATAATTATATTTTATTATAATCACTGTCACTTGCATTATTGACTCTTATTTAGCTTAAATTATTAAACTGTTCTTACCTACACACACAATCTTTTTCCTTCCTGATTATCCTTCCCCACATCCCACTGAGGGTGGGGAGTGAGGGAGGGGCTGGATGGTGCTTCGTTGCCAGCTGGGGTGAAACCACAACAATTAGGTTGCTCGAAGTCCCATCCAGCCTGGGCGGGAACACTTCCAGGAATGGGGCATCCACAACTCATATGCGCAACCTGTGCCTCCTCTACCCTCATGGCGAAGAATTTCTTCCTAATACAGGACAGCACAGAATTAAGACAATTGCTTCACTCTCATAAATAAATGCTTTACTAAGGCAACCAGATTTCAAAAGGTGCATATTTCTTTTGGAAAAAAAAAATTCTCTCACCCACCCTATTTGCTTATGTTCTTCCACTTTTAACGTGGGTGCTAACGTCAGACTTGCAGGTTTTGTGTGAAAAGAGATTTATTGTTACACAGATGCAAGGCAGTTACACGCATTCCAGTTTCGAGAAAAGCAGGCAGTTCTACTCAGCTTCACCTCTTCATTTCTTGCTTGTATCTTCACTTCAAAGTCGCTGCATGGTGTCTGTCTGCACTTGTTGTAAGTACAACTATGCAATGAAACAGCGACTCCAGGTGTCAATTTATTTCTTTTTCTTCCCTTTACCTTTCTTCCCTCCCTCTCCTTGCTGAAGACTTTGATCACTACCTCCCATCTTCTGAGTTCTTGTTTTCAGTTTGGGAATGGTTTCTGCAGCATACAGCATCACTGACTTACCTAAAATACAGGGAGAGATCAATGCATGCCTGCTATGTTAAGAACCGATATAAAGCCTAGTAGATCCGCTTCCTTCCCCTGGTACAGCAAGCAGCTTTTGAAAAATTCTTGGGGGAAAGAAAACAAGTGTCTGTCTGCACTTGTTGTAAGTACAGACTGATAAATATCACAGTAGTCTAGAAAAGCCACATAACCTGACAATCTCCAAAGTGTCTACATGCTTCCTGCTACTCTTTCCCTCCACCTCCTACTGGCCCAGAACACTGGGGACAGAATGATCAGGCAAAAGCTACATGCATTTTTAGAAAAGCACTGCTGCCTTCCAGCAGGACTCTGGTTTTAAATCATCTCCCTCTGTCAGCACTCTCATGCTACTGTACACCTGGCACTCTTCTTGCTCTTTCCTTAAGATAGACACTGTTTCTCTTTTACATAGTGATTAATCGTCAGAAAAAATGCAGAAGATGAAATTGTCATTCAAGATGAATGATTCGTATTAATTAGTTAAGGGCACCTGCTTCATTGTTAATTTATGAAAATGGCCAGCGGAAAACTCAGTTGAACTCAGTATTGTGTTTTATCAATTTAGCATCCACTCTGATGCCCAGATGATGTATGTAGCCTAAGAAAATGGTGGAATTTAGCCATTTAAGCACTAAACTGTTTTAAATGTCAACAAAGCAGTAAGCCAAAACTGAACAAATGCTTTGTTCAATGCAGCAATCACACACTGTTCCCCACAAGCCCCTCGAATGACACTGCTGCAGAAGCAGCAGAATCAAAGGCAACAGCATTTTACAAACTTTACTCAATGCTCACAACTTAATTTTGTTGACTTATACAAGCAATGAGATTTAATGTTAAACTGTAGGATTTATAATAATTACGACTAAACAGGCTCTTAACATAAAATAAACAAATTCTTCCTGGTTTATTAACAGGTGAAGTACCTAAATCCAGGCACTCTACTCACGTGTTGGAAACTGAGGTAAACATGGGTTGCCATCATCTTGTTTGAGCTGGATTCGTACTCTGCCTCTGTACTGCACATCTCTGTTCCACTCTCTGGGATACATCTTGTTTTTCTGTCATACAAAAACAGAAACATATTATAACGTGCATTGGAAGAAACAACTATTTCAAAGGCACTGCTGGAAACAACTCCTGGTACTGAGCAATTTTGTGAGTAAACTGTTACAGAGACCATTTTACATCCCCAGTCATCTGGACCACGGGCACAGGTTTTTGTTTTATCTCCACTGCTACAAACCCTTCTGGACACCGAGGGACAGCAAGTGATAGGTCACAGTCACTGCTTTTGGCTAATTATAGCCTTCATTCTTGATGAAACATCACAGGTTTCTCAGTACAGATGGTGTGCACTGTCCAGACGCTTTCGAAAAACAAAGTGATTTTGTACCAGGCTTTTGGGTACTTCTGGATGAGGACCTATATTTTTCTTAGAAAAAACAACATTGTTCTAAATTAATAATTAATTCTAAATTAAAAATTACTTCAGGAAATTACCTGTGAAGTTACCTCTCTAGATATCCAGACTCATTCCCTAAGGAAAAAGTAACCAATAAACTATTTAAAGAACAATCATATACTGCAATAAAAAGCTAACATTCTCTGGCTGAAATATAATTCCAAAGGACTATGAAGATTCCAATTATCAGAATCCCATTCCTATACAAGACTATTGCGAAGGTCATCACCTTCCATTAAAAACATTCCTTTTTAACTTAATTTGCAGAGTTGCAGCTTGCAAAACCAGCTTTTATTCTGAGACATTTTAAGCATCCAGGAAAGTCTTCTAAGAAGGATGGTAAAACAGAAGCAATTTCTTTATAAGCTTTAAAAGTCACATTGTCTGAGAGGTCTGAGATGTTCCTGACTTGCATCATTTTTCCAACATTTACTTCATGATTATGGTCACTTATCATATAAAGCAAGCAAAGCTAATAACAGAACTTCTGAACCACAAGCTATAAAATAAAGATATGATAAAAGAACAGAGATGCATAACAAATTAGGAAGTTTCTTGTATGTGGGGACTTTTAATTACCTCTAGTAACACATTGAATCCTACTGCTGCACATACATCTTGGATTTCTGTAGATGTGGGATTTTCAACAGCCTGTTGAAACAATGTGTTAAAATTAATTAGTTTTCAACTATGACCTGACAATAAAAAAATAGTTACCAGTTTCCCACCCTATACTCAGTAACTAGAAAAAGCTGATGGGAAAAGAGAAGGTACAAATCTAGTGTAGAAGTCATATGTCAGTGATGCTGTGGTTTAGAAAACACTAAAATTTGGAAAAAAAAAAAGAAAAAAAAAGAGCTAAGACATCAGGAAACAGGTGAGATAGAATTCACTAGGACAGGGGAGCAAGTTAAAGAATTGCTTAGAAAAAGTAACTGAAATTAATTAACAGTTATTGTATGTACAGAGATACCAAAAGCTGTGCATGAGCAACAGCAAACTAACAGTAAGGACTGAGGGAGGAAAAGAAAACAAAATTTCTATGCACAGGGCCACAGAGTCCTCCCATAGGTACACCTTGGATTGGCTACTTGCATACTCAAGGAAGATTTTATTTAAAAAGACTCCCCAAATCCTAAGCAGTAAGGAAAGCCCTTTACATTCCCAGAACTGCTTACTAAAATTATTACAAATGAGTGAGATGACAAAAACCTATTTCTGGACAGATTCAAAGCAGCAATAGCTACCATGCCTGTGTGTCACAGGCACAGGACACAGAGTATAGGCTCATACAGTCAGTCACCAGAATCCAATCATTAGCTAGCTACTCATCTCTGCATTGCTTTCAAATTCTGCAAACTACCTGTGCAGGCAGCTGGGTGCATTCAGCTCCTCATTACTTCACCTGCTTGCTCAAGGTGCTGCTCCCATGAAAGCAAGCCCTTCAGCCCAGGGCTCTCCTACTAAATTCACATGCTGGCACTAGGTTACCTTCAAATACACTGTAATTTCCATGCCATGGGGGAATGGAAAAATCAGAGAGATGTATTTTCTAGCACTCTGCGTGCTGTTACATAGCAAAACAAAATGTCCTATTTCCCTGCCACCCATGAAATTACCTTGTCTATAGGTATCCTTCTTCCTTCTGCTATTGTCTTCTTGTTATTCAAATAAGCTGGATAAATGCAGATGAATCTAAGGAGAGAAAACAGTGAGTTTAAGCAAGCTATATCAATTCCTTAATGCTTATGCAGTATTCTCCCAGTAAAACAGAAAGTAAATGTCATGGCTACAACACAGAAGTTCCCACAGCAGCTTAGAACAACTTATTTTCCCTAGACTGCTTAGTAAGATGCTGCAAAATCCCACTTTGAGTTATCACGGACAGTGCATGACACCATTTTTTGGGGTACTATGTGTACAAGAGGTGCCACTACCCATTCTGAGAAAAAAACAAAACAAAACAAAAACACCAGGCTGAAATAGAACATTTTTGACCTATTTCTTACAACCTTGAAACATGGAACACATGTATTTCCGTGAAAATAATTAACATTTTAAAAAATATTTTATTATACTATTAGCTAAGTTCTGTGATTTTTTTTTTTGTTGTTGTTTGTTTGTTTTTTAAATTCACACACATGTCACCCCAGATTCGGATACATTTATAGAAAAACTGCGCTCTTAGAAACTCGCCTAGGATTTTTCAACAGATTTATGCCTCTCAAGCACATACATGGGATTAGCATGACAGAACCTCAATTATACTTATTAGACAATTAAAAAACCAACTAGCTGAGACCGAGGAGATGTGGAAGAAGGCCTGCATTGATTTGAATGAGGATCTATGAGAGCGTAAGAGAGCATAAGAAAATAGGGAAAATGAGTAAAACACATCGTGCAGGTAGATTCAAATTAGCTGAATGACAAGAGAGTGACAAGGATCACATTCCTGGTTGCCTCTAAAATCCAGCCCAAATCACCTCAACTCCTACTGTTTTCTCCTTCTCTTGTCCAGTGGTTTCCGACACTCTTTGCTACTGCCGTCTTAATGAGCCGACTACGTCTGGGTTCTGCCCGGGAACTGCAGTCTCCTTACTGGCTTCCCAACCACGCAAGTGTCACCACCACCCCTTGTCCCACAGGGATTTAATTCCAACCGCCATCATCCCTCGCTCCACAGGAATGTAAACCACCACCCCTTGCTCCGCTCGCGTTTTCTTTTTCGCGAGCTCTGAATGACACGTAAACAAAACTCACGAAAGACCCGACCCCCAACAAGCCGAGCCCACAGTACCTCTCCTTGTCCGCCGGGGACGCGGCGCCGGCGGCGGCGGCCATGACAGCAGTACCTCCCTCGCCCCGCCCCGCCCCGCCCCGCCCCGCGTCGCGTCACGGCGGCGGAGAGGGCCCGCCCCAAACGTCCCAATGCGAGATTCTATTGGTCAGCAGGGCTGTCTGTCAAGAACTGCAGCCCGTGAGAAGGCGCTACGTCGACGCCGGGGCCGGGCGCGCGGCTTCCGCCAGGCTGAGGGAGGTGGGGGCGGGAATGGCGGCGGGAGGGGCGCTGGGGCTGCGGGGATGTGCGGAAACGCCGTGACACGCAGCCATGAACAATGGGCTGCGGGCGCCAATGAAACACGAGCCCAGAGGGTGGCAGTGGGCGACACAAACTGTGTTCGGAGGGCGCCAAGCCGCCATGTGGTGCCCTTCACTCACAGAGCTCTAGTGGTGTTTGAATCAAAGAATGATCTGAGAAATGCCGGGAAATGTTTATTTGGTATTACCGCAGCTTCCTGTACAATTACATGAGGAAAACAGGCTGAAGCTTAAGGGAAAAATTACGGGGTCAGTACTGGGTCCAATCCTGTGTCACACCTTCATTAACACTGTGGATGAGGGGCAGGCGCGCCCTTAGCGATGGTGACACAGCGGTGGTGCACCCTTGCTGCTGGCGCCGAGCCCTGAGGGGGGCTGATACCCCAGAGCGTCGTGGTGCCGTGCAGAGGGACCCGGACGGGCTGGTGAAAGGGGCTGACAGGAACCTCAAGCAGTTCAGCACGGGAAGAGCCAAGTCCTGCAGCTGGGAACAACCCCAGGCACCAGCACGGGCTGGGAATGCCCAGCTGGGAAGCAGTTTGTCAAGGAAGGCCCTGGGGCTCCTGCTGGACCCCGATCCGAACATAAGCCAGCGGCGTGTCCCTGTGACAAGGCCAGTGGTGTCTGGGCTGCACCATGGGAAGTGTTGCCAGCAGAGCAGGGGAGGTGATCCTGCCCTCAGCACTGGGGAGGCCATACCAGGAGTGCCAGGCCCAGCACTGGGCTCCCCAGGACAAGACAGACACGGACACAATGGAGAGAGTCCAGTGAATGGTCACTATGGCCACAGTGGGACTGGGGCAGCTCATCCTGGAGAAGAGAAGACTCAGAGGATCTCACCAGTGCACATAAACACCTGAGAGAGTGCAAGGAGGACGGATCCAGGCTCTTTCCAGGGGTGCCCAGTGACAGCACCAGAGGTGATGGGCACACACTGAAACACAGGAGGTTCCCTCAACATCAGAAAACTCCTTTTCCCTGTGAGGGTGACCGAATACTGGCACAGTTGCCCAGAGAGGTGGCGGTGTCTCTATGACTGGAGATACTGAAAAGCTGTATGGGAGTAATCCTGGACTACCAGCTCTTTATGACCAGCTGGAGCAGTGGTTCAACCAGATGACACCCAGAGGTCCCTGCAAGCCTCAACCATTCAGTCACTGTGTGAATTTCACAGGTCATACTTTGGGCACTGTTACACTCTTCATACAGCAGCAATGTACCAGGACAAAGAACTGAAGGTATCTATTCAGTTTTTATCTGTGGTGGTGCCTTTTTTTATTTTTCTGCTCCACCAACATATCCAGCTGGCAACCAAATATGGAAGAGGTAATGCTAAGACCCAGTGCAACACAGTGGTTTCCCCAGGGGAGAACTGCAAGTACTGTTCATGAAAACTTGGAAGAGTTAAGAGTTATGAAGAAGCTTCAGAAAGTATCTGGGTGGCACCGATTAAAAACATATTGTCTGTTGGGGCTTTTGAATGATGAGCAGTTTTGTTGTCTTGTGTCTTTACTCTAATTCTGTCAGAATGAATGCACTGCACAAAGTACTGCAGAAAACACGAGCAGCACAACTGCGTGGCATCAGCAGGAGCAAGCAGCTTTTGGAATCGTGACTGCAGCTGTCTGGGGCCAGCTCAGTGACTTGGCAGCTCCTCACACACATGACTCAACAAGCTCCTCAGCTGAAAAACAAGGTTATGTAAATGAGGTGTGCCAGTTATGAACGAAGTTTTTAATGCAATACTTGTCCAATGCTAAAGACACCTTTTTAAGGGTTACCTCCAGATTACCATCAAACTGACTGATACAGAGGCAAGTGTAGCTTTCTAATAGGTAATCCATTACAAATAATTACTTAGATATTTTGTTGCTTAGCAACAAAATGTTCTCATCTTGTTAGCAGTAGCTTGATTTTCTGTTTTTCTTTCTTTGCACAGTGTTTTCATTTTAAATTCCATTACTTGCATACACTTGTCTTTCTATTGAATGACTTTTTATTGAGATCCCTACCACCTAAAAACAGTCAAGAGCTGCCATTACCTTGGGAGTTGTCCTGTTGTCCAGGTTGTCACTGCTAAAATCTATGCATCAGCCAACATGCGCAGAAGCTGCTTCTGCCAACTGCTCTCACCTGCTTTTAGCACGACAGATGTGGTCTGTCAGGGAGGAGAGGGGTGTTAGTGTACAGTGTGTGCACAGGGTGAACTATGGGCAGACCAGGTGCAATGCATTCGTTGTCTCTGTGCAGGCATGAGGTGTGCAGGGCACGTTCATGATCTGACCACTGCATGAAACGTGGTCATCCTAGACCTTGTTACAAACCACACCCACTGCCATTTGGGTTTGAACAATATGCATTGCACTTTTCTTCTGGGACACAGAGGTCTGAACCCACTGGAAGGGTATAAACATAAATCTCTCTCTGCAGGACAGTTCTCTAGCAGGGATTGAATCAAAGAACAATCAAATCTAATCTTTTACGAAGTAATGCTAAGAAATATTTATTTGGCATTGACACAGCTTCATTTTTTAAAATTGAAAAATAGGCTAAAACTTAATGAAAAAATACTAAAATTTGCTCCATACTATTCCCTTAGATTTCTGTAGTGGTTTTAGTTTCTCAGTTAGATTGTAAAGCATTTTCTGGTGCATCTCCTTGAGAAACAGTGCTCTGATAGTATGTTAAAGGCAGTGAACACAGCTGCAGTTTGTGAGTACCATCGTTGCATATTAAGATTGCCCGCAGTCAGTCCATCTAATTCAGGGCACTGAGAAAGGTTTGGTGTATTTTAATGTTGTTTTATTTGACAGTTGCATGTTATTTTTTTCTTCAAATTCACGTAGCTTTTAAATACCAACATATTAATGGCTTATCTTGTAAAACAATATTTAAATTTAATGTTGCAAAAGATACATAGCCTGTGTCAGACAAAAATGATTTTCCACGTCTTTTTCAGATGGAAAAATAATTTAATAATTGTCAGAAATGGAGTTAGTGGAATTACAGACTGGATCACATAGTGAACATAACTGACCACACAGAGGAAGCATGGGGTTTTTTTTCTGCAGATCTTCTTATTACTTACCAATTTCCTTCATAGGTGCTAGAATTCATAATATCTTGAAACCATGATGCCTAAAATGAAGCAGTGAGTAGAGACATGTCAGTTTAATCCCCATCATCACTGTCGAATGACTTCATTGAGTATATGGCATCCAATCACTGCATTTGTTCTAGTGCCATAAGCAATACATTTCAAAGTTGAATTCTGCACATTTCCAGCCCGAGGAATTCAGAGACAGAAGTAGGTCACAAAGCATTCCAGCTCAGGCATGCTGTAGCTGCCTGCATTTCCCGAGTATCTGCAGGCCCTGGACTCAGAAGTGGAATGTAGCACTCAACACCTGGCAGGTTTTAAACAATGTAAAGCAGTATCAAGACAAGGTACAATTGCTAGTGAGGACAGAACTTGTACACATCTGCAGCAAAACATCAAGACTGCAGATAATGCCTTTGGAGAGTAGGAGCAGGGGTAGTGTTCTTGGAAAGCTGTGTATAACTTGCTGGGGTTATTCCATCTGTGGCCACTGCAGTGGAAGGGGCAGAGAATGAGAACTACACTACAAAACCCTAAAGCAGAGAATTCTCTCTCTGTATACACTGTCACCAGCAAGTCAGGCATCCTGATTGAGATGCTATTTTTCCTGTTAATGTTGTTTGGGTAAGAAAAATAACAAAAAAATCCCCAACAAAAAACAAACAAAAAACCCCCTCAAACCTCAAAGAAAACCCATTCCCAAACAAAACAACCCAGCAACAAGAGCCCTGTACAAATATGAAATAGCAATTCAAAGTGGTTGTGATAGATTGCTGCAATTCACCTGGGGTAAATGCAAATGCCCTGACTGGAAGTGAGAGCCCAAGAAAATGGAGATAATTTGAGATGACACAGTTTGTATGTGACAGAGTGTTTTACTGGAAGTGTCACATACATCTGCTTATTTAGACCTTGCATCCATGTTCAGTTTCTTCTCACTTGAGGCTACATTCCATAGTGTAAACATGCTAAAAATACCTATATAATAATAGGACCAGGGAAGTTATTCAGGAGAGGGCAGATTTTCAGCTGGATTGGTGAACAGCTCTGTTGTGGACTGCAGATAAAATGCAGAGCAGGGATGTAGAGGGAAATCTTGATTTGCTCAATGGTCACTGAAGGGAAGGGGGCAACATGGGAAGGATTTTTCTTCACAGTTTTTGTAAATGAGAATTCCAGAAGGATATTTTTAAGTCAAATATAAGGGCTGGGAAAAAACCCACAAAACTTTCATTGTGAAAAATGCTTCATGAATTATGACTCAAGTTGGAAGTAACATGCAGATTCGTCCAACAGTGAATTTCCAACAGCACAGAGAGAAAATGATGCTGTCTTTAGTTTCATTTTGCTGGTATTTACTTACCACGAAACTTCAACACGCAGAATTAACCACTAATTGCCACTTTTACAAGACTGTATGTGCTGTTTTCTCAAAGCAAGTGGTGGAGTTTCAGCCCAGAACTGGATGATTTCTAAGGTCCCTTTCTGTGATTCTGTGATTTTAAATCCATAGACTATCTTTCGGTTTTAACGATCCAGAATCCTGTATGCTACTTAAGTGTTTTCAGAAGAGGCTACCTCATGCCCATACAGAGAACACCAACACAGCATTCTTTATGAAGAAGCACCACTTCTGTTCATCTCAACGGCAGAGGACTATAAACAACGTCAATAGCCTGTTTAAGGAATGTGGTATGTTCTAAAGCCACTTGAGGCTTAAATGTTTCAATCTGTGTAAGAGCTGCACCACCAAGAGCAGCTGACAAGTGGCCTTGAAACAACCAGCCTGACTTGTACAGTGTTTGGAGCAAAAAGTCTTTTGGATTATGTCACCTAGACCCAAGCCTTGACTTGCATGAATTAATGTAGGAAGTAACAGCAAACAATATATACAGTGTTCAACTGAGATCCTGAGGAGAATACTGGGCACCACGTTGCCAAGATTCTATCCAAATCCCTATTAGCTGGCCACAATTGAACTGACAAAGTGGAAAACCATGGATTTCTACCCATCTCTTACTCCTGATAGCAAAGACTGTATCTCTTAAGTACAGAGATCAGTTTTACACCCATTCTTTGTCCTTTGGTTTTAGCCTTGTAAAGCAGCTGACAGCTGTGTAAATTCACAGCTGTGTACAGCCAGCTTCCAAGATCAAAAAAAACCATCAGTCATCTGTGTGTCACACAGTAATACAGTTTTTGCACTGAATTCATAGCTTTCACTTCAGCTAGATTTTCAGTTCTAACAAGTCCAAATGATTTATGCTCTGGTTTTGGCTGGGATAATTAATTTTCTTTCTAGTAAATAGTATAGTACTGTTGAATGAGAATGTTGAAAACACACTGATGTTTTTGTTGCTAAAGTAAGTTTCTCATGCCCTGCCAGGAAGAGAGCTGAGGGGCACAAGAAGTTGAGGGGGGACACATAAACTGGCCAAAGGGATATTTCCAGACCTTAGGGCATCATGCTGAGGATATACCTGTGGAAAAAGTGGGCTGGAGGCTCATGCTTAGGGATTGCCTAGGAATCAGTCAGCAAGTGGTGAGCCACTGTATTGTATGTCACTTGTTTTGTATATTCTCTATTATTATTATGATCCTCATAATTTTCTTGTGTTTCTGTTTATTCAACTGTCTTTATCTGAATCTGCAAGTTTTCTCATTTTTATTCTTCTGATTGTTTCCCCCATCCCACTGGAGAGGAGTGAGTGGCTGGGTAGTGCTTGGTCGCCAACTGTAGTTAAACAATGCCACTTAAAACACTTGAAAGTGTCAAATAATCCATCACAGCTGTTCAGCTCCTCAGTGTAGAAGGAAAAAACTCCTTTTCATCACCCAATGGAATAACAAAATACTATTTCAAAAAAATAATAAAAATTGGGAGTTTTCTTATAAGTCATATTATGGCTTAATTTTTACATCTATTGGTGTGTTCTTCCACAGTTACTTCCAGTGTGAACGTGTGCCATTCCAGACCTTAGCAACAGTCAGGTAAGATGCACAAGCCCTTCCCTGCTACCAATGTGCTTTTTGTACAGAGGATTGTTAGAGAAAAAAGGGCAGAATTAGGCTTAGCCTACCTTCATTTTTATTCAATATAATCGTCACTCACATCACTCAAAGTCTCCTTGTTTTCATGATCCCCACTGACTTTAAATTGCAGGTGATAGTTATAATGCTTTTAAAAATTATTATTTTTAATAAAACATTTAAATTTCTAGCAAGGCAATTTCATTTTCTGCATATAAACCAAGACTTAAATGCATTTTTTCCTAGAACAACTTGAAAATCAGATAGCAGCTAATCAGTCCTCAATATGAAAAAGTGGTACATCTATTAGAAAACAAGGGATCTTAGTAATCAGCAACAATGCCCTTTTTTAAGTTTAAATACTTCTGTCAAAGTCTGAAGTGGATAGGGGAGTGTAAAATATGTATGTAAATATAAATATACATGTGTATCTGTGTTGGGAATTAATCAGCTTAGGCTCCTTAATAGTCTAATCGGGGACCAAATAATTCATTCATTACAGGAAAGAAAGACTTTGTAATTAATGGTCTCTGCTGTGCTTATGAGTCATGATGAAATAAGCCTTGTTAAACTTTTGTAAGTAACAGAGGGATTATGGAATTACATTGTGTCAGATCTCGATTTGTTTTGTGCAGTTCCTTCTAAGGTGAAATAGGAAAGAGAACAGAGAACTCTACTGGTGAACCAAGTTTTCAAGCTTCTTTTTCTCACTTATTTATCTGAGATGCTAGTATCACTAAAATGAAGATGCATGTGGTTTTTTAAGAGCATTTGTTCTGATACACTGAATTACTGAAGTGTCTTAACAACAAATTCCTTTTAAAATGACATCATATTTCTAATACAGTGGACAGACACCTAACTTTCAGCAGCAGCCAAGAAAACAATTCCACTCTGACAAGGTGCAATCAGGAGGAAATTTTATGTAACACTGCAAGTAATAAATAAATTATGCATAGCAAGACTAAATTCAGAATAAGTATACTGTGAAACAAAATACATTAGAATAATTGAAGAAAGAATTAATTACAGAGTTAGGATATAAACAGTAATGCATCTCAGGCAGAAGCAAACAACAAAATTGAAGGAAAGATAATTGTGGGCCGAGTTTGTTCAAGAGAAACAACATTTACAGGTGGGCGAATTCATCTGATCTCACAGGATGACAGTTTACTTGCAGAGAACCAGCATAAGCTTTATTCATGTTAGATCCCACCAGAAAGGATGGCATTATATACTGTTTGTATGTATGGCTTGAGCTCTGGACAGAAGTGTATTTTACTGAGTGAACCAGCTCCCTCTACATCTTCCTGATATTCTAATTGCAATTCTACAGCCACTCAAGCAAAGGATGTTTTCACAAAGAGCAAAATTGAAATAATTTCTTTAAATCTTGAAGTGGCAGAACTTCACTAATACGTAAGCCTGTAACTGTGTGGAAATTTCGTAAGAAAGGTAATTTGCAAAACTGCTAGGGAGGTGTTCTCCAATCTTAGAATAAGTAAACAGCACATCTGGTAAACTGAAACTTGACAGCAGAAAATTCATAGTGGCATCACAAGTTAATTGACACCTGCATTAATTATGTTGTGAACTCTTAAAGCACCACACCAAATTCCCTTGCACTTCCAATATGTAACCAAACACAACACGTAAGCAGTTAACTTACCATTCTGACTAAAAACTCAACCTTAACTACGTAACATTCTCTATAAACACATTTATAGATACAAACTGTTATTCTGCATATAGGAAACTATGATGCAGGAATCTTATTTCTACATGTGATCTGAAATGAAATTATAAGTGGGCATCTCTTCTGGTTAAATGTCAAAGTGCAAAGGAGATGGCTGTGGAACCAGAGAGTGAATACACTTGGGTAATTTGGTATCAGAAAGGTCCTCGGAGTTTGAAACATGTGGAGAAAGTCATGCTTTACATTAATTGACACTTCACTTCTGATTCACAGCTTCATCCAAATCACACATCTCATCAAGAACAAAGCTGTCGCACAGGTGGATCCATCTTTGCAAGGCATTACAGTAGATGTAGGAAGTTATATTTAGGTGGAAGTCTACACATGATTTTTGGTGATGCTCTTATGGCTGTTCATACTATTTTATGAAAGCTAGGTGGGAGACATTTGGGAGGCAACTAGTAACTGTAGTAACTGTCTTTGCACAAAGAGTCCACCTAAACGTTTTCCAGACCATCCCTACAATACTGACTTCATTAAGAAAGGGAGACGTTACCTCCGTCTTCAAGCCTCTTCTAGGAAAGAAATAGTTGCAATAAGTCTGTTTACTGGAAGGATTTACTGCATTGAATTTAATACTGCAAATCTAAAAACTGTCTCTGAGAAGTTTACATATGGCAAACTTTTTTGGGGGGCTATTTTTGATGAAGAAATATATCTTTTCCACATCCATATAGTGATGTAATACTTCTGAAGTTAGTTGTCAGAATTTCCAGGATTAAGGACTTACCCGAATATAAGGTATTTAAATGCAAAGCACTAGAGGCCATTAGGCAAAAACTCAGTTAAAAAAAAAAAAAAAAAATCCAACTTTAATTTGCTTTTGCTGTGTCAAAATGGGTGAAGGTCGGAAACTTAGTATGTAGGCTTAAAATTTCCTGTAATGGCTCGATCCAATGACCTCCTATAAAGTGAACTATCCCAACCTCTTTCAACCAGCCCTAGCTGTTTTATTTGCCTTTTTTGCTGGCTCAGGTGGCACTTGTCCAACCATGCACTGAGCAAACTCAGCATAGCCATAGCCAAACTGAGCAAACTCAGCACTAATCCTAGTAACCCCATCAGAGGAGCAAGTAAGAGGTGAGCAAGTCTACTGAAAGGTCACATAAGAGCCAGGATTCATAGCCAGGAGCATGGAATGGAGAAGAAAACTTCTTTTTTCACAGCACATGCCATTTCTTCAGTTCTAGAAATAGTATGGATCATTATCCTTAAGAAGAAAAAGGAAGCTAACACAGTTATCTTCCTTGGTAATATCAACTTCTGTTAAGGGGATCAAGGGGATGGACAGCTATGAAGTACTCCAAAGCAGACATCAAATAATTCAGTTTTCAGACTATCAGGCAAAGGTTCTGCAGTTTTGTGGCCTACTGCTATACTTCAAAACAATGCCTCATTAATTTGTGCATAAGCTGTTCTCTCTGGTGCAGCTCATGTAATTTACTCAGGAAAAAAGGAAAGTACATCCCTAGGACAACATGACTCACTCTGAAACTGTCCCTTTTATCTCCCTCCTCCTTTACCTAAGACAGTGCAGCTAACTTCCCAAAGCCATCAAAGGTACTAGTCTATGTTGAAGAATACTGCAGCTTACTGACATTTATAGCTCAAAATATACTTGTATTCTGCAGCCAAATCCTGCTTGAAACAATGTCTCATCAGGAAACTGTGGCAGGGCTTTCAATTTTTAAACTGTCATATCTGACAGAGCTGTGAGTATTATCTTTAATCTTTCAGGGGAAAATACTCTCGATAGAGAACTGCACATGAAAAATAGAAATAGATTAAAAGATTTAAAGATTGCAATATTTAGTCAGAAGAGCTTACACAGAAATTGAGCAGTAACCTTAACTGTGGCACACTGCAAGAAACTAAAATGGAAGCACATTTTAAAAAGTGAACTAATTACAAATTGTGGGGAGGTCAGATCTCCACTTTTCACATCAAGAAGACAAAGCTAGAAGACTGTCTGAAATGAGCTTTATGAGTTATTTTTCAGGATAAACTGATTTTAAGTATAAGTTTGGTATGCACTAGATATGATAAGCTAATTCAAGGACAAATAAAGGTCTGAGCACAAGTCACAAAAAATTCTACCAAAATTGGTAGAAAGAAAGGCAGTGCATCCCAGAAGAACGGGAAACTGAGTCTTGGTTTCCTTAGCTCCTTGCTGTTCTCTGTTTTCCCTTGACATAAATAATGTCCTCTTACGTGCTATGAAACCAAGGAACAAGAGGTTATCTTTAGCAGCATAAATCAAATCTGACTATCGTGACTCTGACATCATTAACAAAATCCAAGACCAAATATACTTATTGCAACCATTTTTCATGTCTTTGATTTCATATTTCTGGGATCTGTTTTTTAATTAAGCTTAAAGAATATAACATTATATCCCCATCACAAATCAAACATCATGGATGTCTTTAAATATTCTGAAAGGCTCTTAGTGGATACTAAGTATTTTAGATAAAGAATCAGAGAAATGTAGATCTGGAAGAGATTTCAAAAGATCACCCATCTCTGCAAACAGGCAATATGAAATATACTACAGTCCATCCCTATGAGATGTTTCATAAACCTCTTCTTAAAACTTCTATAATGGAAATTTAACAACTCCCATGGGAAGCATATTTTAGTGTATCACTACCCTTATAGTTGGAAAGTTTCTCTAGCCTGTCTTTGCTACAAATATAGGTTTACCTAAGTGGATACTAAGAGAAACTTTCCAATTATAATGATCATGAAGTATCCCCAAGTCTGTATCAAGAAGCCACTATAATTTTCAAAGACATTCTGGTGTTTGATACGCATACAATTATTTATAGTTTCACGTTATCTTCTGATTAAAAAACTGATTTCAGTCATTTTTCAGTAACAGAACCAAAACCAGAATTTCTTTTCTGAGACTGAGTTTACCTTTAATTCTTAAATTGACAAGACAAATATGTAATGCCAGTGTTAAACAACTATTCTCAATTACGTCATATATTTTTGTATTAGTTGTTAAAAGCCCAGCACAAAATAATGATTTAAAAAAAAAAATCAAAACATTTACAACAAAAGTGGTCTTTCATTTAAAACTCAAGGATGGAGTTCCACATTCTACTCCAGCAGGAAGTCCTGACTTTAAACACATGACATAATCTGTTTCTCTCTCATCTTTAAAAGGACACTAAATATTCATTCAAATTAGAAGTTTAATGAAGATACTGTATGCAAAATATTTCAAATGCTAACACGAGGAGTGCTGCTTCTCAACAGGTTCACGAGGTGATACAGGAACATGGCATGTCTCTAAGTAAATCTGATAGGAAGCAAAGAACAAAAGAGCAAGTAAGATACCACTTCTGCCAAACAGGTATTTTTGGTACTGGCTTTTATATAAATTGACTTCTGTCTGCTGATAGTGTCTTGATTGTGTTCCTAAATCACTGCATGATTTATAATGAATTCAGTTGATTCATTTCAGTATCAGAAGTACAAAAGCCACAGAAGTGATACACTCTGCAACTGTGTTAAAGCTACCATAAAGGTAAATTGCTCTATTTCAGGGCTTCCTGAAATCAGGGCATTCTGACACATCAGTTATTTAGAAAGCTACCTTTGGAACAATCCAGTTGAGATGTAACGAAACTGATATACCATTTCATTTCATGGTTTGTTTAAACATGCACAGAATGGTTAATGTTCTGTTCTCTCATGTTACTACTTCGAAGTAATTCTAAATCTAAATTCAGACTATATTTATATTTTTAAAGCACAAATCTGTTGGGTTTTTTTTTCAGCATTGTTCTAGCACAATCTATATTTGCATCAAAAAGGCTTGAGGCAGCAAATATCATGTTTTGCATAAAATCCTTTTTCTACTATGGTAACAAATTTCTTGCTGCCATGGGATTCTTGTGATATTTTTCCCTTCATAATTTTTTAAAAAATAAATAAATAATTAAAAAAAAAAGCACAGAGAGCGCAAATAGAAGCAAAATTTCATCTTATAGTCACTATTTCACATTCTACATTATATCCCCAATCAAAAAATGTTTTGTTTTACAAATATTATTTGTATAGATACAATATTGTTTCAGGCTTGCAGTCATGAGAACAATTATACTGCATGGCTACTGGAAATACCCTGCCTTTAGCCTTGTTATGCACCTGAGATGTGTGAAACTGTCTCAATTACAAATATATTACAGAAGATCTAGGGCCTGATCCTGCAAATGTTAAAAGCATCCTACAACAGCCATTTGCCAGTGATAAGGAAGAACAGATATTGGAGGTGCAGGATTATTCCAAGTCAGGCCTTAAGTGTTAAGTGCATACAACCACATTATATGGTGACATCTCAAAGTAAAATCCTGTATTTTTATGTAATGCAGAAGTAACACACACAACTTACATATAGTAATAATTTATTCTGAAATGTTCATTTTAGTCTCTGTTGAGACATCACCCACGTCTCATTAATAAAAGAGCAGCCATCTCACCTCAAATACCAGAATATACAACAAGTTACAGCATAGCAAAAAAATTCTACCTACTTTAAGATAAAATCTAATTCAGGTAAAATAATTTTGTTCAAGGTTTTACAGTTACACAGTTTTTTTTTTTGTTGGTTTTTTTCTTTTTCAGATCACAAAGTGTAAATTGTTACACCATAACTATCTATGCACATTATGTGACCACAGAAATGTTAATCATTACTTCATAAAATGAACCATCAGTTCCATTCATGCAGAAAAGCAGGCTAGGAAAGCTTGTTCAGCGGAAACCATATTACTGTGAATTTCACAGCCACATGATTAATTATTGGGTTAGATGAACTCACAAATACTAAACATGAATATCTTTTTTTGCATAAATAATACCAATTCTTCCCTGATGTAGTTTAGTTGGTCTGTAATCTAGAAATTATTGGTAAAGCAATATGACTGCCTCATTTCTATTGTGCTATTCCATGATTTCAATGACAAGCAATATTCAAAGGATAATGGGATGGGATGCATGTTAAACATGGCACTACATGTTAAACATACTGTACAAATACACTTGCGTCAGCAATTTTTTTCCAAACTGTCAATCAGGTATTCCTGCAAAATATCACCAGTGGAGACAAAGTATACTATCAAATATGGCTTCCAGAACAAGGACCATCTAACAAGAATCAAAGCTATTTACAACAAATAAAAACAAAACAAAAACAAAACAACAAAAAAAATCAATCCCCATTTTTTTTTGTTTCATCTGAAACAAAGTTTCTAAGTAGCTGCTGTATATAATACATCAGTTTTATTTTTTTTTTGTGTTGCACTTAAACAGAAGTTACCAGGTAAGAGCCCGAGTGACGTTTAGGGCTTTGGGTTCCACTGGAGTCAGTGTTTTCAGACTTGGTGTCGCGTTTCTTGGTGCTGTTATTCACCGGGGTTGGTATCTGTGAGGGCCGAGCAGAACTATTGTCCACGCTGCTCTTCCTGCGGCTCGGGTTGTAGTTGAAAGGAGTCACCCTTGCTGCCACAGCACCGATGGGGGAGCTGTGCTTGCTTGAGCTACTGGAACTGAATGGAGTACGCTCGCTTACAGTACTTTCGTTAATTTCTGGTGCAGGAACGGCATTATTCTGCAGAGGCTTTGTTTCAGTGCCTTTCTTGTCTGGACTGTCTATCTGAAAGAAAGAGTTTAGACGGTTTTCTAAGCCAACGGTACGAACAGGAACACCTCCATTCCCTGGGGTTTGCTTTTCTTGAATCTCCTTAGGATCTTTACCATTCACACCCCCTTTCTCTGAAACACTGTCAATAACAGGGGGAGTATTTCCAGTTGGGGACCTTCCAGATCGAGGGTTGTTAATTGGGCAGTCCTCTATTCTCACCCACACATCCTCTGTCTTAGAGACAGCTGGAGCCATCTGATAGATGAGGGTTTTGGAATCAGAGCCATTTGTGGCACCCGAAGAAGAATGCTGAGGATCATTCATTATTTGAGGAATTTCATTTTCTTTTATTTTTCTCCAAGTACCTTTTGCTGGTGCTTGGCTTTCTTTACTTTGCTTGTGTCCAGGGAGAGAACCTCCATGCTGCTTTTCATCTTCACTTTTTGCCTTTTCACTGGATTCTGAAGAAGCTGACAGGATTGAGGAAGAGCTTCCAGTTCTTCGCCAAGTGCTCACACGAGGAAGTGATGAGGAATGCTTACTGTGCTCACGCTTCCACGTTCCTGATCTGTTGATCAGCAGCCTGGACGGACTCTCAGAATGGGAACGAGCTATGTCATGACGCTTTGCTGGTCTCCCATCATATTCTATAGTAGGGCTCTGATTAGGGGCTACTTTTCGCCAACCACTACTCTGGGCAGGTGAATGAGTGGATAAAGACATATCAGGAAGAGAAGGACTTAAAACTGGGGTCTGCAGTTGGGACCTTGTGGGAGAATCTGGCCTGGAAGGCGACAGAGATTCAAATGAAGCTGACTCTTCTAATTTCCGTCTCAGAGTTGGGCTTGGAGCCTCTTTAATAAAAGTTGACTGACGAACGAGAACAGGTCTCTCAGATCTGTCAGATTCACTTCCACTAGACTTTGTGGATGGCATTCTGGATAGGTCAGTCTTTTTGTTTGATCCACCAGTGCTGAGAGTTTGGTTTAATCCCTTTGAAGCAGATTCACTTCGTGGAATGCTACTGGTACTCTTAGGTAAGGCAGTTTGCTTTGTAAGGTTTTGCTGGCTCATCTGCCTGCCTGGTGGTGTGTATGACATTCTACCTGAACTTGAGGATTTAGCTGAAGCTGTGCTAGGAGATGATGTTCTTGGCAACTGTGACAGTTTGTTGGGAGGACTGATACCATTCCTTCCTGGGGAAATGGAGTTTCGTCCAGGAGATTGCAGAGGCCTACTTAATGGCTGCTGTTGAGGTCTAGAAGGAGTGGAATCTCTAGATCCTGATCTAGAAGGTCCTTTACTAGATCCACTCTGGTTCAACCCTGATGGCTGCCTAGTCACAGGAGCTGGCTCAGGTTTCACTGATGATTTGGCTCCTCTTGGAGAACTAGTCAAACTTTGGCCTTCACTGGGACTCTTGGAGTTCATGTTTTTGAGTGGGGGTCCTTTTTTGGAAACAGGACTAGTACTTGAAGAACTATTTCGAACTCCTGGAATATGGATCATTGTTCTACCACGTGAAATTGAAGGCACACTTGTCTGTTGTGGTTGCTTCAAACTTGAAACTTCTGAATTAGAGCGTGCTTTTCCTGTGATCATACTTTTATACACTTTCTTCCCTCCTTTGATTCCCCTACTTTCTGATTCTGCTTTTTTAGACTCCAGTGTACTCTTCTCTCCTGGCTTAATAATCCTTGGACCTTTATTACTAGTGAAAGGTTTTTCTTCTTGATCTGGGGTAAGATGAAATGGTGACCCTAGAGAAATACCAGATTTTAAGGAAAGGATAGAGTCAGAGTCTGATGAAGCTTGTCTAGACAGTGATGCAGCAGCCGCAGCTTGATGCAAGCTACTAACTATAGAATTTGCACCTTCTTGTATAGCTTTCCAATCAAAGTTTTCTGAATCAGGTGAAAAACCATGTTCTGAATCTGGCCTCTGTATCTCTCTTAAATCCAGTGTTAAATCTTCTGCTAGTATACCACCTGTGTTTCTGGAATTATTTTTTTCACCATCACTCTTCATTCTTGAGGGCTTTTTCTTTTTAGGCATAGCAGAACTAATGCATTCCTGCAGAAGATCATCTTCTGAGTCAATGCTAAGAGAACTCAGAGAGCTGTTCCTAGAGAAGCACACAGGAGTATCTTCAACATGAAATGATTTAGGTGCATAACCGGAAGTCTGTGGTCTGTTGGATTCCACCTGCGGCTCGGGAGCCTCAGGACGTTTTGCAGGTTCCCCTTCCTTGTTGTTATTGTTTTCTTGATCAATATCACTGAGGGAGCTAAGAGACGAATTGCGAGAAAAACAAACAGGTGTGTTTTCAATAGCAAAATTCTGCATTTTCTCATCTGTAGCTGCTCCTCTGTCTGGAATATCTTTAGTTGACTGAGAGAAAGTTTTTGTCTGGCTTCTGCCTGCTGGGTGTTTTTGACAAACTTGTGTCCTGTTACTTGGTTGCTGATTTGAAGACTGTTCTGCATTAGAGGACTCTTTACTTTCCATTTCCTTTCCTTCTTTTCCTTTTCTTAATTCTGCCTTATCCCTTGAAAGGTCAACATCATCATCATCAAAATCTAAAGAACTCAGGGAATCATTCCGTGAAAAACAGTAAGGAGTTCCCTCAATAGGTGTGTAATGATGAGGGGAATCAAATGCAAAGCTTCCTCTTACACGCTCTTCGTTATTTGGCAATTTCTCATGAAAGTCTCTTGAATTATTTTTAAGGCTCTGTTTCTTTGCATCTCTGTTCTCTGGATAGCCTCTTTCATTACTAGCATTGCTTTTAGGCTCTGTGCTTTTTCGCACACGTGCTCTGTATTCATTGTTTTGGGAAACAGGCTTTACTGGTGATGTTGGCTTCTTTTTCTCACTTTCTGGTTGGTTTTTATTACTTGGGGATGAAGATGCTTGTTGAATTTGATCCATTATCTTCTTCACTCTGAAAGGTTTGTGGCTTTTTCCTTTTGGCATAGCTGAGTTGATGCACTCAGCCAAAATATCACCCTCTTCTGTTTTGTCGTCATCCAGGCCAAGGGGAGTCACAGCTGAGCTTTTTGCTCTCTGAGAATCGTCAGTACTTCTGCCTTCTGTAGGAATGGTGTCCCGCTTTTCAAACTCCACTGACTCTGCTCCCACACCCACATTGTCTGCATTGGCCAACTCACTCGGGGGGGATTCTATTGTCAGGTCACTCAGAGATGTAGCTGTTGAAAAATTTATTGGTGTACCCTCAACACAATATACCCGTGGCATATCATCTCCTGGTGTAAAAGTCACGTGCTTTTGTGATTGCAATCTGCTTTGTGAAGGCAAAAGTTTGTAAACTGGCAACTGGCTGGGCTTTCTGGCTACAGGAGGAGGTATTTTTGGAGCAGATGCTTGAGAAGGCTTTTTGGCTTTACGTGAAGACTTTGTTGGCATTGCAGAAATAATACACGCTTCCAGTATTTCAATATCATCATCAGAATCATCCAGAATATCTTTTTCTGCTTCAGCTGGCTTCTCTGCTTTCTTCTCCTGGTTATCCTTTGTATCATCTGACTGTTCAGGTTCTGCTTCGTTTCCATGCTCATTTTCATGAACTGGAGGCATAATTCTTAACTCCGCATCCTTCTGTATAAACGGCTCATCAAGGCTCAGAGCACTCAGGCTAGAAGAGCAAGAAAACCCATCCGGTGTGCTTTCTGTGGCAAAATGTAATAGTGTATCAGCATCTGGCAGTACCTGAACTCTTTGAACTGCTGCATTAACAGCTGCCTGTCTAGGACCAGGCTCTCTCTTCTCTGTAGTGGTTGCTTTTCCTTTAGGTACCTCTCTTTTTACCTGAACTCCTTGAGCAGGTGGTGGTGTTTTACTTCTGCTTGGAGGCATTGTTTGTCCAGGGCTGTCTGGAAGGTCACTGGGACTTATAATACCACTTACTATTCCACTGCATGGCTCACTTTGAACTGAACTAGCAATTGAACGGCTTTCAAAACTATCCAGGGAACTTACAGAAGTACATCTGCTGAACATGAGTGGTGTTTCCTGTACATAATGTTCTGGTGGGCTTTTAGGAGTTTGGGCACCGCTCTTTGAGGGAGATTTGGCACCTGAAGAAAATTCAACAGCTTTATGTCTAGAGGAATCAGAAGGAGACAAGCTAGAAGTCTGAAGTCTAGTGGATTTTGTTCTGATATGCTGTGCTGTTGATGTGATTTCACTTGCTGCGCCTTCTGTGGGTATAGCCCCAGTGTTCTCCTTCAGTTCTGCAATCTGCAGTGTGTTATTGGCATCTGTGCCACGTGTGGATTGATCACGTCCTATTTCATCTTCAGCTGATGACAAGGATGACAAAGAGCTACACCTTGAAAAACATATTGGGGTATCTTCCACACAGTAAGTTTGTATAGTTTCCTGATTAATAGAGGGAGTCTTACAGGAGGCGTTCTTCTGTGCATGACCACTTCTGCTCTGTGCAGAGCTTGGGTGAAGCTGGTTCTGCCTCTTTGAACCAGCTGAGGGGGCTGATGTGCTCCCACTACTTGGGGGAATATGGTCAGTTTTATTGAGTTGCACTGAAGAAGTCTTTGGAAAAGTAAAAGATGGCTTCTGAGAAGGTGCTGGAACTTCTGTTGAATATTTTAAACTATAATCAATAGGCTGGTCGACATGATGTTCCTCTTCATTGTACTTTATGCTGTAATTAGTTGGTCTGTCTTCCTCTTCATGTTGTTCCTCCTCAGAATAACGTTCACTATAGTTGGTTGGCTTATCATCATCATAATCATCAACCTGGCACAAGGACTGATTTACTTTCTGATTCATTCCGAGAGTTGGGCCTACTCTGTTCTGATCTGAGCCACTGGATCCTCTTGATCTAAAGGAAGAAACGCACTCCTGCTGTCCAAAAGGTGTCTGATATTTCATGTGTTTATCATCTGCACTTTCATTGAACACAGGGTAGGCTGCATTTTGGTTCCTTGACTGTCTTTGCTCATTTTGTTTCATTTCATCATCTATTATATGCTTAGGCCTTGCCCATCTTTCATTCTGGGAGGGACTTTGCCTTCCAGAATTTAACTGCTCATCTGAGTATTTAAGACTATAATTAATTGGAGTGTCTAGTTCTCCATCATTGTCATCCATGTGATTTGCACTATGGATCTTGTGTGCCAGGTCAGCTGGATATTGGCCATAACTACAGAATTTACTTTCATCATCTTCGGAGTAAGACTCAATGGAAGGTTTCATTTGGCCTCTTTTACCATAGCCATCACTGCTGCTGACACTATTTAAACTATCATTTGAAGCTCTTTTGTATTCCATTTTTGTATAAGGCACAGGACATGTCCTGTTTGAGTTCTCAGATTTCGGAAAGTATGTATTTGAGTGAGTATGGGCAGAGGCTGATCTCCTCTGGGCATTTCTGTCTTCTGTCAAACAGTGTATTTCAGAAGTGGAACCAGAACTTCTGTCTTCCTGTGGAACGTGCATGCTTGTTACTTCTTCCATAACTTTGGCAATCTGAGCTGCAGCAGTAGAAATCTGCATTCCTATTCTCTTAGAGGAATTCCCAGTATTCTCTGCAGCTTGATGATAGGTATTTAAACCTACTGTTCGATCCCTTTCAACACTCCTGTCTTTCTCAGATCGAGAATTTTCTGCGCTTCCTCTACTGGAAGAGGAGGAGCCAGGCAATACCGTAGTATTTACATATGGTGAGAGCACAGTCATATTGCCAGCATTAAAGCTCTCTGACCTGCACACCCCATCGTCATGGCGGCTGGCGTCCAGGACATACTCACTGTATATATTTTGCTTATGTCTCTGCTTATTGCGGTGAGATGCTTTTGGGCTTAAGTTATCTATGTTGTCAAAAGTCTCTGATAAATGCTGAGCATCTAATTCTGCTTCGAGTGCCTTTTGCTTTCTGACATGGAGGGACGGCAGGCTTGATCCTGGAGACATAATATTGGCATCCTTGTACTTTGCCGGCCTGTTTGCCATGAGGTTCCGTAGGGCTGCGGCACTACCCATGGCTATCATTTTGTGTTTTGAGTGAATCAGGTTCTTCAGCATGCTCACGGCTCCCATGTCCCACAGCGCCTCCTGATCCTTCGCATTTCGAGCAGAGAGATTCCACAGGGTCCCACATGCGTTACTAACTATTGTCAAACTGTGTGACTTCAAGTGTTGTAACAAGGTTTGTAAGCAGCTGTTCTCTCGCAAGATTTGCCTGGTGTTGAGTAATTGAAAACAAACATCGGTAAGTGGCATTTCAAAAGGGTAAGAGACAAAGCAAAACAGAAACCTATTATTCTAGAAATGAGTTTTGCCCTTACAAAGGATAATTAAGAATTCTCCAGTGCAAATAACTCGTATTTCCACTAGCTTTTATCTGAATGCTAACCAAATCCTATTACAAATATGAATAGTGAGCTTTTAGTACAGTTCATCATTAACAAACAGCAGCTCTTAATCTGTTTGCATATTCCTGTTACGTAAGTGAAACACAGACTTCATCAAATGTACCACAAATTAACTGTTTTTAATTACTACACTTAATACATGCATTCATATTAAGGCTTGGTCACAGAAGCTGTCTACTAAATATACATGTGGAACCACTAAAAATTGTCAGAAGTGTACCTACCTATGGTCCTCATTAGTAGCAATTAGGCTAGAAACATTTCTTAGTATTCCTCCTCCACTTTCTATGATGGCTAAAGTGTTTGTTTGGCTCCGGTATGTCAGTGTGCCGACCAGAAATGCAAGAGCACCATCAACAGCACATATGTCAGCTTTGTTCCCAGTGCAGTGTGCTGACAAATTCCATAAGGCACTCAGAACACTTTTCAGGGTGGATTCCTAGGAAAACAGCAACATGACAGGAGTTCTCAGCTATTGGCCTTAAGCTCTCAGAAACACAAAAAGTTAGCTTCAAGGAGCTGTGTACATTCCAGTTCTGCTCTCTGGGGTTGTAAGCTGGGTGCAGGCAGCAGTGCACACGTATTTTGTTCACTTTGCTCCTTCCTTCAGCCATGGATTTGGTACCCCTGCCCCAGAGGTATCAGAAATATCTGCCTCATACTTGTTTGCTGCCACAGTGATAGAAAGGGCTTGAAGACCAGTTAGCAGGAGTCTCTGGGATGGAATATCTCCCATCTACACACCAAAGAAGTGGCAGATACCTACTAACTAGCTGAAAAGAGCTTTTATTAAATGACAAAATTATCAAAAATACTATTTTAGCAGCACAACTCATGAAACTGAAAAGCAAAAGTGGTCAACCCTCATAAATAAAATCAGATCAATACTAGTTTTGAGGCGACATTGCTCCACTGTGGTCTGCTGCTACATTAAATCAAACTCTTCTTCAAAGCAAATTACCTGGACCACATCAACTGTTTCACCAACTGTTGTTATCAAAAATGGTCAAACAATATTAGTGTTTTGTGTGAAATAAATGCAATCTCTCAAAAATTCAATTTAATCACTTATACCTTCTTAACTTCTAAAGCACATTCCATCAATGCTTTCACACTTCCAACTTCTCTTAGAGTCTTTTTACTGTTTACATCTGCTCGCCAGGACAAGTTCCTCAATACACTTGCAATGACCTGCAAAATGAGAAAGAAAAATAACGTATTTCAAGATAGATACTTTTTTAGCAGGTTATCAGACTTTCCTCCTAGACTTATCAAATGCTATGATTAATCAACAGTGGTCATGTTCAGTTACTGAACTAAAATTTGCTAACATCTGCTTTTGTTGTATTGCCCGCTAGACTGTCTAATGCCTCAGCATCAAGTTTGATCAAAGGTACTGGCTTTTGTGCGTTGGTACTTAAAACAGAGATTTGAAATCAGGTTCCCTGCTTCCCACACCAGTCGAACATTTGTCGATAGATATTTTTCTCTACTCTTATGTCTGTTCTAGAGTTATATCATCTCAGGGGAGAGATTTATATAATATTATTCTCAGTTGTTCCACTTAGAAAATAGAACAATATCACTTGCCTGTCTCTCAGATGGTATAATTATTTTGATGTTTATAAAGCTCTTTAAAGTATTTTTAAAATACGTTGTGCCTTTCACAAGCAGAATAGTTACCCCCACATGTCCTTGTACTTGGCAGCAGTTAGACTGAGATAGGTTGTCACTGTAGTGGGCAATCATTACACATTAAACTCCATCCATTCATGAGCAGCTGTAAGCATGCATATCCCTCATGAAATGAATTTGATAGAAAACTTTGGCTTATGGGTGTTCTCACTGCCCCAGAACTGCATGAACTTTTCAGGTTACGTGGTGAATGCTCCCTTGCTCACCCCTCCAGTGGAGCACAGGGAGCCAATGGCACATGGAAGGGCCTGGGAACATCCAGCCCTGGCTGCTCCCAAGGAGCCACCAGCCCCTCAGAGCCCACCTCAACACAGCCAGAGGAACACAGGAGCCCAGAGCCAAGTGGGAACTGTGCCCTGTCCAGACTCTTCCCAGGACACTCCCAGGGGACCCACCGCCCTGTGGCCCAGCTGTGACACTCAGGGGAGTCTAAGGGAGCAGCTCTCTGCCCCTTTTGGACTGGGGATGTGGGACACTTTGTGGGATCCAGGGGAAGAGCATTCTGGAACTGTAGAACACTTATTGTGGGATGGCAGGACCCAAAGGTTTCAAATGCAGGAAACAGATGGATTGAGGTGATCTTTCAGCACAGGAAAGCACAGGGGACAGAAAGGCATAGCTTTTGAACAACTGACTGGCTGATACAGTTGTGTGGACATGCCTTTTGAGTACACTCAGTCCCACATTCTTACTAAATCCCATTTATAACTGGTCCTGAGTGGACGACTTCCTGCTCTGTGTGTGTGTGTGTGTGTGGTGTCAAGGTGCCAGTGGCTGGAGACATCCCAGGGGTTAGAGGGCCCATGGGGCTGTGACTTTCTTTTCAAGAATACTCAATACCTGTCCTAATACCACATCACAGAATTTACCTAATAACATCTTTTGTAATTCTAGTATTTTCAATTGTAACTAGCAAGCTCCTCCTGTTAAGGACAGAATATTTCGTTAACAGCATTTTAAGAGATAAGGTCAATTTTATTTAAAATTGTTCTTTTATCTGGTGATTCACTCAAACTGCAAGGAGAACAGGGGTTTTCTTTTAAAGAGCTGTTCCACTTTGTATGCAATAAGCATTAATTAAAGTTGATTATAATTTAATATTTAGTAATTTTACACAAGTTCCAACAGTTCTGCTCTCTCAGCTCTGAGGATTACCCTAAGCACTTCCTAAACGCTTTATTTTCAGGCTGTTTTTCTTACACAGCAGGATCCATTAGAACAGACACTAACAGATCAGGGTCATAAAAATAAGATTTACAGCCCATGCATTATGATTAAAAAAAAAAAAAACAAACCACAAAAAAATCTCAGAACATGATCCCACAGATAAAATGTTTTACAAGAAGAATGTACTTTGTAATTAATGAAATGAGTATGAGAAAAATTTTGCATCAAAGTTAAGGCAGACAAGACAACAACAAAAAAAAATTTATCTCGGAAGAGCATTACCTGCTGTAAGTCTTCACTTTCAGATTTCAGCTGAGCTACAAGAGCTCTCATGCAGCCCTTCATGGAACATAATGTAGCCTGGTAGGAATCAGGAGGAAAAAAGAAAGTGAGCAGTATTAAACAGTATGTTAGATGGCTGCTTCTGCACCATGTTTAGGTATTTTAAGCAAATCTAAGTTCAAATTTTAAGCATATTTAAGTTCAATAAAAACTTACAAATGCATTGTCAACAATAAATACTTGGTTTACAACTACTAAAAATTTCAGCATAGCTATCAGTTTCAATACATAAGTGGTAAAATTGTACTAAAATTTTGTATTTTTTACAGCAGTTCTAGGACATGATCCGGATCTTTACTACCTTAGAAGCCTTCTTTCCTTTGCACCAGATAAAAATCCCTGTGAGCCAGCAACGTGTTGTTACCTACTGCCTAGTGAGAGAACAAATCCTGAGTTCTCTGAAGTCTGTTATTTCCATTTACTGCTGAAATGTCTTCCCTCTAGAGCAGAAATGTGAGTGTTCACTATTGAGTTATTTTAAGATCCACAGGCTGGCAAACTTTGGGGCAAAAATCTATTGGAAGTTTCTAGCCTTTAAAAGAAATGTCCTTGTCAGAAATTAGGGGAACCAATTTTCTCTTATAATGATTGAAGTAGTGCCCAGTTTGATCCAGATATGCTCCAGATATTTAAAAGCAAGCTCTAGCCTGAATAGGTTTGAAAAATTTCGTTAGACAGTAATAATATTGTTAAATAACTGAAAACTTCAGAAAACTTGACCCAATTACAAATTTTAGTTCAACATTCTCAGAAAGAATCAGTTACTATAAAATCACTGTGTGCCATACTAACCCAGTTCTCATTAAAAAATCAGGCCAACAGATAAAATCCTTGCTTTCAGTGACAAAAGTGATTTGAGAGCCAATACCATACTTGTATGTGGTGCTCTCTGTCAGCAACAGGATGAGAGAGGTATTTGGAACTCCTGCCTTGAGTTTAAACTCAATATCCTATCCTGGAGATTGTAATGATCTGTGTTGAGAGCTGTAATTCAAACAGCTATGAACTGAAATTACTGCAAATTTACAGTTCTGCTCTCACCTTGTTTGCCACATCTCCAAAAGTCAGGTTTGTCAGAGCCATTCCAGCATACCTCCTTAGGGTAACACTATAGTGATCATTTGTGAGTCCATACATTTCACAATCCACTTGCAGCAGTTCAGCAATGGCCTGCAAACCTCCTTTAAAAAGATTCAGGTAAGAAAAAAAGTAGTATCTGTACTCTAATATTGTAAGTACAGGACATATATAGCAAGGAACAAATTGCATTTTTATGTACAGAACAAACCTCAAACGTCACAAATGAAAACCATAATGCTCAGAAAGACACATGAATTGCTATAATTGCATGTATGGAATTTACTAAGCATGGACTAAAAAATTCAGGCTGTGAAACAAGAACAAATGCAGAATGAAAAAACCCCACTAAAACACCAACCAAAAGATCACCCATCCTGGGAAACAGTCTCCATTTTAAGTCCAATACTTGTAAAATCGCAAATATTTCCAAAATAATACTACTCTTACAAAAATCTCAATTCATGCCAGAAAAAACAGTAACTGACATAATAAGTTATCCACTGGGAAATGGTGTGGTTAATTTCAACTGCTTTCAGCACTTAGGGGGCAACAACTGACACAAATGAATTGTTGTTAATAGCTTAAACTGTTAAGTATAAACTGTAAAGTTTTTACTGTAAAGTAAAAAAAAGCCATATATGCAATGACATGCACAAGGAGTGCCATGATTTCTAGCAAGCTTCTCAAGTCTGATCTTACCAAGCTCATTCATTGCATGTCTGTGTTCTTCATCAAATGAAAGTTTCATCAAAACACACACTGCAGGACAAATCTGATGATCCACTGGAGCAGGCACTGATCCAGAAACAGGTAACAATTAGTACCTTCCAGGTGATTTTGTCTAGATCCTAAGTTTTCCAGAGCAAATCTAATCTTAAAAATAAATCAGCTCCAGTTTTGGTCAGGTTTGTATCTTCCCAGTAATCCATCAACACACAATTAGTTAAGACTATTACTAGAGAAAGTGTGTACTGTAAATACATTTGTTGCTTGAAAACAAATTAGGGAGAATCCTGAATGTATGTGCTGAGTTAGAAACACAACTTGCAGTGCAAAAATATTACCTTATTACTCTTAGAAATTAATAGTCTTTGTGAAAAAAATCAATATCGTCAAATATTCTGGTGGCATTAAATAATACTCTGTTTCTTTGGGTGCTATATCCTTATGAATGGTTAATTAAACCCTTTACTTCATAACCTAGAAGTTTTTAAGTTCATACTTTTGTGAGCTAGGTTCTGGATAATGCAGAAATGGTACTGATACAGCTTGTGCAAAGCCCACTCCTGCTGAACTGCACCAGGCACAAGGCATCCCTGATCTCAGTCACACACCTGCCACAGACACCTACAGGCTGCACTCACGGCATGCCCTCAGTTCAGAGGTGCAACTAAGCTAATTCTAAGGTTAAATCTATTTTCTAACTGTTCCCTGAGAAAAAACCTGTTAATTTACATTCCTCACATATAACGTTTAAAATAGCAGTTCATTTTGATAGATGGAGATTACTTAATTTGTGCTCTCTGCCCCTCTCCCAAATGGAATGTGCTACCTCCTGAACATCTGCATGAAAAGCAATTTGGGATTGTTTATCCATAAAAAACATAAAACAGAATGAGTACATATTCAATATTATTTTACAAATTACAAATACAAAACCACTAGAATTACTATCTGGAAAGGAACCAAAGTCTAAGATTTAAACAAAAAGCTTGTAAATAGGGTATCATATCTATGACACATATTATTTCCCAACAGTAGCCAAACTTAAATAAAGAAGAAACCCTGCACACACAAATATGTATAGAAGAAAACTTGCATACATTCAACAAGAAGTCAGATTAAAGCCGTACTTTCTGTAAATTCACCCTTTTCAATACAGCCTTGAAACGTTTTTATATGGCTTGCAGAACCTACTTGGGTTTTTGTCTTGGTCCATGCCTTGTTCATGTGCCTCCTGCCATTCCCAGCACGTTTCGCAGTAAGCACGGATCTGCTCCAAGAGATGGAGCACACGGATTTCCCGTCTGCCTCGCTTGTCATCGGGCTGGGAGTGAATGATGTTGTGCAGCGCTGCGCTGGCTCTGGCACGGGCCTCTTTACTGCCACGGGAGTTTCCTAACAACACAGAGTCCTTATCGTTGCCATGTAAAAGCTGGATGAGGAGAGGAAGACATCCAGACTGACGCATGGCTATGCAGCTGTCCTGGGAGCTAGACATTGCTAGCAATGTTCTTGACATGTCATCTTTATCATGAGTACCAAGCATTGATAACAATGAATACACCATTTCCACCTGCAGGTCAAATGATTTTAAAAATACAGTTACGTTTTAAAAACACACATCAAATTGAAACGAAATTTGAATGGTACATATGAGCAAAAACCCCCTTATTTCATGGTGAAAAAAAAATTGTTAAAAGTAATTGTTTAAAAGTAATTAAATACTATTACTACTATTCAGCATTCATAATCTTGATAAATTCCACTTAGTGGTTAAATGGCTGGAAGTGGGGGGGTAGCTGTGTGTAACTGTATTAATCTACAAAACCAATAGCAAAGACTTCCAGATTTCCATCATAGAAAAAGATTAAACAAACATATAATGAAAGTGTTTCATTTTGGGAAACCAAAATACCTTCAAACTTAAATCTGTCTTTAAAATGCTACGTTCTGTGTGAATTAATTACACTTTATTTATAGTCTACATCATACTGAAAAAACCCTGACATCCATGTATTTTAAAGTCTTCTTTAAAATACCTCAAATTAACTGATAATTTTTTGTTATGATGACTGAGTTTTGTATGGACCAGATTATTTCAAGTAAAAGCAAAACTAAACAGTTAAATTAATACTTTTTCAAGTTTACAGGGATAAAAAACAGTAAAGCAAACAAATGCTTATTTAGTATGTATAAAATACTGTGTTTGTCAAATTAACTCACGCCATAAAAACCCATCATTACCCATTTAACTTGGAGTCATCCAGTTTTTTTAAAATTAAAAATAGTGATTTTTGAGTGATTTCCTTGGCTTTTGTGTAATATTGTGGTCAAGGCACTATTTGGTTTGTACTCCCACTCTTCAGCAACAGCTTTCAATCAAGAAATGCATTTGATTCTTCTAGTCAACTTTTAGCAGAATAACAGGATGTAGAGGATGATCTTAGATACTATCTAAAAACTCCAAACTCCTAAAGCCAAGATAAACAGGAACATTCAAAGTCAAAGCACAACATAAAGAAACTATCAAAGGGAATTATAAAGTAGCAGTGTGTGTGTTTCTCTAGAATAGTGTAATTAAGGAAGAAATGAGACTTTGGACCATTAGACAAATTTTCCTACTAATAATTAGATATTTGCACTCATTACCCTATCAGTGAATGATTTTTTTTAATGTCTTCAGTGACAATTCCAACGTGCCTGAAGATTAATACACATACCATGTTTAAAAAAAATGAACAGCAGCAGGCAGACTAAACAGGTCTGGTAACACAGACTTCTCTAAACACTACAGGACTGCTCTGGCAATACAAATCTTAGAGTCTGTGAAACTGTATGGTCACATGGCAAAATCTATTGAAATAGGAGCCACTTCTGTGACAGTCTAGCATTCCTGTTTGGAGATCCTGTCTTCCCGGTCTGGGAAACCCCAAATGCAGCATTTAAACAAACCCTTTGATTCTTAAAGGAGAGTGAATTTAATTTGCTTTATGTGTATCTCTTTGCAGATGTTTCAACTGGCAGCTATAATCCAGTGTTACTTGGATTTGGAAGGTTAAGTTTTTGCCAGAGAAGAAAGCTGAAGAAGCCACCAAATCAGGCCTCCAAGCTGCAGCTCATGTATTATAGGAAAAACAAACAAAAAAATCTATTTGTTTCTCTTGTTTACACAATGCCCACAGACTCATCTCTTTTTGAACCTGTAAATGCATTCCTCCATTTAGAACCTCTACTATTTTCCCTTTTAAGGCATTAATATTAATAATTTCCTACACCACAGTACACTCAGTTCAGCCTGTGTCTTTGCCTGTACCCTTCCACACTCACTCCTGTTCCTGCCTTCAGGGCTTTCCCACTGTTTCCCACTTTCCCACTGCAACTTTGTGGAGTTCTGCAGTTTGCAGTGAAAACTGACAGACAGACAGCTAATGTCACCTCCATTTAGGATGTGCATACAGCATGGGACTGAAATGACAACACTGTAACACTGTTTTAAGGCCCAAAATCATTCACACTACGCAAAGTTAATAGGTCCAGCTTCCCAGAGGACTGTGCTCAGCACAGCACCCACAGTATCCATACTGCAGCTGATTCCAGAGGCAGTATGAGATCCAGGGGCTCATTAATTTGCCCTTTTCTTCCCCTCTCTTTTCATGCTGTGTATGTACTTTTGAGTGCAGTCTTCTATCTGCAGACACTGTGAAGGCCTTATAGAATTTTTTTTAGACTGTTTATTTTCTTGGCAACTGTATCTGTTTTGTGGATTTGGATTCTGCAAAAGTATTTGAAGAAGCGCTCTTAGAAAGGTTAGTTTTCATCATTGATTATAAAGCAACATCACAAGGTTTTTAGATATTCCAGTAGCTTCTAGGAATTGCTTTTCTTTAACAACTCTTAGCTCATCATCAACAAGTTAAAAAAAAAGATTTCTGTGCATATATTTTCAAAGTTGAAAAAATATACTAAAATTTTAACTTAATAAAAATTACTATGTACGAACAAGACTGTTCAGATAATATTAGTACTACTGGCAGAAACAATGAGGTTATTGTATTAGTAAAAATGTAGCATTAGCGACCTGTGGTTTGTAATCTTCGGTTACCTTGGTACCCAGATGACTTGTCAGTCTGCGAGGAACAGAATAGTTACTACTAGAGCTCATAACACTGGCTGTCTCGTGGTCCACTCGAGCAGCAGAACCCTACAGATTTAAACAACAACTCATAAAAACAAAGTCTGAGGGAAAGAACAACATTGGCTAATTCAGTTTCAGCACTGGATGATGCAGTTGTGCATACAGCAGTGAACTGCCAACCTGTTTCTGTTAGGTCCTCTCTGCCCTGACATACCTTAGAGGTCTTTTAACCTGGTTTTATTAACTCTTTTCCTGAGATTCAGCCTCAAGAGAACTGTATTTTCAACTGAAAGGACTTATATTTTTACCAAGAAGAAGTGAATTTTGGAACAAACTGAATAATAATTTTGACAGTGAAAAAAACAGCCTCCACTTTTATGTCAGATTTTGTGGTGCACTGGAATAGGGATCCAAGAACCCACCAGTAACAAGAGACTGATCTGGGCAATGAATAACTCTACTTGAATTTGTAATTTCAAAAGCAAGTTTTAAGTGGTTGCGTCGTTTTTTTAATGAAAACTGTAAAATAATGCTGACACTACTTGATGTAATTTTCCTAGAATCTAGGTATGCTCCTACCTGTATTAGGAAGACTAAATTATTAGCATCTTTGTCTTCTTTTAATTAATTTCATGTATTTAAATTTTTCCTTTCTTCTGCCACTTTTTATCCACTCATATTCTTTACTTTTTTATTTGCTGTTGTTTTCTTTGTATCTGTGATGTTCCCCTTACTATATCATTCCCTTCCCATTTGCTTTGGGAAATTAAAAAATATATTTGTTTAGAGAACACTTTTAGTATCAATAGTTGTTTTCCTGAGGTAGTTAGCAGTTTTTCTTTGATCCTTTAAAAAAGCTAAAATCTGTTAATGGAATTATTAGCCTAATTTGCAAAACATTTTCAAACTATCTGGATCAAGGAATATAATTTTTCTTTCAGTAAATTGGTAACACACTGAAGAAAACTCCATGGAAGACACTTTGAAATAATGTCTGTTTCTTCTATGTGCTCCATAAAGGAAGAGGAATTTTGCAGTTCATGCAGTTCAACATCTTAAAGGTGAAGTTGAGAGACAGTAACTACAAGGTAGGAGTAACTTAATGAAGTGTTTGTATAGACAGAAAAAAATCTAGTTATACTGGAATATTTAAACACATTATTATCCTCATTTCACTCCCACATTTGAATCCAGAAAACGTAATACATGTTCCCGAAGAAGTATTTTATGCTACAAGAGTGTAACTGGAATTATTTATATTAGCACAATTTATTCCAATCTGTATTTCCTATGTAAACAAGCCCTTGTTCTCTCTGTTGACTACAGGGAAAAAAATCAGAATTTAAAAGCTTAGAAGAAAATCACACACATTTTCTCCGTTATTCACTTAAATAATGTTCAGTGCTAGGAGTATGGGAATGAATTCCCAGATTTTTACACCATGCAATCCCTTCATATTTCCTCAGACTACATTCACAGGATTACAGGTTCAACATAATATACATACCAAAATTATCCATTATTAAGCTCAGTGTGATTGTTTCACAAGAAGGCAAAAATGACATAAGTCTGGGGCACTATCTATTAAAATTCACCATGGCGTAGATAGAAATAGCAAAATTTTCCTATCATTTCCCCCAGACTGTATCAACCTCAGTTCAGATAACCAATTCCCTCACAGCCATCATGTGGCTCTGCTACCTGGAGGATGCCAGGATGCTCAGCTGAAGTGTAACTACATTTCTCACTGGCTTCTAAAGACTAATGCCAAGGAACTAATGTCAGGTGAGCAGCCATTCATCCAAGAAAATGGGAAATGACAAGTAAATGTTACGTGGACCCTTTCTGCGCAGGACCTCCTCCTTCAAAATCTTTTCCTGTCTACTTCATCTTCATCCAGCTTTTATATTTCACTGCCTTTCACTCGCTGTTTTACCCTGCTATTTACCATGCCAGCTGAGTAATTTTCCCTGCTTTGTGACATATTTTCTTAACAAGATGGACAATCTCACCAAATTCCTTTATAGAACTTGCAAAACGAAGCTATAAACAAAATTTTACTTCAGTGGGAGAGTAGTGAGTGCAATGGAAAAGAAAAGACAACTGAAAGATGGTGCTGAAAAGGACACACTTGAAAAGTGAAAAGTCCTGGATTCAATTTAACACTGGTTACAAAACCAATTAGAACAAAATAATTTGTTGAAAACTTTTTGTTTCACTCCACTGAATGGTAATTGCTCTAAGTATACTGAGCTGGTTTATCAGAAATAAATGTTATGCCCAATCCATTAAACCTTCTCTGTCTGGACTTGCACTGAAAGCAAATAATCCCCAGATGGCTGTTTTAACACAGATACAGTGCCCTGGCTCTATCCCCCACCAGGAGGAAGGAATATCCATGTTCTTTACGTTTTTACAAGGCAAAGGTCAAAATTGCACAAATCCTTAACGTTAAGGCCTCAACTGAATTATGAATGAATCTTCCATTTGCATAAGTCTGCCAAGACATGACAATCCCTTGTTCCTTCCTTCCTTCTCTGTAAAATACATTGTCCAGAAAAAACTCCTAATTCATTGTCTGAAGATGGATGATAGAGCAACAATGCATCAATTATTTAAATACATTATGCTTTCAGCCCCAAAGCAGCAGTGAACTATTTTCTTCCCAAACAATAAAGCTGTCATAAGAATTAAGAGTCAGAAACGCAGTAAGATATGGATGATAGAATTTAATTCCAAATGGTGATCAAATGTATTTCAAAAGCAAAATTATGGGCTGTGCTTAATGTTTAATCAAGTGAAATATTCAAGACCAACCACAATTCTTTCTGATAAATCTTCTAGAAGACACTTTTGGAAATACTTAAATAATTCTACTTCCCTGGAGTAACAAAAATATCCCGTATAAGAATTCAGCTATTAAATCTGTAGTGTGAAGTTTTAAAAACCCAAATTACTAGTGGGAGTGTCTAAGCTACAGTTGGAAAGCATGAAGGAAATAATCAAGGTAAATAAATAAAAGTACTTTTAGCCAAAGAAAGAAGTAATAAATATTGATAAATATTGGTTTTAAAAGACAAGAATTCAATGTATACCTCAAAATATTCCACTAGTGTATTTCAGTAATAAAAGGAGAAACAGCAATGAAAGATTATTTAGATGCACTTAAATAACCCTTCAGCCAACTTTCAGGAGATTACCTCATTGATACTTCAGTTTCAAAGCTTTAGATAATACAGTATTAAAGAAACATTAATGATAAACTGGTGATTTACTTCTCTTCTTTCTTTAAGAATCACCAATATCTTAGTGGTAGTTTCTAAAATGAAAATTTGAACAATTTTCCATAATTTACTAACACTTATATTACAATTCACCTACAATGAAATGTATTTTCTGTAGTCACTCTTGCTATCTCTTTCACACCATTAGGCTCATTAATCATTTAAACAAAAGAAAAATGCTCCCTGTATTATTGAATATTTATACTTCCCTTTATTAAAACACTTCCTTCCTGTAAATACAATAAATTTCCCAGATATAGATGGAAAGAAGAAAAACATACATTTTTTTAAATGAGTAGGCATGCAAACACAGTACGTTAGATACCAACATGTAAGCATCATATGCCTCAAATATTTAATTATCTTAAAACAAGCAAAATACTTTACTTACCTGACCAGTACTGCTGGCTGCCACGCTGATTTCTGCTCCTTGACCTTCATTCTGCCTTTCTGTATCATGGGAACCTGCCTCATGCTTGCTTTGAGGTGCTCTCTGTTAATACAAGAGTTTATGAAATTACAAACAGAAATGAGGTACAATTTACCATTCAAAGCTTTCTTGGCTGTGAGCACATCAGTACTGCATCCTCAGGAAGGCACTGAGCAGCACTTTGCATTTCATAACCCTGAACCTCAAAAATTAACAGCCGAGACGGAATGCCTTCAAAAAACTGCGAGATGAAAGGGAAGCATTTCCTCTGAGGATTACAGCCCTGCAAGACAAAGGATCTGCTGTGACACACAGCAGCACCATCTTCCACCAGCTGTGCTCACATCCCTATCAGAAATGTAACAGAATTGGAGCAAACAACTGTCTGCTCTGCTCAGCCACGTGATCCCTGCTTTTACTGGCGACCACGGCCAGCACTGCTCAATTAAGCTTCACGTTCAAAGATGGATAATTTCTGCTTGAACAGAAAGATATCTGTGCTGTAAGAATCTTTCTAATGTCAAGGACAAACAGTGCAGGAATTACCACTTTGACAGAAAAGAAATTTATATAGCCTGATACTGATCCATCTAAGATTTTGTCAAAATAAATTTAACTGACGTGGCAAGCTGGTACAGACAGGTTTCAGTTCCTTTAGGGAAACAGATTTTTATACATCTACATAAAAATTAAATTGGTCTCCCTGCCACTGGTAGGAATTTAAATGAGCAGTTATGAAATACGTGAAGTATCAAACATCATCAATGTGTTTAAAACATTACAGATTTTCAGAAAGACATTAATAATCCATGGAAATGGCTGAGGTCTGGAGTTGAAAGCAAGATTATTTTCTAAGTATTGCTTTTGTTGCCAAGCTTCATTTCACAGACTGAGAGGCTACTATCTAACTGACAACACAATCTTAATTAATTTGTTTAGCCACAGATGGTGTACGTCATGCAGTTTCCATGTGGCTCTGCAATGCTCCTGAGCTGCAGAGCCTAGGATAGCTCTGCCTCTGCCTTGCTTTAAGGATATTTATCTCTGACTTTTAGCAATACCTCTCTTCAATGTACACACCCTGAAACATCTTTGGATACTCTCAGTGATTAAATTCATACACTATCACTGGCATAAATAACTTCGTTTCATTCATCTAAGACAGAAGAGTTTCACTTAACATTGAGCATAATTTCAGAAACCAGTAATCAGCATGTGAAGTGATTAACTTAGGGATAAACTTAGAGGTGTAAACATAGTTTAACTAAAGGAATAAGTTATGTCAAAAATGCAGGATATTACACAAACTAGTAATACAAGAAAATTGGACACAACCACAGGTAACAAATTCCTTGACATTATATCTTCATTTACAGAAAATAAGTAAGCCACAAAGCAAATCTTAAAGTATTTTAGGACACACAGTATTACTACTTTTTAAAATCTGATCTCTAATTTTTCACCTTCTCTGTCACTGTGTATGAAATGAAACTGCCACTGATGCTCATACAGTAACTGAAGAAACTTTCATTCCCAGTACAAGAGTGGGGCACCCAGTCAAGATCAGGCCTTCCTGTACGTGAGGTGAATTCAGCATAATGCTGAATTCCTGTCTCACAACACACTTCAATCTTGACTGAAGTGTAATTTTGAGTTTGACAAAATCAAGACAGAATTTTCCAGTCACTAAATGACTTCTTGAATCCCACAAAGAAAGCAGTACTGAACATGCCAAGAGGTGAAAATCTAAACAGTTCATTAGCAGGGCTCTGACCCACTGGGTCACCTGAGAGGGAGTAATACTCCTATTCCAGAACACTCCTGGGGGTTGGGACAGGGTGGTGAAAATGGGGTGTACCTATTAAATAGTTCTGCTGCATCTAGAGCACAGACACAGAGATATTTCATTCCCTGACAAAGAAACGTTTCTGCTCTCCTTTAACACTCCCTGCTCCTATTAGCATACATTTGTTTGCTACAATCTATTTATGAATGAGATGCCTTCTCATTCCCCCTAAGCACTCTCAAGAATATGCCAATACAAAATGCAGTCAACTCAACACATAAATTAAGTTGCAAGGCAGTTTTTAACAGTTACTAGCAGGGTTTATCTAATTTGAAATGCAGAGTGTGCTCACAACATGCAAACCCATTACTGTCACATGAGTTATTAGCTGGACTTGAACATCAAATCTGTGAGTTCTCAGTGAAGACTCCCTACCACTTCAGCCACTGAAGTAATTTGAAGTGAGCTGTCGTCTTCATGCAGTCTGGCAGAAAAGAGTTAATAACAACACAGACAGCAGAAAGCAGGTTATTAGTTGAACAGTGAGTATTTATATAAATATGTATTATATATATACATGATTAAACATATTTATTTATTGTATATGAAAATAGGACATATCCATACACATGGATAATGTAAATATATTTTTGTATAGATACAGTATTACTGTAAATAAATTAATATTCATCTGACAGACTGCAGATTAATGGTTAGAAAGGCAATATAACCACTGAAAGTATGTCCCTCCTTCATGGTGCCTTTCAACACTGAACACAGGCCCTGTGGAAAAAAATGCAGAAGCTACCAACCACATCAGCAAAGAACCAGAGCATGTGAACAGCAGCAGGCTCTGTAAGCCCTACGTGAGGCACAGCTGCCAGAGAATGGCACTCAGGTCCCCCGGGTTAAACTGCACCACCTGTTTTGAGGCATGACTTTTGAGGAGGCCTAAGCTGGGTTTGTAACCTCTGTCATTGCTGAATTTTGGCATCAGACCATGAAAGTCAGTTTGACAGAGTTCACTTGGTTGCTCTTGCAGAAACATTGCGGGAGACTGCATGTGCCGACTACAGGGACATGGAGCTGCTGCTTCCATCACATTTCCCACGATTTTCTAAATGCTTCTGAAGCCAGCAAGAACTATCATTATCAGTTATTAATTTCCATGTATTTATTAGTAGAAAATTATAAACTCTAGCTAGCATAGTAGACCTTGACTATTTCTGCTAAGAAAGCCAATTACAGTAATTTTGCCTAATACTTTGTCAACCTGAGATGCCAAAGCAGATAGGATATTCATTAGGAATTGCCACTACTCCATATTAAACGCAATATACATACATGTATAAGTAAGACATATATAAGAAAATGGAAAATGCAACAAATGAAACTAAGAAACTGTAAGAAATAATTTTGCTACTGTTGATTCGAAGACAAAAGAAAGTCTTTTGAGTCAAATCCTTGAGAATGCTCCTATACCTCATAGTTCAAAACCTGCTGAGCATAATCTCAGGAAGAAAAAAATCCTTTACATTTTATCTTCAGCAACACTGCCTAATGGAAGTACTTCACATATTTCAAGTTACAGATATAATGAAAGAATGGCCTGTGCCACTACTGCCAAGAATTTCCTTTTTAATAATTTCATATTATACCCAACAACCAACAGTTTCTTTCTGGACAGGTCTAACCCTACAGTGGATGAAGATACCACCACTTGCAGGTAAATGACTTCTGTTTTTTCTAGAATCATTCACAAGACTTAGCAATTTGCCAAACCTTAAAAATGTGATAAAATGAGTGCAAGAATTTTCTCTGCTCATTGATTTCCAAAAGCTGATTTTATGTTGCAGCATTATATTTGGTCTTAGTCTTCAACATATATTGCACTTCGATTCCACAGTGACTGGCATCACCACAGGGCCTACTGCATCAGCAGACAAGCTGTGATATTTTTGTTGTTACCAGATCTTTATAACAGAAGGAGCACATTCAGTTTGGTTATTGGCAGCGAAAACCAGGAAATTAGCTCTCCAACCAATTTACCAGGTTAAAAAGCCAACATTTCTTTATTACCAGTGCTGAATGCATAGGGAATTCTCCTCGAAGCATG
Organism: Promerops cafer; assembly: GCA_013398275.1. NCBI lineage: Eukaryota > Metazoa > Chordata > Aves > Passeriformes > Nectariniidae > Promerops > Promerops cafer. The sequence goes on from VZSE01004862.1 coordinate 206,554, forward strand.
CTCAGTAACAGACTAACAGACCAGGGTATATTCCTGAAACAAATACATATTCATCACATTTCCTGAATACATATAATTAGCATATATGCTAATTATTTCAATGGACTTATCTGGATATGGTTCAGATCTTCCAATGAATCTTTTCTCCTTGAGAGTATCTCAAATATGTGATCAGGCCATAATGTACTTCTCTTATCATTCTTTGCTGTCACACACAATCCTTGTTCTCAAAACTAAAGATATCAGCTAGTACATTTTAATTACTGATACAGGTAAATAAGGAAGCATTAGCTGGAACACAACTAATTAGTCACAGACTTAGGGAGTTAACACAAGGCCACGCTAATCTCTGGCATTTGTACTAAGCACTGTATGGTACAAAACTAAGCATTAACCACAAATATAGGGATCAAACACTATTGTGCTAAGGTTACAAGAATTTTCCAGCATTTTCGCACTGCTGCTTAGACTTCTTCTTAAAGAAATATACTTGCTCAGTAGCAGCTCAGGCACAGGATAAAAATATAAAAAATGTCTCATCTTTGTATTTTTCAGTTATATGGACTTTGCTGTGTGACTGCACCACCAGACAATTTCAGAATTAGATCTAGCTGTTCTCTGTAGGAGATGGTCATCACTTGGAAATGAGTAAAACACTCTAAAGTATTAGGGTGTGTCTAGCAGCTGCCTCCTTTACCACCATCAGCACTCTGGAAACTCTGTCCTAAAACATGTAACTATGCAACCAGATATCCAAACATTTCCCAGATAAGACACATCATATGAAAATTTCAACATATGAGACCTTCAGTGTATGAGGCAGACAAATAATTTGGTGGAAGGAGTGAAAAACTAAGACAAAATATTTTTCTCTGTGGTTGCATCTCAATGGTCTTTGAGTCCCTGAGCTCAACTAAGTTCAAAATACTGCTGTTTTTTTTTCCTACCAGAGTAAAAGATAAACACTCTGGGGAGAGGATCTATCTGACTATATGGGGCAAAAGTATCTGTTGAGAGGCTAGTCAACCAGGCAGGGAGAGCATTACACCAGAAATGACAGGGTAGGGCTGGCAAGGCAGGAGCCCTGGCTGGTGGGAACACAAGGGCAATGCTCACAGCTGAGATAAGAGGAAGGTCCTTGGGCACAGGCACGCAAGGAAGAACAAGGTGCAGCAGAGCTGCCTTGCTGGGAAAGCTCCCAAGCCTGTGCTGGGCAATGGGCACGGCCAGGTGCTGCTCCTCTGGCATGTCCCTGCACCTCTGCTTGGGAAGCAAGCAGGAGGGGAGGGCACAGGGATATGGACTGAAAACTGCTGGAATAGCTGGGAATCAGGGGGCTGAAATCAGTAGGACAAAGTACAGCTGGAGGCACACTGAGACCAATACTGTCCAACATCTGCATGCTGGGGCACAGTGCACCCTCCCCAAGATGGAGAAGCTGATACAGCACAGGGTTCAGCTGCCTTCCAGAGGGACCTGGACAGGTGGGAGGAATGGGCTAAGGGGAAGCTCAAGCTGCTCAAGAAAGGGAGAGCAAGTCCTGCACTTGTAAGAGAACAACTCCAGGCACCAGCACAGGCTGCAGCTATCCCACCGGGAAGCACCTGGAGGTCCTGGTAGGCCATCCTTTCAAAGGCTTTGTGGCAAAAATTTCAACAGTGTCCTGTGCTGCAGTGAGGGGCATATTGCCAGCAGGGCCAGGGAGGTGGCCTTTTCTCTCCACTCAGCATCCAAAGTCCTGTTCAGGCCTGCCCAGCACAATAAAGCTGGATTTACGATGGATTCACTGAAACAAGTCCTCTGCAGGCTACAGCAGTCCTTAAGGGTCCTGAGCATCTCTCACACACAAAGAGGCTGAGAGAACTGAGACTGTCCAGCTGGAGAATGAGAAGGCTCAGGGAGATCTTGTCAAGATCTATAAACACCTGGACTGACTTATGTCAATAGACCAGGCAACTTTAGTTTCACACACTAAGGTCTGCATCGCTTATAAGAATTTATTTCCCCTCAAATCCTGGAACTATGAAACAAGTATTTTACAAAATGGAAAAATACACATCCCTTAGTGATCCAAATGATGCTCTGAACTTTTTCTGTAGCTATTTTGGGTGAAGACAAGTCATAAAATATTCATGTCAAACACAAAATTTAATTTACCGGTACAAGAAATGGAGTTGACATTCTAAGTGAATTTCCACAATGAGAGCAGTTTTTGCTAATGGCAATTACTGCTATGGACTTTGTAATTTACAGGAAACATCCTACATTTCTTAATTTAGAACCCTGTACTTAAATACTAAAATATACCAGGCTTCTATAATGAAGTCTGACAGAAGCTTTAATCGTTCTTTTTTTACATCTTATTTTTTCAAAAGACAAGCAAACCATGAAGGTGCTTATCACAGGTACATAATTAGAAAGGCACACACATCTGATTGTTTGAATTATTTCTAAAACCAGGACTCAGCCTTTATAAGGGCATTGCACATTGACATTTTTACTGAAATTTCAAGCTAAACTTCTAACTTACAAATGATTATTGATTGAAGCTCAACAGTAATATGAGGACTAATCCAAGTATTCCATCCTCAGTTCATTAGAAACAGAGCAAGTAACAGTCTAAGAATATTGACTGCCTGATTAATTGTGACATCAACAGCTGATGGGAATAATCCTGCCTACCATTTTATTTAAATATTTTGGGATTTTTAGAGACAAGATACATACCACAATAAAAAAGGCAAGTTATTGCTCACTAACCTCTGCTTCAGCTGCTTGCGATTGCAGGAGCTGTCGTATACGAAGAATGTCCTTCTCTATTTGCTGAATTCTGGCCACCCTTGCCTGAAATGAATGGATTTTCACGTTTGATTTTGTTCAAAAACTCCTTTTACTTACTGTACAGAGTGACAGCATGAAGAGTTCTTGGCAAACACTGCTGACTACAAAACAAACCTACTTCAGTAGGTACATGCAGCAGGTACCACATGCAGTAATTCAAGTGTTCTTCATAATGAAAGGAATGATTGCAAGCATTCAAAACGTGAGTAGCTCAGGTTTTAGTAACACTGAATATTCATTTGGATGTAATAGGTTGTCACACAGCACACAATTAGGTATTAAAAAATGCTCCCCTTAACTTGCACAATATTCCTGTTTCTGAAATGAAACGGACATTGTATGCAGATCTTTAGCAAATTACTTCACTTTCATCTCAAATATCAGAATTTTACTTGCCTTATAGACATCTGAGAGATATTTGTATTTGCAGAGTGTCTTTGAAGGTATGAGACCCTGACAGATTTCTATTGTATTCAGTTGCTACATTGATTTGGGAATTTTGCTTATGCCCAGCCTGGGAGATTTTCCACTCCTACAAATCTCAAAGAATTTACCAGGCTAAGTATATATATTAAAAAAAACCCTACATACTGCTTCTTTATCTGGGATTTTACAGACATCTCTGAATCAGTCTTTTACAGGCATAATGCTACCCATTTCCCACAGCAACCATTCTGTGGTTAGAAAAGGGAATGTTAAGAGACTCCAAATGTAACAGGATACACGTATTCCACACAAATTGTACAGTGAAGCACAGGATGCATTATCAGTCTATAAAATAGTACATGCATGACCTTGATAATTTAATAAATTCACATTATTTGACTTCAAATGTGAGCAGAAGACCAAACTGATTAAACAGTATTTTTTTTGTGCCATGGATTAATAAAATGGACATACTGTTGAAAGAAGTTCTGATGCCTTTACCTGACTAACATTTACAGTGCTATACTAGAAAAGCAATCTAGTGGACACTGCAAAGATCAGCATTATAACCAACCTTATTTGACAGGTTTATAATCTGAAAATGGAAATAAGATGAACTTTCAAAAGGTGCTAATGCCGAAAGATGCACATGCAATAGAAACACAATGCTATCTAGAAAATTTAGAAACACAAAAGAAAACGTAACTACAAAATATGAATTACTGAAACACACATCAGAAGCAGCTGTGGGAAAAGCACCATAAGCATCAACATTTAGCAGAGCTGGAAAGCTACAACTTTAAGCTATAAATTTGATTTGATTTTGTAAAGCAAATTATTGGAAAACACATAAAAGCTTCAGCATAGAGGCAAACAGCTAATTTATCCCACCCTTTGCTCCTGGTTCAGGAAATATTTAAGAAAGATAATAAAAAAATATTTCTGGGAATATCTATGCATTGGTGACATGATGCATGACTGACAAAATACATCTCTCATTGTCCTTAAGAATTACTTGAATTTTACAGAATTATAGAATTGTCTGGGTTGGAAGGGACCTTGGAAGGTTATCTACTCCAAACTCCCTGCCAAAGGCAGGAACATCTTCAAGTAAATCAGGTTGCTGAAAGCCCTGTCTGACCTTGAATGTTTCCAGGGATGGGGCCCCTGCTGCCTCTTGGCAACCTCTTCCAGTGTTTCACCACTCCCACTGTAGAACATTTCTATCTTGTACTTAATCTGAATCAACTCTCCATGAATTTAAAGCCATTACCTCTTCTATCACAATCCCCTGCTAAGAAGTTTCTTACAGGGCCCCTTTAAGCACGCAAGAGACACAGAAAATTTCCCAAAATTTCCCATAAATTCAGTTTCTTTCTGTGTGACCAGCAATGTATCCAATAAAGGGCATCAAGAAAATCTGAGTATTTTTATATACGCACCTAAACACAGGAAAAAGAATTTGCGCAGATGAAAACAATTAAATACTGCACGATTTGCCAAGTATTACTGAGTCCTCCAAAGGGATGGGAATTCTATCTGCCCTTTCCAATTTTAGTCCAGAGATTTAAACATCAGATCATTCATCTAATTATTATTTTTTTCTATTAAAGGGAGTTCCACTAACCAGGACTGTACTTTGTGCCAAACACTGTAGAAACAGAAAAAAGGAATGCATTTCTTGCCACAAAGGGGTAAAGCCTAATGGCAAATGGCAAAACAATGAACAAGCAACAGCAATGTTTTTAACTCTAGAACATACTTGAGAAGTATTACCTTTGATTTCTGTTTGTTCATACTACATTCCCATTTATTATCATATTTACATGCAATTTTTATTAACATAAAATAGTTGCTTACATAAAAGTAACTTTACATTTGAAGTTACACATTATTTGGCTTTCACTGCCCCAGTAACATGTCTAACAAAACAAAAATAAAATTCCTCCACACTCACAGTGACAGAAAAATAATCACTATAGAAAGTAAAAATAAGGAATAACATTTTGTTTTTAAAATGTTGTCTGCCTTTTTTGTTTGGTTGGTTTTTTTCCCAAAATAAACATATATAATAGACAAATGCATTAATGGCTTGGTGTAAACACAAGACTACCATATAAATATAACAGTGCTGAAATGTTTATCTGTCTGAAACTCCAGGATCTAAATTTTCTTGTGTCTTTAGTGGTCTGCTGTTTTACCAAACTTTTAGAGATCTTGTGATAAATTCTTATAAGATTGGTAATTTCATGTAAGATTTTTAAGGAACTCAACCTCAAAAAAAATTAGATCCTGTTTGTTCTGACTTGAAGGAAAAAGAAATTCTATGTGACCATGAATTCAGTCTTAGAATTGAAGTATTTTTTAATATATCTTAGAGAAATTAGGTTTGCTTCTACTTATTACTAAATATATTGGCTTTGAACAAATAAAAAAAGTAAAAATAAAATATGGCTAAGAATGCTTTTTTCCTTCTTTTCGAGTAAGCCCTACTAAGTGAAAATACCAGCTTCAGAGAATAGTTACAAGTTTACAAGTCAGTGTAAATCATTAAACTAGCTGAAATAAATTGCCAATAGGCTTCTTATCCATCTTTCTGATTGCTTGTGAGCAATCTTCACAGAAGACATCAACAGTGGGGCTGCTGTGAGTTAAATTGCTTCAGAAGGAAACAAATCCAAGTCATGCCGGACAAAAAATGGGAGAAAGGCATCATTACGAGGCTCACGAGAAAGGGCAGCTACAGGAAAGTGCAACCACTACTTGGGCAACTGCAGGTGTTACCTGCAGCTCTTTCACAGAATAATCTCTGGGACTCTTAATTCAGAGATGTCTGCAATGCCAGCCTTTATGTAGCTGAAATGTTCCCTCCATTCAGCCTACATTTTGCATAGTATTGTGTATCCAAATCAGTTTGGGTGGAAAGGAAATACTGAGCAGAAAGAAAATGGTAAATCTACGAAGTTGAATATCCTTGCCAAATCCAAATGTTTCAATTTGCACATTTAAAGATACACTGAAATAATGCAGAAATTGCTCTTACATATTTGTACATCAATGAGCTTCTACACATTTTTGGCACTGGTCCTTGGCAGAATAAAACCAAGGGGAATTACCAGTTACATTCACAAGAAGCACCTGCAGAAGTAGTTACTTTGTATTCAATTATCTTTATATAATCAAAATAGGCACTGTAATTTCTGCAAGTAAGTAAGTGTTACATACATACAGAGAGAGAGTGAAACAGCTGTGACAAACCTCATGTCTAACATTAATTCAGAAACCCATAAAATGTTGCAACATTATCTTGGCAGCATTCTTCCCCCCACCAAATTTAAACACCCCCAACAATCAGGGAAGAAACAAGTTCAGGGTCAGCTTGATTACTTCCATATAGTGATATAACTACAGCCAAGTTGTGTGTCTGAATAATTTCTTTTGATCCCTGCCTGAGTGCATTTAGAATGCTGCCAGCAGCCTAGCCTGACTATTTAGCTTAATTCATCTCCCTCTAACTTAAGCCTGTTAACAGCAGCAGAACTTTCCCAGGAGTTTTGCTGCGCAGGACCTTCACTCGGGACAGGCTGACACAAAGTGCACAGCTGAATCCGTGGAGGGCGTCGCCCCTGCTGACAAAGCTCGGGAACAGCCCCACAGCTCCCAGATCAGAGCCAGGGACTCCCCAGGCAGCCTGAACCTGGGTCTGGCTGAGAGCATCAGCACAGACAAATCCCTGCGCAGCCCTGCAGGCAAAACCCAACAGCTGCAGGGTATCTTAGGCTAAATACCTTTAACTTTTCTGAAGGTCCTACTAGATTGCTCACTTTAAAGTTGAAAGCAGCTATTCTGATTACCTCTTGTGATCAGAACAGCTGCTGTAACTTAAATGTAAAACCATACTGGAAATGTTTCTCATTTAGCAAAATTTTGTGTTGAGTCAACCTAGCGAGGGAGAGAGAGCCTAAAAAGACTTTGTATTGAAAATCCTGATTATCGTCACATTCACCATAAAACCACCAAATCTGACTAAGCTGGTTATTTAACACATGTAGAAATAAATGGCAATAAATAATTCAAATTGTTGCTTTCCTGCTATGGAAAATTATTTTTTACAACCAGCAACCAACTGATTATTTAATTTATGATTTGCACATGATTGCATTCTGATTTATACTTTCAAATGAGTATGCCATGTGGTTAGATATGTACATATCCTCATCATGAATGCAAAACAATTCTAGTTAGAGCAAACAACTTCCAGATATGTATGTGAATTACATTTTACTTGAACACCTTGTTTGAAAAGATTATCCCCTGATACATCTTTTCTGTCTAAGGAAACTTAAGAACAGTAGCTGGATTTTATTCTAAACTTACAAGCATGAATAACCCAGCAAAAAGATGCAAAATAAAGCAGTTGCAAATACACTGGCTTTTCTGAAGCTAAAATGGTAGTAAATTGTACGGAAATTATCATTAAAAAGTATTTTCTCTTGAATAAATTGTCTACATCTGCTGAATCAAAAGGCTTATTTACAACAGGCAGATGAGGGTACTTTTTTCCGAGCAATTATTTCCTATGTCCTGATTCCTATTTTTATATTTGAAAGGCTTACTAAGTGCTGTGTTTACACACAGTTTAAAGATACAATTACCAATAATTTAATAAATATGCAGGAAAACATTTTCTCTTGCTTCTACTGGGGAAAGAACAAACTCTACCTGTGCTCGCTTCTCCATGTCCTGACAAGTGCCCAGCTGCTCTTCCATTGCAGCTCTGATTTGCCTGGCCTCGAACTCCAGCTGCCTTCTGGTCATATCTGTTTGCAAGGAGAACTGAAACCAGAGCACAGGGAAGGCGTTTTAGCAAATAACATTTGTGTAAACAATGTATTTCTCAGAACAAAAAGCAGAACAATTACTTTTCCACAACAAATTTCATCAACAAAACATAGCAATACATTCTTAAAACATGATTGTGTTACAAAAAAACAAGAACACAACAATGTTCAACCAGCAGACTACACCTGAATTTTGTCAAATGACTATATGTAATAATTAAGCATTGAGAAAGTATAATTTTTTACAGGAACATATGGTTGCTACCAACAAAATTGTGATGTGTGCCATCTGAATGGGCATTTTCAAAAATATTCTGAAGTATTAAGCTGCTTCACATAGTGATGGTATTCACACTGCTGCTATTTACCTTACTTCTAACTACCCTGTGAAAAACGTGCAAGTGTTGAACCCAGCAATACAGCCTAAGGGAAGACTTATGAACTAAAAGAAATTTCAAGGCAGGAGCAAAGCTCTTCACTGGCTTTGGACAATCACTCAGTCTGTAAATAAATGAGTCTCCAAGAGCAGTCCTTCCAGAAGACTTCACCAAGGTCAATTCAGAAAGACAAAACAAGACAATCATCTGCAAGCACCAAATGGGACCTGTCATTTTGCTGTGTCTGGACTAAGTAGTAATGGATATAAATTGCCACAAAAGGCCTTTAGTGTAGATGTTAAGTAATGCATTCTAATACTAAGAGCAGCTAAGTGGATTCATTATCTATGAAACAGAGGAGACAACCTTAAAACATAAGACAGAGTGACGCAGATACAGCTGACAGTGCTTTCAGAATGGGTTGCACTTCCTCAAAATCTTTTTCAGGCCTTCTGCCTTGGTTCTGGTGCTCTGCTAAGCTCAGCCATGACTCAGTGTTGCTTCTGCCCACTGAAGAAGTGTTTCTGTTGTCTGTTTCCATTTCCAGAAGCCTGACTGATCCTTCATCAGGTGTGACTCTCTCAACCACACCTTCCCAACTCTCTGTGTGAAGGAATGACTGCAAATACATCCACCTTGCTGACTACAGGAAATCCTAATTTATGTGGGATATCAGACATCTCCATTATCCCAGATAACGGTGACTTGACTATAAATAGTTTGGAGGTGCCAAGGTAAAAGCTTACAGCAACACCTGCATGGCCTATAGAATCACTTTACTGATGGTTGTGAAATAACAGCTCTTGTGTACATTGCCATATGCTAATACTACTCTCAAAACTAAAAATTCCACCGAACAAAAGAACAGGGGGGAACAGAGTTAAGGAAGTGTACTGACATGCAATTAATTTGTCATAATGACTTCTCAATGCTCCTCTGTTTTCACTGACATTTATACTGATATGTATGAATTCTGATGTGTAAAATTCTACGTGAAAAATGCATTATTTAGGCTAAGTTATCATTACATACTGAATGAAAAGAAATTTTGAACTGAAGTGATAGTAGAGAATGCCACCAAATTAATAAAATACACACAGCATCTAAACAGACTGTAGCACCAGACACCCCACCAGACTCAGAAGGTACTTACATTTTCAGTAAGGGGGAGACTATCAATCCTTTTAGTCAGGTTCTGAAGCTGGGCATAATACCAGTCCTTTTCTTTCTCTTCCTTCTCAAGCTCCGCAAGCAACAGAGATCTATTAAAAGCAGAAGGAGGAAGTGTTTCACCATTAACACCTCATTTCCATCCGGAGGTTTGAAGAAGGCACTAAGGAGACATTTGAGTTCAGTTCCCTGGCCCTGGCTAATCAACCTATCCACTCCTCTGTGCTAAGCATTTCAGGTCCTCATCTATGAGAGAGAAAAATATACATATTTCCCTAAAAAACTCACTTCAAAATCCAGAGCTAAGAAACCTTTTGTGAAAGCAAAACCAGTTATTAGTGGTTAACTTGTACCCTGCTTCTTTCAAAAATATACTTTGTATAGAGCAAACAGCATTTAAGGAAAAGTCTGTCACAGAAACATGTACACCCCTTAATCCTGAATTACTGAATTGAGAATCTTCACCTTTGCACTGTCCTTTTACTCATTTTGTCACCCATAGCAAAACTATGGGTAAAGAACACAAAATAAGTCTAAAATACTTTAAACCAGTGTTTTCCACCAAATGCTATAGACAAGATACATTTGCAGCCATTAAAAACATTTTAAATGGATATCATAAGCACACTGCATACCTGAGTAATAACTGAGAAAGACAAAATGAATAATATATGCAGACTACAAAGGAAAAAATCTATTACAAATTTCACATGCTATTTTATCAATCCTTCATGAACTGAATTTTATATAATTCTAAATCTTATGAATATAGTGAAATAATGCTCACGGCTACAATATTCCTCAAAACATATATTAAAAATTTTCAGCAAAATCTGGCTAGTAGGAATAAACAGAAAAGACACTCTTTTTTTAAAAAAAATACAAGTTTATTATTTCCTTTCTAATGCTTTCTGTGAGTATGTTCTTCCTTCTGATGTTTTTAATACTGCTCTTTAACAGAAATGACAAAATCAACACTTAGCCAGAAGACAGAAAGCTGCATACAAGTTTGCCCAGTATTATTTCCCATCTCTTGAGTTTTGCATCCCTCTCTGGCTGTGGCCTTTCTGAGCAAGAGCATATGAACCTTTATAAAGCACACAAACACGTTATGGATAATTACTGTAAATCATTAAGGAACAATTACACAGCATACAACAGAAGTACAAATTTCCCCTGACTATTTTGATAATGCATCAGACATAATTTGAGAAGGTAATCCATCTTTTGGATCTTTTTGGACACAAAACAAAGAAGAAAGAATGTAAAATTTGTATTTAAAAGTATCTTTGACTTATTTCCTGCTTTAAAAATGTTTCAAGCTGATTTTGATATTTAACATTTATTCCATATCCAATATAAGGGCTTGGCCTGCGAGCAAATGGAAAATTAAATGAGAGAATCCCTCCTCTTCAACATGAGACTGGAAAACTACACACACCTAAGAGTGCTAAATGTTGGTAAACAAGAACAAAATGACATAAAATTCCAGATTTGATCCAACAGTCGTGTTGAAACAGATTTGTTTCAAGGATGCCAAGGTTTACAATAAAAATGATTGAAAATAAGTAACAAAAGAATTACCATAATTTGGCGGGTAACTGGAGCAGTATCACAGGACAGCAGTAATTCTTCAGTCACAAGGATGTGGCTGGCAGAAATTCCTAAAGTCCTTTAGACAGGCTGAAGGCAAAACTAATAGATGGTGCTTGGGGAAAGCTTGTTGAGAAAGTTTTTTTTGCCTCCCACCTGCCCATTCTCTTGTCACACAGCCCTGGTGCCTAATCTCTGGACAGAGTGGATTTACCACCTTGAGTGCCCAGGCACCAGTTGTGTCCAGGATGTGAAATAAAATTTGCAAAAGCACAATTAACGCAATCCTTATAAAAACTATTTTTACTTTTGAGGACTTGCAAATGTCAAAGGACTGACTAACTCTGCCTCTGGATGTCAAAAAACTCGTAGCAGAAACTGGAGGGATTACTTTCAGCTAAGCAAACATGTGATTAAGTTCCTCTTATGAAATGTAGGGTATTCAGTATGTGAGACAGTGTGTCATTCAATCTGTTTTGACAAGCATGACATGCTGCTTCTTGCTAGAAGCAAGAAAATAACTTAGGAACCATCAGTGCTGCATAAACAACATAATGCATGACCTGAGGGCAACTTGTTTAATTTAATATTGTCATTTTGTCTTCTGAAGAGATGCTTCATTTGGGATTATTAGTTTGGTATCACTGCTCCATGAGAATTCAGGTTTTAACAGTCTTTAAGTTCTCTCAGCACAAAACCTGAAGGGTTGCTACAACTACAGCAGGCTGCACTTCAGTTTCCTAGAAAACAAGCAGCAATAAGCAGCAGTTCTCTGTAGATGTGTCTGTTCCCCACATCAACATCACACTAAGATACCATTCCAACCAGAAGTGCAGCTGCTTCTCAGCCTCCTGGAGCTTCTCGGGGTTAGGAGAGGATTTAAAGTGGAAGAGCTGCTACTGAGCATGAGAAACAAGATGAAAAAAACAGTGCAGTTATTCCATCTTTTTTATACCCCCAAGATGTTTACATTAGGACCTTCACAGCATCAGAGAAAATTCTGTTCTCTGTCATACCCTGTCAAGTTCACTGAGAATTCAGCAAAAAAAAAAAAAAAATGGAGAAAGCTTTTGGAACTTTACGCTATTTTTATGAGTTAACAAAAAGTTTTCAATTTGAGCTGTTCTTCTGAAGGGTGGGTTTTTCAAAGACTTCTCATGTGGCACTTTTGAAGCTCTCAAAAATAGAGGAAGCTGAATGAATGCAGAAAACTCCTTAATTCTTTTGGAAGTATTTTCTGCATAATTATGTCAATATTATTCCTAGCTAAAAGGGAGAACGGAAACAAACTATATGCTACTTGCACTATGTAAATTACAATTATAATTAATACTTTCACTTCAATTAAGTGAAAGTGGGAGATAAAATAAAATCTTGAAAAGCAGTGCTGATGCTGTAAAGTTTGAGCTAAGTTTTACCAGCCAGCCAAAAGGAGATAAGCATAATGGAAGAAAGAAGCCACAAGACAGAAAATGCTCCAAATCAACATTAGAGAAATAAAAAACGGAATGGCATAAACCAGAAGGAATAAAGAGGGCATACAAACATTTTCATATAAAACTTCTCAGAAGACTGTCATCTTTAGTGGCAAATTACAGAATTTAAAAAGGTGAGATTATTGAATTTGATAAATTACCAAGGGTAAAAAAAACACAAAAATCAACCTGCAGTGTATTCTGAAAAATGTTGTTGTTGACATAATGCTCTTGCCAAGTATACCTGGAAACAGCCAGAGAAAGCAAGAGATATTTCATGATTAGAGTATTCTGAAGTGGCAATTTAAAAGCACAGCGTTGCCACTGCCCATTTTTCTCTTTTTTTCCCCTTTGTTTCTTTAAACTTTGGAATTAGAGGAAAGCCAAGCAAATGAGATATGTGCCAATAATTTAATCTTTATTCTGGTAAGTGAATCAATTGATAAATTTTCTTCCCCTCAGAAGTTCACTTTCAGTAAAGCATGGTGGGTTGACCCTGACTGGATGCCAGGTGCCCACCAAATTGCTCTAAATATTTAAATATATAATTTAGTCCTCACACAAACACTGTTGCCCATAAGTAGCATATATTGTGCCAGTGTGTTAAAATACTGAGTAGAAATCGTGTCTTGCTGCATATTTCTGAAAAATGTTATTTTATTCTAAATTATTTTAGTCTTGTCAAATTCCACAAGTTCTTCAAAGTCTGTTTAAGTGCAAAAACCCAAAACTGATTAGCAAATATATACATTTAGATACACAGAAATTCAGTGAATATGCTGAACAAGTTCAGACACAAAACAAAGGAAAATTAGTGTTTAATTTTCTTTTAGAAATGGTGGTGATTTTAGATGCAGTCCTATAGCCCTGCAAGTTTTGATTCATTTGGCTACCCAGGGTTCTCATCAATGCTTCCACATGTACCCTGAAGCAGCTTAAAGAACAGAGCAGTTTTGGATTATCTGTCATTTCACTAATAATGAAGCCAGATGTGATCTGGCCATGCCTCCACAGATCCATCTTCTCCACAGCACAAATATTTACCCCATCAGCTACGACAGCAACAGTGTCTTTGTTACTCTGAAATTAAAACATCCTCATCCCTTTTCTCCAGCACTATTTAGAACACAGACTGGTTCGCTGCCTAAGCTGTCTTCACTGCCAAGAAAAGTGTCCTAAGAACCATCATCTCAGCATCCACCAGGGTGGGGGAGGATCAGAGGTGCTAATCAGAGGTGCTAATCACCTTAAAGAACTCTCTCTGGCTGCTATAAACGCTGCTTGTTCCAAGTGAGCAGTTCACTGGAATCACACTGGAAGTTCCAACTGTGTTTAAAAAAGATTTTAGTATCATCTGTAGTAAAACACAGCACTGAAACAATACAAACAAATGCACAGTTTGTTCAGACAGTAAATAACAGACACATCAGACTCTTGAAGACTGAGATGAGCAAGCAGATAGATTCCTAAATTCCCAAATATACAGCTCCTGAAGAATCTGCATTTTATGCAACAGAACAAGTATCATTAGTTGTGGTCCTGGCTAGGAGAAGGAAAAAAATAGACTGGCTGCTAGAACACGCTCAGTATGGACTCGTGGGAAGTTACTTTCATTCTGCTTTGGTCTGATAGGACCAAACAAAAGGGACCTGGACACAGTACCTTGGAGGAAAAGCACACTCCTTTCAAGTCTTGGCTGCAAAAATTTTGCTGAACTCCAGAGAAAATCCTTCAGAGAAGGGGTTTCTAGAGGGCTGTCCACAACCCACTCATTACCCACAAAGCTTTTCTATTACAACTTCAAATTGGATTTTTTTGCTTGTTAATGTCTACTATGCATAAAAATACTACGTTGCAGCCCCCACAGCTTGATATCCCATCCATTAAGTAGGACCAAATCTTTAGGAAACTCTGTCTTGCAGATGGGCTTCTGAAAACATCTGGTATTTCAGTCAGGTTCATTTTAAGAAATAAAGATGGCTTCAGTGGAAACAGCTGCATGTCTTTTGCTTTGCATTTCCTTTGTAAGTGACTGGTAAAGTGCTACAATGCTGTATTATGACCTGAAAGCATGTTCTTCCTATAAATGGGTACCACTGCCTTTCAAGAAAAGAAATTCCAGGATTTTGTCAATACAAAACATCTGATGGGAACAACATCTTGAAGATAAGAACACGTATTTTGTTTAGCTGATACATTTGCTGAGAGAGTAGAGTCACAAGGTAAATGTCTGCTACTAATAAGTAATTGATAAACCAGTTACGGTACTTAACAAACATCTGCAAAAGAGAGAAAATGATTTCACCATCACATTGTTACATCTTCAGCATTTATCAGCAGTGGTGAGGAGATATGGAGGTGGTTAGAATGCTCCACCCTCGCTGTTTGAATGTATTTGAGACAGTGACAACCTGCTTATAAAATAAAAAAAACCCTTCACCCAACAAAGGGTAACAATGAAATGTACATATGAAGATGCAGTAGAAACTGAATGATTATTCATGGTTTTTTTTTATATTTTTCTGCATGTGCATCTAAATAAAATGTAGATTCCTGGTTTCTTACCTGTCAAGGTAAATGACAGGTAAATACACCACTGATCAAAACCATATTCATGACAGTGAAATGCTAGGTGCGTCAGTAAACTTTCACATTAAAATCAGAAGTTAATCCATACTGGAGGAATAAACAAATAAATTTACCTCTCTTTTTCTAGCTCTTCTAAGTAACCAGTGCTTTCTCTGCTTCCATTCATAAAGCCTCTTCTTGGAAACGACCCCATGGGGACTGGGCTGCACTCCCCTGAGCGGCTCGACACGGACCCTTCCCGGCTCCCATACGAGCGCACGGACACCTTTGGCCTTAGCTTCACCCCAGCGAAGCTGGTGCTTTCCAAATTCAGTTCTGGACAATAAACAGAAAACGTTTTTCAGAGCTGAAGGCTCAGCAGCACGAAGATCATTTTTATCTTAATTTCTTACTTCCTGAACAAATCCGTGGGGTTTTTTATGGAAGCATTTTGCAGCAAAAATGCTGTGAACAAAAACAATGGACATGGTGGACTTGGAGAACAGCACTTATCTGAGCAGATGGTCAAACTGCAATCCTGGCAATCAGAACAGCATCCCCACAAAAGCCTGCCTGCCTCCTTCCCAGAGGACTTAAGAAATGGGCAGAGTTTTGCATAAACATCATGTGAATTACGTTGTGGCCCACTTCCTAACAATTTATTTTCCAGAGATCCTGCAAATGCTTCACCATCATGTAGCAGACGACTACTCTGTTCATCACAGGGCTCTTAAACGTAGACATCCCTATGAAATTTCTGGGTCAGTGGCAGGGATAATGGATGTATACAGGGAGTTAGTGGTCTGGGCTTGCTGGCACTTCCCATACAATGGGGATACACATTCCAGCACGTGCTATAGGGAAGGGGCCATCAATTTGCAGCATGACAGAAACGATTCCAGTAATGTGACATGGAGAGGGCAGGACACGCAAACAAGTTTAGAAAATTGGTGGAACTACAGCAACATTAACTTACATGGATTTCTTTTCTGAAGAAAGAAATGTGAGTTATATCAAAAGCAATTCATATGAAATCCTAGAGTAACAGTAGCAAAAGTATAAATGGAGACTTTTTTTTTTTTTCCTGAGGATGTGTCTTAAAATGTTTAGCAAGAACATTTAGGGACTGAGACTATGCCTGATCATCAAGGTCAGCACTGGAAAGAAGATACAAATGACTTCAAAAATTTTATCCCAAATTAAAGACAATGGAGAAAAAAAATGAACCTACTTAAAATATAATTTTAGATTTACCTTTAAGTCGTTCCAGTAAGTCAATTTGTCCAGAAGATGTCATTGCCTCATCTTCAATACTTCCTTGTAGCTGTTTCAGTACCTCCTGTAAGAAATTAAGCCTAATTAAGGAATCCTTACAATAATAACCCACAAGGTAAATACATCCTATCTTAACCTAAAGTGCACACTCATGTAACAGCTGCTGAGACACTGATGTAAATTATATTTCATGTGAGCAGTGATCAAGTGTCATGATTTTAATTGCCATCAGATATATTCTACAATGTTTACCCCAGCACTGTCAGGATGTAAAGTGTATCCTGTATAAACCTATCTGGTAGTTCAATCTATTGGATTATTTAGAAGCTTTTCTCAAAGTGAATACAAGTTATTTTGAATTAAGAGATGGAGAAATATAAGTACAGAGAAATCAGTCTTGTAAAAATAAATTTTGGCTATGTAACTAACAGAAAAGTATCTTGACTAGAAGTAATCCCCAGGATTCGTTTTCTTTGAGGTTTTAGCACCACTGTAAACCAGCAAGAAGAATCATGTTATTTTTACTACAAATGCTACCATTGCCATGACCGTAAGCAAAAGATTTAGGTTTCCTTCATGGCATCTATTATTTGTATTATTACTACTTCTATTTGTATTATTACTACTTCTATTTCAACCACCATCAGGCCCACTAGAAAGAGATGTAGACTCTGCCATGCAGTTGAAGCTTCAAATCCAAGAATAGTGCCAAGTGCTATTGAAACTGTGTATGATAAAATTATACAGCTGAAGGAATATAGTTCTGATGCACAATAAAAATCATAGTAAACAATGACTACTACACTAAAGGGGTCTAAAAGCCCCAAGGTCCCAAATGCTCAGTGGCCTAAATTCACGTAGAAAATTAAATGCAAGTTAGTGAAAGTCTTTTCAATATCATCATGACAGATGCATCAATAGCAAGAACAAATAAAAAAGACTAGCTACAAGGCAAAAAGCCCTTACTGGAATTTAAAGTATCATTTTTCATACTGTGCCACAGAAAATATTTTTAGAAGCAGCAACAGTCAGAAGATGAAAGCAATTCTGAATAATGGAAGGTATTCTGTTATTTTCATATATAGACTCTGTACACAGCATTGTACTTTTGTTCAGATCTGAAAACTAATGAATTCTAGACAATTTTAAAAGATGTCCATACCAAAGTTTTGCTCTTTAAGAGTCTAGCATACCTTACTGTTTATATTGGTGGGTTTTGCAACTTACAGAGAATGTACCTTTTAAATGCACTTTTCTCTTTTCAAGAGAAAAAAAAGTGGCATCTACGAAAAGTCAAAATTTTCTTTAAGCAGTGCAGTGATAAGCTTTTCTGTATTCAAAGGGTTGTTACTTGTAATTAAAAAAAAAAAAAAAGAAAAAAAAAGTAGAGTTAAAGGATTTTGAGTACAGAACTGTGCAGAGTTCTGGGGAAATAATCTCAAGCCCTAGATTCAGACCAAATGGTAGCAGCCCAGTTGTTGCACCCTCTGCCATGCTGCTCTGGGAAGAATAATTCAGGAGTACAGACACCCAAATTTCCAGTTTACTGATGGAGTCAAGGTGTTTGTCCACATTCATGTCTTAGTTTGGACCAGTTTGATGCCAGACTTCCATTCTCCCACACCAGCTGTACCTGGATTCCCATCACAGGTATCTTGGAGCATGAACCAAATTCCTTTTGGATCAAGCCAAGCCAGCAGTTACACCCAGGACTGCTGATGGGCATTCACTCCATGGGACCAGGCTGAAGCTAGCCCAAAGAGAAAATACCCTGAAATATGTATTGTATATGTGCTGGGTCCTCAACACAATTCACCTACAGAGCTGCTCCTACTGCACTGCCTGTGAATGTCAGCTCTGCCTTTAGGATCAAGCCTGGGGTGATAAAATCCATACTCTTGGAAAGACATCTTCCCTGTGCTTGTGCTTTTAAGTATGTTCAAAGGCACCCTCATCAGCCATATGGCCCAGCCATCTCTATACATAACATCTGCCCTGTCAGCAAAGGCAGACAAACAACTGATGTGGTGTTTTTCAAAGAAGGGCTCCTGCACTGTCTGATGCAAGGGCAGATCTGCAGACAGCAGCCTTAGCTTAAAATCTAAAAGGGCAGTGTGGCTACATGGAGTGGTCTTGTGAGAGTTTTGCAATCTTATTGGAAACCTGTCAACTCAGATAAATGTAGAAATAACTAATGAATCATTTTTCTCTGAAAACAGCACTGTTTTACAAGGAAAAAAACCGAAAACCCCACCTCTCCTTCCATTCCCCTCTCTCACATGTGTGGCACATCTGCTGCTTCAGCACGTTGAGGATACTTCTCTATGTAATGAGTCTTCCTGCTCTAAGAGCCAATATGAGAAGCTAAATGGAGCTACCATCAGCTCTTCCTGCCCTACCAAATTACATGACTGAGGTGTCCAGGCAGCAAGGGACTGCTCTTTCTAAATACCGGCAGCAGTTAAACATTAGCACACTGGATCACCTTGCTCACATTTTCTGTATCAATTCATTACCTTAAGTTTTAACTTTTAGTTTTTGTATCATCCCCTTTTTCCTCCAACAGCACATGTATTTTTATCGAGTTAGCTTTTCTGTATTCTTCTGCATTTTTTTCTACAGTGCCATTAGTAAGGCGACAATGCCATTAAGAGGCCATGACATCAACCTCAAACTCCATCACAGTACACCTCAAAATCTAAGCTGACAATTCAAAAGGCAGTTAAAGGAGACAAAGGTTAGAGAAGGAGATGCAGCCCCTGGGCCAGGTACTGGAGGAAAATGAGGCTCTGTGTTAAAATGACAAGTTAGGGAATTTGCAGTTTTACTTGAGTAAGGAATAGAGAAGTTTTCTGCAATAATCCTTCTGGAGGAAACATGGCAAGTTATCTGTTACTGTGCTAATGAAAATTTTTATTTATTCACTATTTATAATCTAGGATTCAACACTAATGCTGTTTACATGTATACAGTGCTTTGAAACAGTATTTTTCCATGATAATTTTATATTAAGTTTGATACCATGTTCACTAAAGCATAAAATAGACTCCAAGGTTCAGTTAGTATCTGTTTAGTTATGCAAATTTCA
The DNA here is from genome assembly GCA_013398275.1 of Promerops cafer. Classification (NCBI taxonomy): domain Eukaryota; kingdom Metazoa; phylum Chordata; class Aves; order Passeriformes; family Nectariniidae; genus Promerops; species Promerops cafer. The sequence goes on from VZSE01004862.1 coordinate 226,208, forward strand.
GTAAGTATTTTAGTATTTTATTTAGGTTTACAGCATTATTCTAAGCAAATTCTTTACTAACTTAGCAGTGACTTACTGAAAAAAAATACAGAACTGTAAGTCTATAAGAAACAGCTGCAAGGTTTCTTCTGTTCTTTTAAAGAATGCAAGTCAAATTATTTTAATGGTCACTTAAGTATAACCTAGTTTATCTTGTCCTGTGCAGAAGTACAAAAGAATGCTTTTGGAAATTGAGCAGGCCCTATGACTCATCATCTTTTAAAAGGGTTTCTGTCTTCACAGTCTCTGGACTGTGAAGTACTGAAACATTGTCTATTTTCTGTCTGGTTGGTTGGGTTTTTTTGTTTCGACTCTGTGAATATAATCCTGATGTAAAACCTACTTTCTGAATAATTAAATAAAAGAGATCAGATCCGTCAGCATGTAACTGCACAGCTATGGTAAATAACAGCACCTTAATTAACAGTAGATGCACCCAGCTAAGTGGTAAGGGTTCTTGTAAATAAAATGGTTTAAGGACTGAGAATTTACTCAAGCTGTTAATAAGGAAAGGAGTAACAGGGGAATAATGATTACAATGGCAGATTTAGAATCCCAAGGAGCTAAGACTTAAAGTGTATTCAATTTTTGGGAACTGTATGTATAAATATTAATACTTAGGAATATTTCAAAATATGGTATATGTAAAAAGACATTTTGATGACAATTCAGGTATGTTTGGTCTTCTGTAAACACTATTCTCTTCCCCACACCTTTAAACATCAAACTTCTATTACTTGTATTCACTTTTGTCATAGCTATGTGTATTCAGTGAAGGCCAAAATCACAATGAAAATTAAATAGATAAAACTCCTGGATGCAGCACACTAGATATATTCACAGGCCAGTTATGTTGCTTACCACTGTATTTACAACATTTGAGTATAAAACCAGGTTCAATCGCACAAATACAGAAAGTGTTCACAATTTCAGAGAGCCATCCCATATCTAATAGCAGCATTACAGGATGGGAATATGAATATTGAATGAATAAGAAATCATGGTTAACCAAATCAGCATTATTTTTAAATTACAGTATTTCTGACAGCATTGGCACTCATGTTTTTAACCTGGTATGCTGAAAAAATAACATAAAATTTCTAAATTGAAAGTAATTTTTGACCTCCAATGGAGCTGAACGTTGTTTCAGTTACTATTTAGAAGAGCAGAAAAAAAGGAAACATATACTAAAAGAACATCACTCAAATTCCACAAAACCATTAAATGTCAGAACCATGGAGGGGGGCAGACATCAGAATACTATTTTTTTTTTTTAGAGATAGTAGAAACTTAAGTTTAAGGTCTTACATGACCTGTCATAACTACATGAGTAACCTGAGAGTGCATTAATTCTGTGACACATGGTACAACATTCACAGGGGCTGAGGCAGTGCTTGGAAGGAGCTCTTTGCTCCTGCACATTTTGGTGAATTATGCTGCTGCTTAACCAGGCTTGGTGGGAGCCCTTCCAGCCCTTCAAGTGCCAAGCACTGCTGTGACTGCTCAACCCTGTAACCAGGTCCAAATGATAACACCACCAAAGACAGCACTGCTGACTGAGGTGGAACACTGGAGGAACTCAACTTTCAACCTTGCAGAAAGAGGAAAGCATTTCTTATGTGAAATGATGTTGTTCATTTTAATTTCCAACAATGTCATTTTTTAAAAGGAAAATATTCACCCAGTGCCACCACGCTCAGGAGCTGTCACTTGCTGTAACCACTTACAGAAGACAGTACCAAATTTTTAGTGCAAGCACACTGTCAGGTCAACTGAAGTTATCTGATTTTATGCTCAGAAAGAGAGTTGTCTGAAGTAATGGCATTAACTATATGTATCATCAGCTTAATTTCACCCAAATTCTAAAAAGAAAAGTAAACAAATATTTTCTTCAATTTTCCAGCCAATTTAGATCCTGGTAGAAACTTTAGATCTAAAAATATTACTTATTGTGAAATCATAAAAACACAGAGACCCCCAACAACATAATGCCACTGCTGCTTTTTTGCAGATTAAATAAATTCACTGTTATTTTAAATATCTGTGTTTTGTAGGATGCTAAATGACTTTTATAACCACATTTTTAGTTCATCTGAGCTTAAAAAGATGTCTGACTGCATTAGTTGTGCAGTCACTGAATTCCCAGAACTTCCCAGAATTCATCACTTGATACAATTTGTAAGAATCAGTTCAGTTTATGACAGTTTCTTCCTTTAACACATTAGAATTTATCAAATGATCAATACACATGATTATTTCAAAGTTACTTATATTTTGGAGGCTCTAACCACTGTGCTATCTCCTGCAGTATCTACCATGCTATCAATGTTTTAATTCCCTCTGTCACTATCCTGATGTGACCATCTCCTTCATGTGCCTTCAGAACAACATCATCTCTCCCCTCCAAAAAGCTGGAGTGCATGGGGCACAAAAAACCACAAAAAACATTCTGCAGATGCAAAATCCAACTAAGAGCGAGCAAAATAATTTGAGAATGAAGATGCAGGCACTCATTAGGGGAAAAAAATAAATCAAAAGAACATATAATGTTTCATGTGATTACTGTTTTCCCTTGCAAGACTTCAAAAGTTCAAGTGCTTACATGTGGGTAAGGATGTGTTGAAATTAAATGAAAACCAGGCAGATACTAAAAGGAAAATACTGGGTGAAGTCATACAGCACAAGTTACAGAAGCTGAGAATTTAGCACCTATTTCACAAATATTAACACAGGCAACGAATGCTACTGTTGAATCAATCCCTTTTCTCCTATTTGCTCACCAAACAATGCATTTGCTAAAAAAGAAGAGAAACAAACAATTTCACTCTCAGACAAGACCAGCTATTATCATGCACAGTAAGGCTGTTCATACAGGCAGTTAAAAACAACAAATATGAAAAAATTAGAAAACAAACATGGATACTCAAAGAACAAAACTAGGTAACAGCATATTCTGTCCATTTTTATCACACTTGTGCAGAATGGGATGAATCCAAGGCTAAAAGAAGCTCCTGCTGAGAGCAGGGGCATATGTGCACCCACTGTGCAAGTGCCTGTGTAGCCAACCCTTTGGAAGGGACCTGACTTTTAGTGTCAGATATGCTGCTACTCTTACATTTCCAGTATTCTCCCTTAATAAGCAGGTAAAATGTCAAATTTCTACATCTAGCTGATTCACAGCTAATGTACTAATTTTTTAAAAGCTGTATTCTTTCAGAATACAAAACACAATTTGGTTACCCTGAAAGCAAAATATTTTGTTGGCTTGTACTGAATTCAACTGGATTTTAAGCACTGTCTGTTCAGTGCTGTCTGAGGTGTCTATCTCACAATTCTCACTTATTTCTCCCCTACTAGCTTGGCTGTCCAAAGACAGCGTTTCTGATGGGGACTGAAGTGGTGCAATTTCCAGAAGCTATGTGACCCACTCCATAACAAGACCACAATCATATGAAGAGACAGTTTAGCTAAGAAATTCAGCTGACAGAAGAAGATGGAGCTTCAGTTTACTTTTAGTAATGTGAAAAAAAAAGTATTTTCTAGTAATAAATGTTCAGTTCTTTCCTGTAGACTCAATTTCTATAAAGTAACTTTCAAGAGAAATACCTTACTCATTACACAACACTATATGCCTGAAAATACGGATTTAAAAACTTCCTTTGCAGAAGCAAATTAGAATATAACATTACATTATACAAGTATATATTTTCATCCATTCTGGGAGTATTGAGCATGCTGACTTTGGAAAGTTTTTTTGTAGAATAGGTAAAATTGTATTATTGGATGTACAGACCAAGTGGCAAAATCAGGATGGCATAATCTGCCTAAAAACGGTCATTTCCTTAATATTTCAATCTGCAAACCAAAATAAAATGCCTTCGTTTGTTTTTGTTTTTTCTGTTTTTTTAAGTCTAAAACTGAGAAAGAGTGAAGAATAAACTCAGCTGTGCAAGTTACTGTGGGTTTTCTGTAGTCTACCTCTAACACAAAGTTTGTTATTGCTACAAGCAAAGAACAGATTTGGTGGTCAAATTCACTGCAACTGATACAAACATGAATTGCATATAAATTTTATTAAGCTTTTAATTTATTGATTCCCTCACATAGCTTCCTTCTCAAAAGCAGGAAACTTATTACACAAACTCCTCACTTGTTATGGCATCTTTAGCTGCTCTTCAAAGCACTTCCAAATCCTTCTGCATTTCCCTTTATAGATGGCTGGAATTTATGCTCCTGCTTAATGCTCTTCAAAAGGGAACAACAAAATCCAGTGACGTATCAGAGAAATTAAGACAAAGCACCTCCTGTGTGCCAGACAGTGTATGGATCAAAACATGCTTTAAAAGAACTGTAAGTTTAGAGAAGAAAAACAAGCTCTGTTAAGACAGCAGAGCCTGTGGTACCACATAAACAACTCCTAAGAGCCAGGAGTACAAAAGTGTTAAAAAAACCCAAACCCCTTAACTTTGGCCACATCAGCCAGAATGCTGAAAAATCAGTCAGACAAAATGAAGTTGACTCATTAGAGATGGCTGGAAGCTGCAAGGGAACAATGCCAGGACAAAGGCAGATTCAACACAGGCACCACTTGCTGAGGTACACTGCTTGCATAGCAATGAGCAAATGAAGAGTGTGCTAGAAGGTTTTCATCACTTGGTGACACAAAGGCTAATTAAGGAGGGAAAATTTATGTTCAACTGCTTCAAGTAGGAAGCGAAAAAAAAGAAGTTTCTTTCACAAAAGTCTGTATCCAGGTAAACAAGATTCTTCTCTAAAGAGCTGTAAGCCAGGCATGCACAGACATACCTAGGATGATGGGAAACCAATAAATGCCACAACTGAAGGATGCAGTAAAAGTGGTAAAATGTCTGCAACCCCACAGCAGCATAGTACTTACATTACAGGATGATCACAGAATCACTGAGTCACTTAGACTGGGAAAAATCTTCAAGAGCAGCCATTAAGCCCACCACTGGGTTAGTCCTTCATGAAACCATATCCCTCAGTGCCACATCTGCACGTCCTTTAAATACATCCAGGGATGGTGGTTTCACCAATGCCCTTGGCAGCCCATTCCTGGGCTTGAAAACTCCTTCAGTGAAGAAATTTTCCATAACATCCAATCTAAACAGCCCAGGTACAACTTGAGGCCATTTCCTCTTAACCTGTTGCTTGTTACTTGGGAGAAGGGACCTACCCCCAACTCACCACAACCCATCAGGAGGTTGTATAGAGTGAGAAGATCCCCCACGAGGCTCATTTTCTCCAGGCTGAGCCTCCCCTGCTTCCCCAGCTGCTCCTCATATGACATGTGCTCTAGACAAGAATCAAGAACAGAATCAAGAGCAAACACCATCCTTAACACTGAGAGAGACAAAATCTTTCCAAACCAATCTCCTTCCTCTCCAACAGCAGGAACCTAGTGAAGACACATGAACAAAAACTACTGTTCATTTCTCTTGCATGTCCTCTCCCCAGATTCCCTCTGGCCTTGACTTGCAGACTTCCTGAAACCACATCTCCAGTGGTTCTACTTCCCATGGCAAAACAATCTTTGTTCTACCTCCCATGGCAAAACAATCTGTGTTTTGTTTGTTTTCCACTGTCTATCTCACAATGTTATCTGATGCCCTTAGATCTAGTATTTAGGAAAACTACTGTTTCCCTAATAACTCTTCTCACGACACTTATGATCTTTTACTAGCGACCAACAATATTCTTCCCATCCTGTCCCTCTCTTTTTCCTGTGTCTTCACCTGAAAAGTCCCATTTTATTCAATCATGTCACTTATGGAAGATTTTCAGATCACTTGATTTTTTTGGCACCTAATATGACTAATCCTACTAGGTCCTTCCTGAGGAGGTTCACCAGAACAGAACATAAATCTTCTGGATCAGATGTATTCATCCTAGCATAATTACAACTGTTCTGTTTCCCTATTTATGCCCAGTAATTCCCAGTATCAGACCAACTTTGTGGATCCAAACTAAGCACTAACCTGACACTACATGGAAAAGCCCTTTTATTTTTCAGGTATTTAGAGTATCTCTAATACCTCTTTCTATGCTGTTGCCATATTAATTCAGTTCTCATCGTGTACATGAAGTTAAGGCTCTTTTCTAGAAGCCATGATTCTTCTATGCTTTTGACCATGGAATTTTATTTGCCATGTATTCAATTCACTCAATCAATACCAGAAGATTCTTTTGCAACTGTTCACATTCCTGTGCTCATTTTTACCACCATGAAAATAATCAGTCAAACTCTTCTATCTCAGTCTTTTTCCCACATGACTTTAGACTATGTTGGAAAGAAATACAGGTAATGGCAGAAACCTCACTAAGATACTACTGTTTTCCTAAAGTGTAAAAAAAAAAAGAAAAAGAAAAAGACTATTTATTCTGCACTTCATTTTCTACCTTTAAGTTGAATAATCATCAAAGAACCAAGAACCTTAAAATTTCAGACATTCTCAGCATAGTAGGGAAATATCCTCAAGTTCTCTATGACTAGTTGCTGTGGAGACATCACAACACTGGTTTTAGTCCATGAGGCAACTATAATCCACTATGTTATATCTGACTTGACCTCTTAGCAGAAATAACAACATACCAGACAACTCAGATCAGTTAGAAATCAGATTCTGGAATCCAGTTCTGGAAATAATACTAATATTCTAATGCACAACAGGATACACTAAGAAATGTGTATTGTACTACATTCAGGATTCAAATAAAAATCTCAGGTTATACTGCAGTTTCGTTACTACCTGTAGCCTACTCACTAACAGCAATTCCAGATCAAATATATCTATTTTAACATACTCTTCTGAATGGTTTGCTTTTATAGCTTAATGTAATTTTTCAGTTTTGTTTTTCTATATATGCCTTGGTGAAACATTTCACTGTATGCAATGCCAACCAAAAATCTTTTCTCTGAAGATAAAACGAAGAAAGGAAAAGGCAGGATGCAGCTAAAAACACTCTCCCTTTGTGCAGAGACAGAAAGGTGACATTACTGGACACAGTAAGTATCCCCACCAAAACGTGTGATTTCTGGTACCTTAGAAGAAAAACTGTTGTTAGATTTCTGAAGATGCTATTGCAAACCTGGGTATCTGTCAAATGTATTCATCTACCACCTACTTGAGGAAGTACACACACAGACAGATGGACACTGCATGTGCATGTAGTACACGACAAAATGTTAAGCAGTGTGTATATCAGAGGTCTTTGTGGATATGTTGGGCTTCAAATTCTAATTTGCAAGCACAGGGCTTACCACAATAATTACCGTGACAACTAGAATAATATCTCCAATACCTTCTATGCTTTATGATGAGGATCAATAAACACTCATGATCAGAGACAGGTGATCAGACCAAAACAGGTTTTCAAGGTTAAATATTGAGAAGTGGTGGCTAAGCAGACAGTAAGGCCACCAAGTATGGTTTATCAGTTTAAAAGAAAATGGGATCACCTGCTTACCTGATCAGGGAGACATCTGATATGAGCAGTTACTCATTCCTAAAGAGAGAATAGCCCAGTAGACATTTGAAAGGAAACCTTAAATTTAGTCAAGGGGCATAACGGGTACAAATAGTATCTGAAATCTTACTCCTAAAAAGGGTGTGATTAAGCCATGAGCATACCTGATGTAAAGGATCAGCACTTTTAAAAGTTTTTAGTTTTTAACTCTTATGACTTAGAGATCAAAAAGTGCAGCTTCCATGTCAAAACAGTGCAAGACATTTAAGTTAGTGTCTGGAACATTCTGAACACACATCTTCTCTTTTTTATAGACAAACATAGGCTAACAAGGTCCAATATGCAGTCAGCACATTTTCCAGAGTCCCTCTTCTTAAGATGAGACAAACAAGTTGCTAAATTGCTAACTTGCTGGTCAATCTGTTATTCCTGATAAGGATTTGTATATTCACTCCTTCCAATAGTCATAAAAAGATATAATGGGAAGTTGAATTTGCAGATAAAATAAAATGCAACCTAATCATATTTAGACATAAAAGTACACTGTAGTTCTAATACAATATAAGCTTTCTCACAATTTTTTCAAAGCCATTATGACAGAAGATGAAAGCCAGGCACCATGCCATCTTCTTTAGCATTGTTTTTACCTTTAATTCTGCTAATTTGAGTATTAATTCATCAACATCTCAAAGTATGTGCAACACTGAAATAAATCTGGGATATTATACCCTAGAGACTTAATATTCCTTTTGCTACCACATTAAATTACCGTAGCTTGATATTTTACAAACACATTCAAAATAAAAATCCTCAAAATAAAATACCTTTGGTCTTGCTTTTTTAGTGAAAATATATTTCAGTCCAACATTATAGCATCACAAGCTTTATTGCCCAGCTGGCTTATTAGCAGAAGAAACTCACAAACACCACCAGTGTCAAAAATAAATCACTCTCTGGATCTGCAATGGATGTGATAGTAATGAGCTCTCTAGGACTTTGTCTTTTAAACATTAATTCCTTCAAACACATAAACTAAATAAAAACCAAAAAAAACCCACAGGAAATTATTAAAACTAAAATGTTTATATGAAGAAAATGATCTGCCTAAACACCACCCTCCACATGAATGAACAGCTCATAATTTTCTGAAAAGAGTTTAACCACTACTGTGTTTCTTTATAGTGTATATTTATCTGTTTAGAACAGTTCTCAAAAAAAATCAACAAATTTGAACCACTTCTAGCGACAGTCTTCCTATTTTATTTTTGACACATGTGGACACAGTACAGAAGACACTGGATAAACTGAAAAGCCATATGTAAAATAAAACTTTAAGCGCATTATATAAAAATAAAAGAGACAATATTTTACTCACAGAGCATCACATACACTAAAAATGGCTTCTTTACACATGATATAATGAATTACTGATTTACTATAAAATCAAAGCATTCAAACATTGAGTGTGGAAATCAAGCATGATGTCACTCTTATGCTACTTCTAGAGTTCTGGAGGTTAAGGTAAACATACTTGTTTCCCCCCAGATTTTATATGAGGAAAAATGCTGATATCAATTAGCGATGACATTTAAAACAAACAAACAAACAAATGCCATCCTTAAAGAGAAAAATACTTGTCTTCTACAAGAACCAAGCAGGACAGTCTCACAAAAGTCCTCTGCAAATGCGAGAGACACGCAGGTATATGCACAAAGTAGTACAGCAGACACTAGATTACTTCTTGTCTCTCCATGAATTTTACAGGTTTTGAATTCAGATAAAACTGTTCCTATTTTTCTAAATTCGTCCATAGTCTGTGTTTTATGCAGTTACTCTTACATCTAGACACTGACACCATTCTTCTTTATTTATGGGCCAACATTGTTATTTCATTGACCATCAAACAGCGTATTTGTTGATTTAGAGAGAACATTTTATCACACCAAACTGCTGTATTTCATTTGACAGTAAGCCAATAAAAACAACTGAATTTCCCAAGTTAGTCATAATACTCCGAGGGATTTCTTTTGTTTGAATAGTTAATCCCTAGGACAACACAAATTAAAAAACAAAGTGGAGATTGTTTTACTGATCATTTTGGCACCCCTCATTATCACATTTCTCTTTATTTACCCACCATGTTGTTTTCTGGTCAGCAAATGGAGTCTTCACTTTTAAATAAAAGATTTAGATTTAAACAGGAAGTATTCAGATATAGTTCTTATATAGGTCAGTAGTAGTTTATAATAAATACATGTGCAAGATGAGCTCAGGTTAAGCTTTTAATTCCTGTATGATTACCTTATAATTCTGAAGTGAAGGGATTACAAAGATGGGGCTCCCTTACACAACATTTTAACACTGTTACTTCCAAAATCAAATTCTTTAAATACTGTCTTTAAAATGCCCTTCCTAACTACTGCTCTTCACAGCTGATTAAAGAATATAAGGAAATGAGGAGACAAACAGAGCAGCAGTCCAAAGAATCACTGTGAGATGTCCCTGCACTGGGCCACAGACCAAAATTCACATGGCAAGATGTCTGCCATGGAACCATAGCTTGTTTTCCCCACTGCTGCTCCTCTTCTTCTGGCTAATATCTGGGATTTCACTTGGCAGGACAGGGTACAAGGGCTCTGTGACACTTCTGTGCTCCCAAAGGACCGTTTCTTCCAAGACATTTGGAAATTTTTTTGACTGCCTATATGGTAGCCAAAGGGCTTTCAATCCTGACTGCTCTGGCTCTGCTAATGACTTTGCATGTAATTATCCTCAATTATGACAGTGGAAACATACAAACCACGTAGTTTCTTTCAGTGCAAAAAAAGCCAACACATACTTCCTCCAGAAGTCTGCAGAACTAAAATTATCTTCCAATTTAAGAGACTCCTGCAATGATCCCCATCAAACTTCAACCACAGACTCCAATCTGACCCCAAGATCATTCCCACACCATCCTTCAGGTTCAAGTCAAATCAAAACTATGTTGTGACACCTTCCAAATAAAAGGGTCTGAAACAAACAAGGGAAAGACATGACTTCGTAGTTCAGGTGCAGAAGCAAATACACCTGAGGAATGAGCCCATGATTTCCTAACAGAACATGGTTTAAAGAAAAGAAATCATATTAATCTGAACAATCACTTCTCCACCCATCCCCCAAAGTGAAAAGAGACATACTGAGTTTGATATTTGAGTTGGAGGGTTTTTTGTGTTACATTCCTTAGGTCTAGAAGGGAACTTTGGGACAGAAAAAATGAGACCTCTACTCTGGGTATGTTCACAAGCACGGAGGAGTGCAATACAGCCACTTTCTGGTGGTCTGCCAGATTTAAAGTAAGAACATAAAGCCATTCCACATCCCAAATTACTGCCCTAGAGACCAGCTTGTACAGCTGGACTGTCTTTAGGTCACTGGAAATTTAATTATCTGCACAAAAGCTAGAAAAATCTCAACCAAACAGCCAAAACCCAAAACACCTGTATGTGGAGGAAGAAGAGGAAAAAAAATTTTTCCTCTTCTTTTGTAGAACTAACAGGAGGATCATCTGTCCTGTTCTTCCCTTCCTTAATTTAGACTGCAATGACAGGGAGTGGAAGGGAGTTACTGACAAATTTGTTGTAATATTATCTTAAGAACAATAATACAAATGATGGAACTAGTTTTCAGACATGAAACTCAGCAAACAAACATTTTTTCTGCAGCTGCTAGTGACAACCATTTCAAGTAGCTAGTGCAAAGGATTATAATGTCCTTTTAATTTTCATTTTACACTACAATGCAAGGATTAAATGTATTTGAAATATCTATGCTTTTTTCAAGTGTAGTAACCCATGTTTCAGAAAGCAGGAGAATTTTTCTTCTTACTGTCTAGATGCTGGAGAAGAAAATTGAGTTCAAATATTTTTAATTCCTATATTAATCAAATTACCGTATTTTAAAAATTAAAGATTGGTTGTAAAGGAACAATAAGTCTGTCATAAGAAGATAGGGAAGCAAGGAGATGGAGAAAAAAATATTGCTTAATATTTAGAATGCGCCTACCCTACACAGGAGTATATACTGAAATACCAACAATTTCTAAGCTCTTCTAACTGAGGTACCAAAAGCAGACTGGTTTTGCTGGCTGCTAGCAAAAACCAGTAGGATTTGTCAGCTTAGGAAGAACACTGCATTAATGCAGCTCTAAGGCTTGCAAAATTCTGCCTTGTTCAGTATCATGGATCCCACAGATGCAGCTGACAGTGTATCTTCCTACTGATTAAAATCCATCTACATTCCACTTGAGCCTAGTGTTCGCTCTTGGACAGGTGGCTCCAAAGATCTACCCTTAGCCAACAAACACCTGGGTGAATTTTTTATGTACTAATTTAAGCTTTGGGAGAGATTGGAGAACTTGTGGTTTTATGTTAAAGGGAATTTCTCCTGTTGAGACCTTAGATATTGTAATTATAGTAAACCCCCAAATTTTTAAAATTACCCGAAAACACTGAAAACCTCCAGTGTTTCCCATGTTTTCAAGAGCTGAACAACACTTCCTTTGTCAACCTTGGTCAGCACTCCTGGACTTCCTGCTGGGAAGTACAGCTGTGCTAAAATGGCAGTGCTCATCACAGCACGCTGGGAGCTGTTCCTAGAAAACAGCTTTGAAATTAAAAAATAATAATAAAGAAATGTATCTTTGATTTTTTTTCCTTTACTAGCCTGGAAAAGGACTTCCACAGGAATGTGAAAGCACACAAAACTCTCTGAGGGATTCCCAGTCCACGACACAAAAGGCAGTGACAGAAACCCCACACAGGCACAGAGCTTGCAATACCTTCATAGTGGACGCCTCGGTTTCCAGTTTTGTGAGGTGATTTGAGTTATCCTCTAGCTCTTGCCGAAGGTTGGAGTTCTCCATCTTTAATGCCTCAACTTGCTTTAACAATTGATCATATGAAGCTGCGGCCATCCTGGGCTACCCTCAGCCCTTAAAAAAGTAAGAGAAAATATTAAATTTAAGCATTTTAGAAAAACCTCCACTACCCCAATGTATCTAACCACAAAATAATCTCTCTCCCATTTACCACACGACTTTTTAAAATTTAATTTAAATCCACTACACCAAACTGTTAATGACTAGAACTAATGCCAGATCAAGACTTTCTTCTTCTGTGGGCTTCCATTTGGTGTACATGATTAAGCAAATGAAAAAAGCTCCTTGTCAATTGCATCAGGTATTAGGGGATGCTACAACACATGAAAGAAAATCACTGCATCACACAAGAGCATCTTTACTACTGGCACTTCAGTTTCAACACAGAGAAATTGCAGATAATAGACCATATATAGTAATTTCTGGATAGACAACAAGCATCTTCACACATATCTAAGAGATGCTGACTGCCTACTTATTTTAGGAAACAAACGGTAGTCACAGATGTTCAATGTTCCTAGGAATAGCACACAGTCTGAGGGAGATGCTATATGAAAAGGAAGCAGTAAATATTGGGGAATTTTAACTGAAAAAAAACTCCACATCATAAAATGTAGTAAATATGTAGACATTTTGTAAAAATATTCTTCAAGATTAAAACAAATTTCTTTCACACAAAGTGGTCATACTGTACCATTTAATTTAAAGATGAAAGGCTACTCTTGATACCAAGGCATCCCATACTGTTTTCAGTAAAACTGTAACAGTCCCAGAACACCAGCACAACTACTCAGCCATTATAAAGGAGAAAGAAATAAATACTTCAATTTCAATTATAAACTACAAATTGTTCCTCACTTTCCAAACCAAACACTGGCAGAGTTGTTAATCTAACAACGTAACTAAGACATGGCTAATGAATGTTAGAAGCTCTGTAGAATTAATGCTATCAGTTTCTTATTCATCAGCCATTCTAGAGAAAAAATGGAAGCCTAGCAGTTCACATAACACATGTTACCCTTCCAATGTCATTGCAGACATTTCCCAAGTATGGGAACCGTAACTCAAAGGAAAAAAAATGGCCCGTAACTCAAAGGAAAAAAAAATAAAAATAACTTACGGGGCAACATTTCTTTTCATTGTTACTGCAGTACTTTGGAAAAGATGAAACAATTAAAAGCTGTTATTTAGCATTTTCATTGTAACCTCTGACCAAATTTTGACCTTACTGCTTGTGTAACCCCTTATAAAATCAAGTTTCCACTTCCCGTTGAAACTCAATTGAATTATCCAGTCTGCTAAAAATCAGATAAAATTATTCAAAAATGTTTTAGTTCCTCAGTACAAATTTTGAAAATTCTGTTTAACCTTTCTAAATTTAAACTGAACAAAATGTAAAGAAGAGTGTACACCACTGAAGCCAGGAACAATAACAAAAGCTGTAGTGCATTTGATATGACTGGTTTATTTCCTTTTCAAGCACCTGCCACCATCAGAGACAGGAGAAAGAAGACCCCTGCTACTTATGAAATTGTGACTTCCATGAATGAAAAGAACCTGTAAATTTATTTTTCAAAATTTGGTCATGCTTTACTGAAGACCTCATTTTTTGACAAATAAAGGCAATCTGAAATAACTACTCTACATCATGAATTCTGGGATTTTACTATCAGGCTGTTTCACCTAAAATGTTGAGTCTTGTCAAGGAGAATTGTAGCAAAAAACAAAACAAACATACAAACACCAAAAAATCAGTAAGGACAGACTGCTTCTGTTACATTTCATGTATGCTTTTATCTATTAAACAACAGTTTCCATAATTATTAAGAAAATTAATAGCAATAATTCACATTTCAGAACACACTGCATGCACAAGCCCAAGGAAAGGCAGACAGAAGTGAAGAAGAATGGAAACTTTTTCCCATTATTTGTCATGAATTAGCACTATACTGTAATACTGACAGAATGTTATTACTGAAGCATATCAGTAAAATAGATCACATTTATTCATCTACATGTGATTTACAGAGGCTGCTCTGTGCCACATAAGACATGCATTTTGTTTCTAGATAGAGCATCTTTTTCTCCTATTGCTATAATTCATTACTAATATGAAAGGACAGGTAATAACAAATAAATATCCAGTTTTTCCACTTCCTGTCCATTTTTTAGGAATTCTAACTTACAAATTTGAAATTTAGAAGAATCAGCCCCATTAACAAGATGTACACACACAACAAAGGAAATGGAGAAAAATGGATGAGGGAAGGAGCTACGGTAGAAATACATAAATTGCATAGCTCTGGTATTTTTTATGCATAACAAACTTAGGTATATTTTTGCTAAATGAATAAGGATGCTGAAGGGAAGATTTGGTTTGGCTTTCCACCCTTCTGATCTAAGTTCCTAAGTTTCCTTTATTCTCATAACGTGAAAGTAGGACATCAACACTAAGAGACAGTATCCTACCTCAGACTAGGAGTCACTTCCTGATTTATTCAAATGTCAAGCTTTGTGGGTTTTCAGATAAAAAAAGAAACAAGTTAGCTGATTACCACAACCTGGGTAACCCAAAATATTTTTTTTTCTGCTAAATAGATGCCCAAAGGAAGTGACATTGCCACCACAGCTGCAACAGAGATAAACAGGAAAACTGTATATAGGTAAGGAGCAGTTCAAAGACATCAAGATGACACAGGGCAGTGCTGAAAGCCAAATTATTGGGCTGGAGGCAGGCTGTCAGCAAAGTTCCCCCAAAACTAAACCGTGACAGACATTTAAAAATGTTTTGTTATTGACTTTGGCACAAGAAGTAGCATAAAAACTTGCTCGCATAAATTCAAGAGGTTTCACGAGGTCAGAGGACTCCACGTCACACACAATGAATTTGATGAACTGAGAAATAAGGCAGTAGAAACGGGGTGGAATTGCAGAGCAGAGCGACACAGGGTCACTCAAAGGGATGTCAGCCCGGGGCAGTGAAGCCCTCAGCAGCCAGCCTGCAGGGCCCCGTGTGCTGCCAATGAGACTGGCACAAGGAGAGCAAACACCATCCCCAGAGTTATCAAATCATTCCTCAAAGGGGTGGGTAAGAAAAGTGAATTTAAATGGCCGCAGAGAAAGATGTCAAGTGATCAGGGGATGAGAGAGTATCTTAGAAGAGATTAGTCAAGCAAACTTTGGCTGCCTCAGCACATCAAAGGCTGGAATGACACAGCCATACTTTGTTATTAGGGAGCGGAAAACACTGAAGAGGGAGAACAACTTTTATGTTAAAACACAATACCTACACAGAACAAATGGGTGTAAATCGGTCATTTATCAACCTCGGCTGGCAACATCAATTAGAACTTGTTCAGTGGGATCCTTGCCAAGCACACTACATAAGAAGGAGCCAGACTTCATGGCTCAAGAAATCCAATCTTGTGTTCCTAAACTTCAATACAGACAAATGCTTACTTATTTTTGATATCTCCAAGATATTTGCTTCTTCTTCTTCTGAAATAATGCAATGCTGAAGTACTTCACAAAAGACACCACTATTTAATTTTAAAATGGGGGAAACTGACAAAGGTAATGTATGACCATGACCCCCACCAGGGCTCTGTTACACATAAGCTGTTCCACATATGAGATAAACCCCTCAAAATTCAAATCTATCTCTCTTCTAAAAATAGGTTTTTTACCAACTGCCTCAAATTTGACACATCAGATCAGAATTCAGGTCCCAAAACAATCCTAGGATTTGTGCTCTGAGTAAAAAAAGAATTACTTATAAATTAATTAGAAATAATTTATAATTTATACATTGTAAGTTTTCTAAACACAGAACCATCAGCATAAATAGAAACTGACTGTACTACTTCACCCCCTTCTTGAAGTTTCCCAGTGGTTAAATTACTTGCCTTGAGGAAAGAGTTAAACGCTGGACCCTCTTGGCCAGACAGGTTTTCCAGCCACATCCCACCTCATTTGGAGCAGAATTAACCAGCCCAAGGGAAAACAAAGAATACCTTAGACATGGCCCACTAGTCTGAAGCTCTACCACTGCACACGCAAACATGTCCAACACCACTAGTGTCAGAATCAGCTGGATCAAGAATAAACAGCTCTTCTTTCCCCCTGTGGGACACCATTACAGTGAGGGAGAATGGATGAGAAGGGAAGAACTCTGACCTCCAGAATCCATTCCACAATTCACCCAGCCCACGGGAAAACACATCACAAATGCAACACAACCCACCTTTGTAAAATTCACTATTATGCTTCATGTCAAGCTCCCTTTTACACTCTTTGCATTGTTTCTTCACAAAGTGGTCATCAAAGGCAAGAATAGATCCTGAGTTCTCTAGATTTACTCCAAAAAATAACTGTCTCAGAACACAGAAACTTTGAAATTCAATACCCTCATGTAAGAGACACCCAAAATCTAACTGTGCTACTTCCCTGACCCATATTTCTCATCATTAAGAAGCTTCTTCTCCATCTCCTATCAGAGTAAGAGGAAATTGTGACAAGAAATTTCACGCTTTACTGAATCAGCACTTTGCATGAATATACATATCAAAGAGGAATTTCAAGCTAGATGGAACTCTTTTATGCACCAAAATCAAAATTAATGAGAAGCCTAAATTTATGCAAACATACTGTTAAGATTTAGATATGCATTTTTCTATATTAAGAAAATTGTACCAGTAGCCACTGCCCAGACAGAAATTTACATGCACCCATTTTTGATCTCAAATCCCAAGTGATAGGAAAAAATGTAATGTTGTCCAAAAACTTAGAATTTCTTAATTAATCAGAGCCTTCTTCTTTGAAATCAGCAAGCATATATACTCAATATGCCCTTAAGAGGTTCTACTGAAGAACCCCAACAATCTGTCATATATTAAATCTCCTTATGAAAATACTTCAGAATCCCATTATTGCTTTTATCCATAAAATCTATCAACACTACCATACATTCTACTATCACCAGTAGGCAGATTTATTTCCAGGCTCTGTAACTCAGATTTTTCACAATGTTATCTTCTTAATGTAACAAATTTAACTCTACATGTATATACAATATATCCATATCCCTATAAATTTGAGCTTTTAAATCTTTGTATCCAAATTCTGAATTTTTTTTGTATTTACATTTAAATATTGATTCTGTCCAAAGTTCATGAATGTCTAAAATATAACTTAGTAAGGCTGGGAAGGACCATCAACTCTGATTTCTTTCTACATCCACAAATTCTATGTAACTCTTCAGACCGGAGCCCAGTATCTCGCCTTTGTTATTCTTTACCATTCTGTCAACTTTTGTCATTCATTTATGGGACTGTGTCTAATGGGGAATTGTTTCTTCAAGGGCACACTACACTGACTTCAGGGAGGAAATGCTGACGCTGTCATAACATTTTTCCAATTAGTTTCTCTAAACTACCTTTAAAAACGGATTATTTTTAAGCACTAGGCCTAGGGGCTCTGACTAGCAGTGGTTGTGGCTAGTGGTGGGGTGGCCGGGGGGGCCGTGCTGGTGCCCTCCCAGCTGACTGCCCCACCCATCTCCTCACAGTTCGGTTCCCACCCAGGGAAGAGGGGAAGGGCTCAGCTGCTCAAGTGGCAGCTGCTGAACCACTGCAGATTACTGCCAAGGTAATCTGAAATAGGTGCCAGTTTAAGCTTACTGTGCTGGGTTATTAGCCACGATGCTTCAGCAGCTGTTGCACAGCTATTTCCAAAAGAGGGGCAAGGCTGACAGGCAGGGGCAAAAAATCCAGCACAGCTGTTCCAAGGTAAGTGAGCTCCTTAAGTGGACCATTTTCACGCAGCTTCTTTATCTGTACACTCATAAGAAAGAAATGTGGGGGGGTTTTGCTGTTCATATTTTGAACATATCAAACCACACCAATTTGCATTAGTTCAATTTCTCTGCTGACTGAATACTGTATTGAATTTTCCATTATTTTGTTTGAAGCTTGCCTTCAGGTTTTGTGCTCTGGCAAAATACCAGCACTCCAAGCGCTGTGTTCAGGAACTTATCAAAAATGAGTATCACTGTGTCAGTGATTGTCTTATCCATTTCAGTTTGGCCAAGCTTTCAAGGTTTGCCAATCTAAAAATGTTTATCCTTCACTGGCATTGTCTAATTCTCTCCTTCCCTACTCACTGAAAAATACTCCACCGGACTCAAATCATAAACGCCCATTATCCTGATGAGCTTTGAACAGCAGAAAAAATCCAGCATCACACTGAAAAACTGTGTTATTTCCATCTGATGATAAGTCCATCCTTTACTAAAGTCCATCCTTACTAAAATGGCCTTTGTTGCCAGCATATTTGATCCTCCTATCCCCACCCAAATTTAAGAACAATCCTCAAAACCTCGAGTCAGGAGCAGCTGAAAGGGAAGCCATTTTGTTTGGGCTCTCTGCAACTGGGCAATGCGGGCACACAAATACAATGAGCTGTCTGGAAGTGGCTTTGAGTGTGGTTAGAGACAACTGAGAAAATACTCAGCCCAGAATGAGAACTGCCCATGAGTGGAGCAGCAGATCTGTTCACGTTCTCATTCGCTCTGCTTTAGCACACTTAGGTGGTCAGAGATGGAGGAAGGAGTATAAAAAAAACAATCACCACAGAAAACTGCTCTTCATCCAGTTTCTTTTAGGAACAAGGGCTTTGATAACAGAAAATTAACTGCAAGTTATATAACACTGCTTTTTAAAATAAATTTGAAAAGGATGACATTGAAAAAAATTCATAACAAATCATACCACATGATAATCTCTAGATTACGTGTACCGTGGATTCCTGGGGTTTTCAACCATGTAAAAAAAAGGCAAAGGCCAGATGAAGAGACATTACTGGTTTTAGTTATCCTAACACAAGTTGTGAAAGCGTTAGTCCCTTTAAAAGAAGACCACACAATTTTCTCTAAACTTCAGTTGCATAAAGGTTTTCTTTTTACTTCTATCCACTTCTGCATGAAGGCTATTTTTGCGGACAGCAGACTAGAACACTCAAATGTTACTATACTGATCTTCCTAAATCCTTTTGAGAGGGGATTGGGTAAAGACTGGGTTTTTGTTTTTAATTCTTTCAGAAATTAATTCATAATGTGGCAAGAGCTCTCAATCCATCATTTTATTTTGGGATACTTCTGTAAATTCAATACTTGGCCTGTACTCACCAACCATGAACAGAAGCATCATCTGTTTTTAACCACCATCTTAACCAAAAGGCATCATCTGTTCATCTTAACCAGAAGTGATAAGAGACCCATGTTCTCAGATTTCCATAAAAGACCATGAGGAGAAGGAATGAGAACACCATGGTCTGAACTCTTATGTGCCTCATTACATGTCAAGTATGATAAAGGTCAAGTGTGTGTTTGTGTGAAAAATAGAAATAATTTATTGTTTGGAATTTCACTAAACAATGCTAACAATGAAAAAAACATTCTTATTAATACAAAAAGTAAAATCAAGAAGTCATACGTTTTAGGCTATGAACTGTCAAGTTCAGCTTCTTTACAATATCAAGAAAATTCCCACTTCTTCCTTTATAATTCTGGGCTGGGAAGTTTCTTAGCTGGTTAGTCATGCTGTATTCAGAATATGACTGTGAAAATTCGAAACATGATTTGCATTTAAATACTATATTGAACACAAACCACTCCAGACATCATTTGAATCATAACTTACATTGGATCAGGAATGATTCACAAGCCTGAACACTCATCCTTCAAGAAGATCATCTTTGTTATTCATGACTAATTGTGTATGCCCTCACTGCACATGACTTGCTCCTGTTTACTTTTACATTTCTCGTAATCTTTAAGGATTCAATTCTACAAATTCTAAGAAGAGACAGGTATTTCTTTTCCTGTTTTACCTGAAAACACAAACTCAAAATAATTAATGTGAGATAGAGCAGTTATAATTAAAAACATTATACATACTATAAAAATTTTTATTATATTTTATAAGAATAATTTACAATAAATAAGTATTTCTCCATCTTGGGTGACCTATCAGGCCCATCTTCAGGGTTCCCTTCAGCACTTTTAAGGACCAGAAGACCATTTGTCTTGCAGGAAATGTATCAGCACCTGATCACACAGGTGCTGCATGAATTTTGGAAAACCATTAGTAGAAATTTGGTCTTTGCTGACAATAACTTACCATCACAGCACATCATTAATAGTATGGCCTATTTTAAACAGGATTTTGCCACAATGAGAATAAAAGAATTTACCGTATGTCATCAACATAAACATCTTCCCAACTAAATTAAGATGCATACTGAAATCCAACATAAGAATTTAGAGATCAAGTGAACTAATTGTAGCCACATGCATTTCCAACTTGTCCTGTGTTATTCCATGCTGATATAACAACGGCATACTGTGACAAGATGTATCAGAACATTTATCATAACCAAGTATTTTGTATTTCAGGGATGATATTTAGGAAAGTTTGCACCTATAAATAAATTAAAGTATTATAGTTAAAAGTGATATTTTACTCAAGTTACCATTTTAAGAGTGTGACTTACAGAACTACTACAGTGGTTACACTGTAGTGGTTACCATTGTAGTGGTTACACTGTATTTAAGAGTTAAAAAGGTACAGGAAGAAGCATCACCATAATAATCATCATAATCACTACTGTGCATTTCTCGCCCTCTTTCCTTTTAGAAAAAAAGTGGTGAAAACACCTCTGCATCTTCTGTTTCTTTTAACATTTAAGCAATTGTAACGAAGACTCAAAATGCCAAAGCAGAAATATCTAGTATCACCAATTTAGCTTTTGAAACCAGTTATTCCAAATAATAAGTTCTCAAGTGGTATTTTAAAATGTAATATTATCCAAAGCCTCTCTAACTGATAAAACAGGAGATTCATGTTTCTAAAATATGGTATATACAGAAAATGTTTTGAGGGGATGTATAAAGCAGGTATTTAAACTGAGACTTTTCTTCATCAAACCTTTTTTGCGCATCATTGTATTTAACAGAACTGAGAAGATAAGCATTTTAACAGTTACTTGAAGTCTCCTTAAAAATACACAAGAGTCTGGTTCCAGGAAATGGCCTTCAGCATACATGCTTACGTATATTTTCAAAGAACTATAATCTTGACAAAATACTCATAAATCTATTACCTTCATTAGATAACAGGGGAAAAAAAAATCAACCAAATAGTAAAAAGACAGTAGGGAAAAAACATTAAGAAGCATTTTCAACAGAACAAACAGCAAAGGGTGGAAGAAGTACTTAAAAACGGAAATAGATCTATACCGTGCTATTCATGTATGCGCTGAAATTTACTGAAAATACTTCTATGCACACTAAGAAGCTGTGTTTCTTGCTACGCCTTTAAAAGGCATTTTTCAGGGTATGACTCTCCAAATCAAGTCAAAACCG
Organism: Promerops cafer; assembly: GCA_013398275.1. Taxonomy (NCBI): domain Eukaryota; kingdom Metazoa; phylum Chordata; class Aves; order Passeriformes; family Nectariniidae; genus Promerops; species Promerops cafer. The sequence continues at coordinate 248,074 of VZSE01004862.1, forward strand.
GGCCCTACTGGTCCTCTGAAGAAAATCAAACAAAAAATGCCCCTCACAGCCCACAGACAAGGTCCCCCATGTGAGTCAATAGGAAGAATACTGTATCTTGACACGAAACCCGAATAGGATGAAATGATCGGGCAGAATATGTGTCCTCCAAAAATCGCCACACATTTTTGCAAAAGCAAGGAGCGCTCTGCTAGCAATGACCTAATTACTAGCATAAAAGCTGCGTATCTGACAAAGGGGAAGAAAGGACCCACTGCTTCATACATAATTTATTAAGATTTCCCACAGCATTCAGGTTAAGTCGCGGACCCAAGCACCTCTTTGTGATGTTAAATAAATCTGTGAGAAGTCAGCGGATCCCAGGGCGCGCCGAGGGCGCAGCGCTGCCCCCCGAGCGCTCCCGCCGGCCGCCCACCCGCGCGTCCCCCGCGCTGCGGCAGCGGAGGCGCCGCC
>VZSE01004862.1:248902-270955 GCA_013398275.1 Promerops cafer
GGCCCCGAGCGCGGCCCCGGCGCTGCCCGAGCGCCCGGACACCGAACCCGCGCTGCGCAAACCCGCCTGGGCTGCAGCGCTCCCGGCCGCCGCTGCCGCTCTTCACCCGCCTCGCAAAAATGAACATTTTACATTGTTCATGTAAAAATGGAACGAGGTTCTGCGTGTAATAGCTTTAAGGCTGCTACGGCTCACCTAGAAATAAATTGAGACATTGCTTATTAAAAAGGCAGCAGGAAGCGCGTCCTTCAAGGGCATCTCAGATTTCTCTGCGGTTCAGTAAAACACTGTTTTCATGTGCTTTTCAGATATGAAGTTGTTACTGCTACTTAGTAGCTTAATAACAAATCAAATATATTTAACATTTAAGCTATGTTAAATCGGAACAATAAGTACCAGTTCGAAAAAATCTAAAAGACAAATGAATTTATCAAAGAAATCAATTTATCAAATTATTTTATAATCTCCTTTCAGAAATTATCTGTCTCCAAGGCTAAAGATGTGTCCATGTGGTTGACTTAAAATGTCACAGAAGCACACTACTGAAATCCAAGAGACAGCAGAAATTAAGGCATATTTCAGGTGTTTGTTTTTCACTTTAAAAACCAACAATAATCTATATAACAGGTACTATAGGAATCTTATAAAAAACTTTTATATCAAAGTCAGCTTTGCAGAAACAGCACAATATTAAACCTTTTAAGTCCCATAGAGTGATTCAAGAATAGATCTATGGGCAGTGCAACCCATCTCAACAAAATAGGGCAGGATAGAAGACATCTGAAAAGGTGCAGTGGTTCCTCACCTAGAGCAGAACAATGCCCTTCCCTGTGGTATGTTACATGAATTACGGAGTTATATGCTTATACAAGGAGACATAACGATAGGTAGCTCATTAAAAACATATATCCTGATATGCCTTCTTATAATCCTTCATTCTGCTTACAGTAATCTTTTTGATCTGCATGAGACAAGCAAACATGCAGGACCTCGTGGTTGGGATGAGATTAAATTAAAGGCACTGCAGGCCTGTGCATGCATGCGAGCAATTGCACCACACATTACTTAAACACTACTAATTTCATTTTGGCTGTTTCCTCATACTTCCTTTTTCCAGTCAGAGAAGGCAACAATCCACACTCAGGAAAGATACCCTTTACCAGATAATCTTTTATCAAACATCTTCACGATTAAGAGGACGTGTGACACATAATCTGCTGACGTGTGACACATAATCTGCTACCTTCAGGATAGTTTTGCACAAAATTCAGTCTAACTTCACCACTCAGGCTAACTGTAGAGGTACTGTCACTTCAGCTGTTACGGTAAAACACTTTAAGCCAAAGTTAAGTGGGCCATTAGTCAAGGGTGTTCCAGGCTTTATGATTTTTTGCTATAAAGCTTCTATTAATTACAGTAATTGTTGACATCCTCTAGTTTATGGTGGTTTATGATCCACTTGATTCCATTTCACAGCAACCAAGTTCATCCTCCCTCAGCTGTAACAAATTGTCACAGTACACTTAACAGGTTCAAATTTTAGAACCTAGCTAGGCATTGGACCTACAGCCATCTTACTTGATATCTTAGTGATATACACCACTGCTCCGCCCCTCAGAAAAGCAAACCAAAATGTTCCCAGTTGTTTTTGTGAAGGTCTCTCTGTCCTAAAATTCTTTACGTTAGTATAAGCGTGCATTCAAATAAATACAGACACCACTCAACACCTGTGTTTATCAGTCAGCAAGTTGTTGCAATAGAAGTTGCAGTTTAATACCAAATCAGGTTGCTCCACTAGTAGTTTTAAACCTGAAGAGTGGCAAGTGCCACACAGCCTGGAATGACTACGTGTGCAAAGATGACACCAGAGAACCAAAGAAGCTGAAATACCATGTACTTTAAAGCTAAATTCCACTAAAGCTGAACCCAGTTTTAAAAGTGGGAAAAACTAAGCTTTGAAAAGTACAGTTGATTTTCTAGAACCCAAACCAGGTGTATTAAAGACAGAAGGCTACATAGTGTATTAATTTACACCCACCATAGTGCATTTTCTGCAGCTCTGAAAAACTAACTGTAGCTCCCACTACGTGAAAAGATTTTTGCTACTCCTGGTACTGGTTAATCCTTTTTGAGTCTGGGAGTCACAATCTGAGCAAATTCACTGCTCTGTAGCCTGAAGTCCCACATTTATCTGCAGAACAAGCAGAAGCACAAATTCTTTAATGCTTTCTGCCAAGATGACAGCTGAGTGGGAGGGAAAAAGCCTTCCCTGCCTCCCTCATAGTAATGCCCATTCTGTTATGATTTCATAAACATGGCAGCTTATGGTCTGTGTCTGTCACATGTACTTGCCTCTGCAGCAAAACCCAGTATTAAGTGAAACTCAGTTTAATAAACAGCATGCTTTGACCCTTCCCATATTGCATCTTTCACTGGTGTCAAACCGCTGCTACACAGGTGAATATATTCCATCAAAACTCTCTCCATGTGCAGTACTGGATTTTCCTAATAAAACTTATACCAAAACGCTGTTTGAGGAAAAAAAAAAGGTAGGCTCTCAGAAAAAAAGAAAGGGATTGTACAGGAAAAAGTCTTTAGACTAAGTTTATTTTCGGCTAGTTATTTTTTATCTGGCAGATGGAACAAGATAACTTTTTTGTTCTTTGGAAGAAACCATTACCAAGACAGACTTAGCAATACCTGCAAGATATTACATAAACCCACCCTTTAAAATCTATTAGAAGACTCAAATCTCTGCATGAATCCATATAAGCTATCAAATCCAAAGGACAGAATATTTTAGTATCTAAAGATACCTGTTCAGTTTCAAATTACATCTATGACTTTGGACAAGATGCCTGCAACCTACTCAGCCTATTATTCTCAAACAGTCAGATGGGAATTTGGGTCCAGAAATGGAATTGGCAATATTTTTAATTGAATTTTCGATGCAATCTGTGTGGTGTTTCCCATTGCATTTATAAAGATATATCTTGAGACCAAACAAAATTGTCATTAACTGTTACAACCCACTACTAAGTAATGCTAATTAGAATCTCTGAGTAGATTAAGGTCTAAATTTTTAAAAACATAATGTACATTCCCCAAAGTATCTATTCACCTCATAAAATCATGAGTACTACAACAGAAAACGCAAGAGGTTTTTGGTTTTAGATAGCTAGTTCATAAATGGGATAATTCTCTCAACCTTTGCAACCTCACCCTCTGCAGCACTACTCTTCTCCCTAGAAGCTTTTCACTATTTAATATATTTAAAGTGATTGATATTTCATTACTAGTCATTGAACATGCACAGAACTACCTGCCTCAGAAACCTTGGGCAGGGAGTGGTTGGGTAATGAGATAAATTCTCTCTCTGGTGCCAGGAACTATTTTGGCATTACTTGCAAACGTGAAACAATAGTGCCGCTGAGATCTTACTTTCAGAATTTTCCAGTGCAAGATTTAGGCATTGACTTGTATTAAACTGCACTTTTTAGAAAGGCGGTACTTTACAGATTTCATTAACAAAATAAACTGAAGATATTTCACATCTATTTTACATAGACAAAAGTTTCATCTCAACACAGGACTTGATGACGAATTTTAGCAGCTGCTGTAACCAAAGGTTGTCTTGTGCCTTTCAACTTTATATGAGGAAAAAAAAAATCAGTGAAGCTGAACATTCTTTTTGTTTCTTACTTTCTTTAGTATTGTGAAGGTACATTCATGTCTCTCACTACCACACAAAGACCAGGTTTCCTCTAAGGTCCATCCTTACCATGTGACCAGGACCAGTGAAAGTTTGTACATACACACTTGAGAAAACTCAGAACTTGCTCCCATTGGCATTACTATCACTGTTTTGGCCATTAAGAGCTGTAGCCCTGCTTTCTACATCAGAATTCTCTGATATATTTCGTATTATTTCCCCAACTATAGGAATTTCCAACTATGAGCACTAGAAAGGTCACCAGAAAATGGTTTCCTGAGGATCAAGAACCTAAAGGACTGCCTTTCTCATGCAGATGAAGAAAGAATGAAGAAAATAACTCTGTCCTTGTTCCCAATGCACCATCCAGAACACATGCAGCAGTCCTACAAAACCAGGAATTTTCTATACAGAGAACAGATTTTCTACTATACTAATGTACTAAATTTCACTTTTTTTTTCCCAGGAAGCTGTGCTACCAGTTCCTGAACTTGAGAAGATTTTTCCACAAGCAATGACAAGGTCTGTCTTTGCTTGTCTGTGGGGTCAATTAACTACCCCACAGACATGTATCATAAGCTAAATGAGAAAAGCAGAAAAATGCATGCTGTTTAGTTACTTCATAACTAAGTCAGAGGTACAGAAATACATTACTTGCTCTTTAAATCCTTTACTATTTAATGCTCTCTACTGTTTGCCAATTCCTTACTTTTGTCCAGAAGCAGTCTGCTCTCTGGGGCATCTCCCACTCATACTTTCTTCCCTCTCACTAAGTTTTTCCATCTGCATGAAGCTTTCTTGCTTGAAATTTAACAAAAAAAAATTCAAGGAGAAATACTGCTTCCTTCCTCACATCTGTTAGCTCTAGTGTAGAGCCATGGCCCAGTCTGCAATATTAGTCACACTTTTTAAAAACAGTAAAGCAATAATGAAGAGTTTGTTTACAAAACCATTAATTCAGTGGGTTTCACCATCCACTCTTCTATCTCAGCTATATAATAAGCACCACCTGATACAACTTTGTGTCACATTACCTATGATTTCCTCCTCCACTAATTAAGAACATCACACTATCCTTTCAGGCTTGTTAGGTAGTTTACTGTATCTGCATATTGTAATTTTCACTTCTTGCTTCATGGATGGTGGTTATTCAATCCACTGAATGGCTCAACCTTTGAAGAAATCTGGAAGCTGATTTTAGAGATGTGAGCTAGGAATCTTGTCATTTGTCTGTTATTAGCAGAAAGTGAGCTCACAGTGATCAGATAAGGAGCTGACTTACAAGTGTAGCTTACCCCACTGACCAGGCTGTGTTGGTATGTGCCAACCCACTCACTGCAACTGCTTATCCAGCAAATTTGAAAACTTCTAATTGCACCTTTCAGCCCATCTGTAATTCTGTTTCAGTACTCTGTTAATGGTATTGAAGGCTGAACATCTTCAATACAAAAGCCCTTGGTCAGCATACCTCAGGGATTCTCTGGTGATTATTTTTCAGACGGAAGGTTATTCCGAGAGGACTTTTTTCAATAATACATACTTTTTCTCTTTTCTCCATTGGGGCCATAGACTAGAAAAATATGTTTAAAGAAAGATAAAAACCATTATATTTTCCCATGTTTCTTGGGAAGTGTCAGACTCTGGATCTGTCTGATGGGAGATCTGCACTGAGTGCACACTTGGAACACTTGCAGTGGCCTGGGTTACAAGACAAAGCCCTATTCTGCTGCTTCTTTATACTCAGCATTAACCACAGGAAGTCACAGTACTCACATGACCATGGATGACTGCACGTGCAAGCAGATGGTTAGACTCAGTTTCTTTTACACTGTGGTTGGCAGAGGTCTCTCCTAAAAGACGGATGCTACATGGTTATGTAAGCTTTATAGAGCCCAGGAGCATCACAGAATTCTGCACCACTCTGACAAATGGAAGCTCTATCAGTGGAATATTTAACTTTTTCTTCACAATCTTCTTTTCAGTCCTGCCTTTGTTTGGTTTGAACCACATGTTGTTAATGCAAGAGCTGATTTCTTGTAAGCATTCTGACATTTTAGTAGTAATAAATCAGTTAGCTGAAGGTCATCTATTTAGCTAAAGGTCATCAACATGTTTTTTGCCAACGGTACTGAAAAGGAGGGAAAGTTAATTTTTGTGGAAACCTGTAAGCAACGACCTTTTCCAAAAAATTGTACGTTAACCATGACCATTCTCCAGGTCTGCTAAGATTAAAAAAGTTCCAGCTAGAGACAAGTTTCTTAAAGCCCACCACATTAAGAAAGGCTGTGACAAGGTCTAGAAACACAAAGATCTTGCTAAGTCATGGCTGTGAGTTCTCTGACCATAATTATAATCTTTGAACACTTAAAATTAAGGCTCAAGCCTTAGAGGCTCTTAGCTACAACAGGACAACTGTATCAAATTGATCTAGAAAAACTATCATTTACAAGATAAAGTGCTGGCAAGGAATCTGAGGACACATATATCATACTCAAAAATAGAAAAGAATTCCACATTTCAGTACATAAAAGTAATTACTAGGGAGTTTGAAGAAAGACCACAAATAAAAATGGCTTGTCATGGAAGATTTATGCTGTATGGTTTAAGGAGTACAACTTAGCTGGTTTAGAAAAAGGTAGGCTGTTTTTTATCACTGTGTACTGAAAATATTTTTAAGTGTCACAAGTTTAAAGAGATCCATCAGCACAGATCAGACAAACTGGAAATGAATTTCTCAACATTGCTGCAGTTAATCAAATCACAAAAGTTCAGTAGGAATTGAGCCCACAAGCTGAGACAAGGTATTTCAAAAAATACCAACTTCTACTGTTCTACAGCCTCAAATGTAAGGGTCACACTGAACAGTGCTGGGATCCACTCCAGGACTGAAATACATGAAAGTTTACAATTCAGTTAATGCTGCAAGAATTTAATTCCTTGCAGTGTGCATATACTCATAAGGTCTTGGAACAATTATAATCAAGTCTCACATCACCAAGATTGAGCTGATTGCTTGGTAAGGTTAAGAAAGAAAATCCCCAGCACATTTCTCGGGACCAATACAGAACTTCACCATTAATTGATTTCTGTGCATGCAGAGATGAGCTGCTGTGGAAGGCAGCACTCCCACAGAAGGAAGAAAATTAACTCTATCTCAGCTGAAAACCAGGACAAGAATGGACTTGTGTTCTCAGGTAGCACAACCCTCCAAGACACCTGGCCAACATGCAGTTTTTCTGCTCACTGCCATATTAATCACTGCAAAGAATGATTCATGTCATATTTTTGGGTTAGCTTTTGTTTTGGAAGCATTCTTACTCTCTTCAGCTTATTTATTCACCCTAAAAATGTGTCATTGGATGATTTGGGTCTCACTCCCTTAGGGAATTGCTGTTACACAAGCCTCTAGGCAATGGTGGCATACTGATTTTTTCTCCTCCTCATTTGGCACACAGTTTAGTCAGTTTATTAAAAGTTAAAAATACACAGCCTCAATTCAAAATATGTTTTGCTGGTGTGGGTGCTAGGAGTTACATTTTTCTGTTGGGGTTTTGAATGAATGACATCTTTAAATCTTAATTTCAGTAACACTAGTGAGGGGGGAAAAACTTTTTTCCTTTCATTGGAGAGGGAAGTGTTTTTATAAAAGTCTGAGAAACCTATAATATCTTATGATATATTCTCCTAATAATGAAGGTCCAGCTTACTGAATAGCCAACAGGGGATAAAAATTCAAGCATAAGCTGCTCTGCCCAGTATTCAAGCAACATGAATTCTTTCTTAAAATTGATCTACCTGCGGAGGAGAAAAGGAATACCCATTTGAAATATTCATTTCTATTTCTAGACAAGCTGTTTCCAGTATCAAGCTCTACACATGTAGCAACAGTGTTCTATGATCCACATTTTTAGGAGTCACACAAAACTGCCCTTTCTTTGGGCCATTCATCATCTTGGAAATCACCATGCATCTTCAAAGTAACAAAACCAGCATCTGAGACAGCTACTACTGAAAATTTACCACTACCCAAGTTACTTCAGTACAGTACTGGGAAAAAGCAGTTGAAGAAAAGGACTGATATCCACGCCCAGAGCAAATAAAGCATCAGTAGAGTAAAAGAGCAGAAAAAACACATCTAAGTCTGTCAAAAACTGAGAAGGCAGGAATTTCTTAATCTAGATAGAATACATATTTCAGTGCCATCTTCTCTTCCCAGCTTGAATGCAAGGTCACCAGCTAGTCAACCAAAATACTGAAATTGCGAGCACTAAATCTTAGACCCCATGATAGAAATGCATGATTAAAGCATATAATGTTGCAACTCTGTAGAAACAGTCAGGTTAAGATCTAACAATTTATAACATTACTCACCTACTTTGCATCTTAGATTCCAATCTCTATAGACATGGGAATGGAAAATTTTAATTAATCACAACAATACTTATAAAAGCTCTCCATCTCTAAGTGTACTAGAAGACTACTTTTTCTCCTAATACATAACCCAAATACTTCAATCTTAAATGAAAAGACTGTATTTTCAAAAATCTCCAGTGCAAGTCAGCTGGAACACCAGACCTTAGTCATATTTGACACAAAGAGTCCTTCTCAGCATGCATTTGCATTTCATAGATCCATTACTTTTATAAATGTATATATTTCTAATCAAGTACTGAATCCCTTGCTAGAAATAATTTGTAACATTTTAATGTTAAAACTATTCAAGTTTAAAGTTTGCCTCATAAACCCAAGTAAACTGAGAATCCCAATCCCAAGAAAACTCTGGCAAACAAGCATAATACATTCTTTCTACACAAAGAAAAATTCCGAATAGAGTAGTCTTGCAGGGAAACTTAATGCCTGAAAATTAAGGTAAACTGAGAGCTCAAGAATTTTAAGTATTTCCCACAACATTGAAGGAGTTAATTTTGTAAGCTAATTACCCCAGGTGGCAAGAGAAAGGCAGAAATCTTCACAGTAGGTAATACTTGTTCTAACAAGGAAGAAACAATAGGAGAGATCCCATGCCATTGACAAAATCCCTTCTGTCACTCTAACAGAAAGCCAGTCGTTCTCCAGAAACACAATAGGCAGTAATTGAAATTTTCTTATTCAAGACTATGAATGAGCTGTTCTCCAGTCTCACTTCTTTATTTTTCTGCTTTACTTGATTTTTTTTGCCCCATATTGTGACCAGACACTTGGGAATTTTGTGTGACATTCATGTCGTGGCACTCATTCATCACGCTGTCACACACAGGTGTGACTAAAGTCACCTGGACGAGTAACTCGACCAGAACTGGCCCTGTGTGCCCAGATGTGCACCCACCACACAGAAGGGTGGGATAGCACCTGTGACAGCACACGGCCACTCCACAATGTCCAAGCACTTCCAGGAAAGGCTGGAGTCACAGCATGACTTCACTGAGTGAGCTGCAAGAGCAGGGGCTTTCTAGTCAACACCTGGCTGACACTTTTCTTGGTGTTCTCCTATTTACTGTTTTTTGCCCTTCCTTTCCCAAAGAGCAAATGCTGCCAAGTGCTGGTAGTGAGGCTCAAGACACCCTTACTGCCCAGTTCAAGTGCCTGGTAGTGTTCTGCACCCTGGGCTATGTGCAGCAGAATTGCTTTAGCACAAAAATAGTGTCTTTTTAAGGATTTGAGGTTTCCACAACATAAACCAGTTCTGAAGCTTATGGGGCTTCTAGAGAACAGAAGCAATGTAATTATATTTAGAACTTAGAAAATTCAGAACAGAGGCAAGAATGATGAAAAGCACTATCCATCCATGTTCAGAAATGCTGAAGTAAACTTAAAAGGAACACAGACTGAATAAAATAGACAGTTCTTCTTTGAACAGTGAACCAGGCAAACTGCCCACACAAACAATTACCTGGCATTCTAAAGAACTCCATCACTTCTACATCAGTAGTCAGAAAATTTTCAAACAATAGACACTGGCTAAGGAAGTAACAGGTAAGTACTTTCCAAAGCCACCCATATTCAGAGCAGTTGACATTTAAGACAAGAGTTAATATATTGGCAGAGAGCAAAAATAAAACAGCCACAGCTGCACTGGTACCTTGAAGGTAGACACATCTTCCAGTATTTTCCGAACAAGTTAAAATATTCTAAACCACCTGAGACTTCTGAATCAGAAAACAGTGAATTACAACCAGGCTTTGTCACTACAACTAGTTTCAGGTCTTCATTGCTGCACGCATACCAGAATGTCACATGGACTCTTCAGTAGCTTTACATCATTCTGGGCACTACTTCACTTGTGGAAAAAAAAGACCTGGACATCTTACTCACAAGTAAAACTGAGAGAGTGATTTGGAACAGTATAAAGACAGTCATGTATGGACAACTACTCTTTCATGGAAACAAAGCAATACACAAATCCACTGGTTTTAGAGGAAGACAAGTTCTCTTTCTCCATTCAATTAATTCTTTTCAGCTTCCAGCACTTGAAACATTTTTTTGGAAAAAGCCTTATGAATCAAGTCTAGTTCTCAAGGTCTTAATGACATTTAGACATTTAATTAGCAAGCCATCACTTAGACTGGCATCTAAAGCTTTTGTCAGAGACCTAATTCCATGCCAATTCAAACATCCCATTAGTCTTATATTAACTAAAAAGAAGCCTCATAATATTCTGGCTACTTGATTGCACTGGCATGCATTAACACAACAGTGGAATGAATCTAACTGAATGCAAGGATATAGATTTACAGTGTATACATGTTAAATTAACAAAGATGTTCTAGGACAAAAATATAATAACCATATATGTATATGAACTGGTACTCAGGCATACTTTGTGCTTCTTGGTACCCTGTATGAAATGTCAGTGATACTCAAATGAAAAAAGGAAAAAAAAGCTAGAAGATTGACTTAATTAAAAGTGTTTAATTGACTACAAACTATGCCCTGCTCTTAAAACTTTCTAGAGCTCATTCGGAACATATTCAGACAGTTATATGTGTGAATTAAGTTTCATTACTCTATGTTGTCATTTCTCCCCCAAGACATGTTCAGTACATAGGATTTCTAAAAAGTCATTAACATATATAACAATACATATAAACAAATAAGCTATATTTGGAACGAAAGAAAAATCACAGTGCACTTTTTCATCTCGTATTTCTAATTTAGACCTGTACTTTTCACTGAAATAACAAAACAAAATGTAGAAGAATGCTAGAGCAAATGCTAGTAATCATTTCCATGCATTCTGTAAGGTTTTCTCCTTGCTTCTGTGGAAACAGAGTCATTGCTCCACTACAATGGGCTAAAATTAGAGTTCTGTACAATGAAATTTTTCTAGTTGAACAATTTGAATACCATGGAACAAAATCCTAATACAGCAATTCTGCTGAAATATAGAGGAGAAGGAAGACTGGTACCAAGAATGACTAAAGAAACAGGCATATGAAGAAATTGGGAAGTATTCAGTTGTCTTTAATTCTGGTATTGATAAAGCCTGTAAACAAAATTTTTAGTATACTAAAAAGTTATTTTAAAAAATCAGTTTAGCTTTATGTTAAAAAGCAACTGTGTGGAAGGATATATGATCATATATTGGATTTGCTAACCTTGGAATCTCATGTATTTCAGCACTGCCTGCTGACACTATCTTCTCAGCAGTGACAGGTGACAATTGTAGCATCAGGGTTACTGGCACTGAAGCTTCTACTCCAAGACTGCTGACAAATACGCTTTTGATGACTGAAGTAAGTAAATTGTAACATAATCAGCTTTTTTTTTTTTAAATTGGTCTAGATCCTGGTATATAGCAGGTGCTATACAGCAATTATTTTTGTTGTACAGCACCTGCTGATAGCAAACAATTTTACCCAAACTTCATTCCACATCCAAGTCTTTCATGACTAATACAGAGTAATCAAGCAGACTTAACTTGAGCCCTTGGATTGCAAATTCTGTGGGAAACATCTTAGATACAGTAGAGATCTTAGACGTAGATCTTTCTGAGCAGAAAATACAGACATTGCAAACAATCTCAGTGAAAGGAGGCGGGCATTTAACTCCAGAAATCCCATTATTCAAGGCACATACAGCATTTTCTTTGAAGAAAGTCTAACTCAAATACCTGTATCTCTCCCTTCACAACACAGCTGAATTCTAAAAGACACAACAAAAAAAACCAAAAACCCACCAAAAAAAAAAAAGTATTGAGGAGTTCAAGATGACTTTGGTCTGGTATCCCTTCTACTACAGTAGAAGCAGCATAGCTACTTAGTCCTTTATGACCTATGCTTTGGCCATCATAAATGGGAATTTTTCACTCAAAGAACCTCTAAACATGAGGATAAGAGACACTCTTTCCTTCAGGCAAGCATTAGGGGCACTGGAAGGGCACTGGTGAAGACCTGAAAGTACAAACTTTTCTTTCAGAATGAAAGCTGATTTCCCTTTGTCATGAAAATGAAGGGTCTACTTATGTACTTGAAGCTTTTACTGAACAGCAAAATGATAAGATGGCCAGCATTTTCACAGAAATAAGAAACTTGCTACAGAATACCAAAATTTCAAACCAGGAACTGCCTCAGCTACAGGAAAAGTATTTTTTACTAAATAGGCAACAGCAGTGCAAAGGTCACTTCCCTGGACCCTTAAAAGACAACAAGTAGACTTCTGGCAGTGTTTCAAAGTGTTGGGCACTAGAACTCACCATTTAATTGCACAAAAAAGCTAACAAATGAAGGTATTACAAATTTCTGGTCCTAAGAACAAGCTTACACTTTCTTGAATAGTAAAGACCAACACTCCAGATCAATATGAATACCAAAAAACTTTGCGACACACAAAAAAATACTTTCAAATGTGTATTTTCAAAACACATCAACTATTAGGACAGTGTTTTGGAAACAAGTAACCATGGAAAAGACATATGAAATCTGAGCAGCACTAACCAAGATATACAGTCGCAGTATGACACTAAGATGTCAGCAACTTGAGACAAAGTCAAAGTTATTTGCAAGACTTGCATCTGAATTTAGAACTACAAAGACAGCACTATTATGACCTGTGTCCAAGAGGAACAGCTGAGGAACTCAGTATTTTTATTCAGACACTGTACACACAAAATGCAACTTAATAAAACTAAGAGCTTGTTTGATCAAACTACTTCACTCCACTTCCAAAATAAATGTCTTGCTTCACAGTTTGATGAAGCTTAGCCTGTTCCAAAGGATGTTAGACTTACAAAAGCAATGGAGGTAACTGTTGATGACTGAAATGGCCATCAACACTGCTGGAGTCAAAAAATGTTGCACTACCCAACAATCTCTTTACAGATGGTTCAAGCAGGCAAGGAATGGATTGCAATACTGAACTACATCAAGGAAATTAGGCAATTTTTACTCCACTTTTTTTTTTTTTTAATAAAAAGGCATTTTAAATGTTTCAGTTATCAGTTATTATGATAACTGAATGTTTCAGTGATCCCATTAGAATGAAAATAAAAGCTGTTGCTACATCACACTAGTAGAAGAAACCTTGACCATCTAAGAGGATAACAAGCAGCACGACTGCTTCTTGTAGAACATGAACATATCTGCTCAAATTTTTATACCACAGCCTCACAAAACACTTTTCCTATAGCTAGTGAATTACATGACAGTCCTGTTACTGTCTGTTTCCAAACAAAGTTATATTTTTTTAAAAAGAGTCTATGGAGTGAGGGAAAATGTTGGAAAATTCTTATAACCTTCACACAATAGTGTTTGATCCCTATCCATGACTAATGCTTAGTTTTGTACCATATAGTGCTTAGTTAATGATATAACTTTCCCAATAACTTTTCTAATTAATTGTTTTAATTAACTTTTCTAATTTATTGTTTAAACTAATAATAAGTAGTGTAAATTTCTGCTCTGTCATCTGTCACTGTAGCCAGCATTTAGCAAGGTTTGTCACAGCCTGCTGTTGTGGGAACAGAGTTTGGGGAAATTACTGAAATGCTTCTAAATCAATTCCAATCAACCTGGATAAGCTTCAGTGATCTCAGACCTAGAAGGAGGTTAACAAAGCCTGGGAGAGAGATCTATTGCTGAAACTGGACACAAGGAATGCAGAATTTATGGACCACAAGGACATTTTGCAGAACTCTGAAATAAGAAAGTAATAAAGAAAATTCAGCAATTGTATTGAAACTCTCTCTATTTGGGATAAAGATAATAAAAGGAGTGAAAATCTGGGCTAATTAGGATGAGAAGCAAGAAATCAATAACTAACAGAAGACAGAATACTAATTAATGAAGATAATTACCCAATTTATAGACAATGAACATAAATTTCTTTGGCTGCTACAATGTGAAGTGAGAAGTTCTGACAGTGGGTGTGGATGTTGGGTGGAGCTATCCCCATGCACTCAGCAAACTGAGTAATGTTGACTTCCTAACCCAACAAACTGGTTGGAGAGTTTATTTCAATAACAAATCTGAAACAAAAAACACTTCTAAAAAAATTACAAACTAAACCAGTGTACTCTCCAAGCTACTAAATTCTAATGTCCCAAAGTAGGTATCAACATGGTAGAGTTCCTTCCTATTCCATCCTGCATATGCTCCCAAACATAGCCAAAGGTTAATTAATGTTAACCATGCAGCAGGACTTTCCAAAATGTATGTTCAGAATATAAATAGTTAGCACATACTATCTGTGAAAAAACTATTAGCCTCTTGCATAACAAAGAACCTACATACCTGTAAAAAAAGCCATTTTGATAGGCAGTCCTCTTGCAAGAGCATATTCTACTGTTTTTTAACAGACTCTGTAAACTTGATCTTCAGGTCTGTGCTGCCAGCAATAACTAATCCTTCCCCTCTCCTCCCTGCAAACAAAAATACTGAAATGGAGGTCTAGCTATAAACTCATCTCAATTTTACCATTCTCTGCAGCAGTAGCTTTTTTGTAGTTGTATGCTGCAATTAAGAGAAACCAAGGAGTGGCATGAAAAGCAGTATTACTTTCATCAAACTCCATTACTTAGCAAATGAATAATTTCTGAGAACAGAGATCAGTTTCAAGCAAGAGCTTTCCATGCACACTGAGAAACAACTACCTACAGCAATCAGGAAAACCACCTTTATGATGACCTGTCTAATGAATTGTGGAGAAGGAAAGAGTCTACAACTCTGTCCTGACTGAGAAGGACACAGATTTATTACCAAACTACTTATAAGAAACTTATTAACTATAAAACCCAAAAGCAAGAAACACTTGTCACAACAAAGATCTCTGCATGCTACATGCCATGTTTCTTTGTTTCTAGTAACACACTTGAATTTCCAGGAAATTATTCCAACACAAAGCCACATGGCATATAATGAGTAGATTGGACAAATTCCTTATCATAAATGTGATGTAGTAACACTTTGTTCCTATCATTCTGAAGTTTTTTCTGTTTCTCCAAGCACAACACAAGCAGCAACATGGAAAACAGATCCATTCTATATATATCTGAACATGACGTTTGTGACCAATCTCTATGTATCTGAACGTGAAGTCTGTGACCAAAGATATTCACACAACTTTTGCAAGCTTTTGCAAAAAAAAGTCTTGCAAGACACTGATGGGTAATACCCACTGACGTTATAGAGATACATTTAACGTTACAGTACTCTTTTTTTTCACCTCTATGTTTGAACCTCATTTCTTATTTCTACAACCAGTACGTATTATATTTGTATTCACACTCTTACCTTTCCATAGTCTCAAAAACAGTTACAAACCAATACACACTAAAATCACAAACCCCAAAAGCAAACAATTCAGACATTAGAAGACAAACTAAAAAAGGAGCAGGAATCCACTTCAGTATATACAATGACAGCCAAAAGTTCTATCCTGACATGCTCACTCAGGCATTCATTTTCCATTTTCTTAGGATCAAAGAATCATTCAGGTTGGAAAAGACCCTGAAGATCATCAACACCAATAAGACTGCGGAACCATCACTAAACCATGTCCCTAAGTGCCATGACTACGTGTCTTTTAAGCACCTCCAGGGACTTAGAAATGATAACTTTTTTTACCACTTCTTGATATTCCATCCCTTTCCCTGGCAGCCTGCTCCAGTGCTTGACAACCCTTTTGGTGAAGAAATTTTCCTTGATATCAAACCTAAGCTTCCCCTGGTATAACTTGTGATTGTTTCCTTGTGTCCTATCATTTGTTACTGGGCAGAAAGATTATCTCCACCTCACTACAACTTCCTCTCAGGCAGCAGTAGGGAGCCACACAGATCCCACTGAGCCTCCTTTTCTCCAGGCTACACATCCCCATCTCCCTCAACTGCTCCTCATTTGACCCATGCTTCAGCCCCTTCTCCAGCTCCATTCCCTTCTCTGGACACACCCCAGGCCCTCAATGACTTTCTGCTTCAGAGGGGCCCAGAACTGGACTCAGCTCTCGAGCTGTGGCCGCAGTGGTGCCCAGCACAGGGGAGCGGTCACTGCCCTACTCCTGCTGCCCCACTATTGCTGACACAGGCCAGGATGTCCTTGGCCTTGTTGGCCACCTGGGCACAGCTGGCTCATGTTCAGCTGCTGCTGACATGCTCCCCCAGGTCCTTTTCCCACAGGGCAGTTTTCCAGCCACATTTCCCCCAGCCTGTAGAGCTGAGGGGGTTGTTGTGACTCAAGGCAGGACTGTGCACTTGCTTTTCTTAAACCTCAGGCNGCCCTCAATGACTTTCTGCTTCCGAGGGGCCCAGAACTGGACTCAGCTCTCGAGCTGTGGCCGCAGTGGTGCCCAGCACAGGGGAGCGGTCACTGCCCTACTCCTGCTGCCCCACTATTGCTGACACAGGCCAGGATGTCCTTGGCCTTGTTGGCCACCTGGGCACAGCTGGCTCATGTTCAGCTGCTGCTGACATGCTCCCCCAGGTCCTTTTCCCACAGGGCAGTTTTCCAGCCACATTTCCCCCAGCCTGTAGAGCTGAGGGGGTTGTTGTGACTCAAGGCAGGACTGTGCACTTGCTTTTCTTAAACCTCAGGCCGTTGGCCTCACCCACTGATCCAGCCTGTTCTGATCCCTCTGCAGATCTTTCTGGCTCTCTGGCAGATCAACGCTCCTGCCCATCTTAGTGTTGCCTGCAGACTGACTGAGGGAATACCCCATTAAACAGGACTGGTCCCAACAGTGAGCCCTGGGACACCTCACTGGTGTCCAGCCACCAGCTGGATGTAACTTCATTCACCATCACTCCCAGGGTCCAGATGCCCAGACAGTTTTTGACTCAGTGACACTGCACCTGTCCAAGCCATGAGAAGCCAGCTTCTCCAGAAGAATGCCATGGGAGACAGTGCCAAAGGCTTAACTAGAGTCCTGGCAGGCAACAGCCACAGCTTTTCCCTCGTCCACCAAGCAGGTCACATTGTCATAGAAGACCAGGCTGGTGAAGCCAGATGTGCCTTTCATAAATCCATGCCAGGATCCCAGGCAGGCTGGGCCTGATCCCCCTGGTCACCCTGCACATGCCCCAGATGGCATGCAGCACAATCTGCTCCATGGCCTGCCCTGGCACTAAGGTCAGGTTGGCAGAATCAGGAGTCAACTCATTACCTACACAGAATCCTCAACCCACAAACTCCAGTAGAGTCTGTAACACAACAAGACAGTGAGGGCTTGAGGGAAATGCTTCTCATTCATCAGCTGAATTTCACCTTACAGTATGCAAATAAATTTAAATCTTATTCCAAGAAATAGCAAAGCACAACCAAGTACTATATTGAGTTTTATGACTTACTTCACTTAAAGTGAGAGAATGACAGAAAGTATGCATATTTGCATAATACACCTAAATTTCTGTAAAAAAAAGTGTTAAATCGGAATTTTTAACACTATTTTGTAAGAAAAATTTCTGCTTAGTTCTAAAGAGATTCTTGGCTGAGGTTCTTTAAACAGAAGAACAGCAGCAATGTGGACTCTCCATAGCAGGGGTTTCAGAGAAGAGAAAAAGCTCATGTGATCCTGAGAACCTTTTCCCATTAATAAAGTGAAAGCCAACTCACACAATTTATGCTTTCATGATTTCTTTGCACTCTTGTCACACCACAATGAGAAGTCCTAGTTTCTTTCCAGTTCCCTCCACGTGCCAGTTACTACAAAAAAAGGCCAATCTACTAACAGCCAAACTCAGCTTTGTGAAACTCAGCACATTTCAGAATCTATTTAAAGCAGACAACAATCATACCATTAACAGCACAAATAAGAGATTTTTATTGGTATCTGATTTCCACAAAAATAAGCAACTTTTTTCTTAACTCCAAGAATTTAACCTATGTGTGAAAAGCTAAGTCTTAAGTAATGTTTAACTACGTCACCAGAATTCTGCTATAGGGTAAGAATATAAAGTTCATAGCTTAAAACAAATCACTGCATTAGGAGAGGCATCATTATACTATTTCACACAGCCTAAATTCTTCTTATTTTGAAAATAAAGTCTACGTGAATAAGGTTTCTTCTTCCATTACCAATTAATATTCTATCAGCTTAGGATTAAAATACACCCCTGAAGACTACTACTACACCTATGAAAGCCACATCAAAATGCTATTGATACTTAAATTTCAACACTTTAGTTTAACATTTCCATAGAGAAATCAAAATACTTGTCCTCTAATACAACTGTATTTACTTACTCAGACCATAGTCTTGTCTATTGAATTTTATTTCTTATCTTCTGAAAATCCATGTGGAAGTAATGTCAAAATGAATTCTCTCTGATCTCAAAAAGCATTAATGTTTCTAAAATTTTTTATTTCCACTAGAGATGACTAATATTTAATAAAGAACAACTGCTTCAAGACACAAATGAACATACTCATGAACCCAATTAATCTTTGGCAGTTGGTTCAAATTAGCATATACTATCTTTGTGACCATGACCAGCAAGCAATATCAGAGGTCCTGTTACAGTAGTACATGGAGATACCAAATCCAAACAAGTATTTATCTTTTTAACCTTTCCTCCAACCACATACCTCTCCCCTATCCTTCACTATCCCTGTTAAATTGAGGTACAATATTGAGCAAATGCTCAGTGCCCAGTAGCTTTATCACCCAGCTACAACTGATGCAACTCAGTGCTACCTTTTAACTAAAACTAAATGGCAGTCAGGCAACAACTCATGTTCTACAACAGCATACCATGATTTGCTGTTGAATCAACCATCACAGTTATTTTTAACACTATTTTAACCAAAGTTGTATTTGTAGTCATAATTCAAGTTAATTAGAACCAAAATCCCAACAGTGTGAGGTATTGAAACTTTTTAAGTTGGGTATTTTAATCTGAAGGGTGTCAGAGATATGGCTATGAGGTAATAGGCGTTTTGCTTTACCAATACTGATAAAAAAAGAGGATTATTAAAATAATATGAACTTGAACAACATACAGTTAGAAGATTCACTTAAAAATGAGTTACAAATATTTCCTAGGGGAGTTCACATACATTTGTTCAGTGTGTTTCGTACATACATTTTTAAACTTACAATGGAAACTTCTGAATACACTTCCATGATCATAAAATAATCTTGATACACTTTTTTCTTTTAACATTCATAACATTGATACTTCCATTAAAACATGAAATGTTAAAAAGTCTGTATTTTATTAACCAAGCTCATTAACTACAAAATTGCAGTTTTTTAAACGACTGCTTAGTCCATCAATATCCTGTAAGTTACTAAAACCATACTGTGAAAACATGGTAACTTGATATAAAAAGGCTACATATTGCTTTCTAATGTCCAAATTATACTGAGACAATTCAAAGAAGAATATGAGGCACAACAAAAAACCCGAAGGATTCTTACATTGAGTTTCAGGTAAGTGTGAGAGAAGATCACAGAATTAACAGATTTCTACTGTACAGTGCTATGGAACAACTTCTGAGAAGTTGCAGAAGTAGAGACAAGATGCACACTCTCCTAAATCAATGGTGTGTTTTCCTATCCCACTCACAGGATGTGTAAGTGTAGAAGGGACACAGTAGCTCACCTGTCCCACCTCTCTACTCAATCAGGGTCATCCTAGAGCACATTGCTCAGAATTGTGTCCAGGTTCTGGAATATCTCCAATGAGGGAGACTCCACAGCCTCTCTGTGAAATCTGTCCCAGTGTGCAATCATCTGCACAGTGAAGAAGTTCTTCCTCATATTCTGGTGGAACTTCCTGTGCATCAGTTTCTGCCCATTCCTCTTTTCCTATTGCTCAGCACCACGGAGAAGAGTCTGGCTCTATTCTCTTGACACCCTCCCTTCAGATACTTACAGACATTGATGTGATTCTGGTCTTTTCTTCTCCAGACTAAACAGGCCTTGCTCCCTCAGCCTTTCCTCCATGGTGTTTCGTGCACTCTCATGATAGGCCAGAACAGCTTGCTAATATTTCCAAAAGCATGTATCTAACACCTGTGTGAATAATTCTATGTATTGTTACTGAGCTGCTTCAAAGACACTACAAAAGTTAACTATTAAAAACCAATTCAACCTATTTTGCTTGTGCAGAAAGAAGGAATTTTCAGAGTTTAGCCAAGACAAAGTGAGCCAAATCAAAATTTACTTTCTCAGTCATAACAGGATTGAGGAAATTTTATTATTAACTAAGCTGTTTAGTTTTAAATACAATGGTAGAGAGATATAACTGCCTTACTCTAGAGGTTATCTAAATAGAAAAGATTCTATAAATAACCTAAAAGTATTTATGAGAAGTAAATTCTTGCACTGAGTTTTAGACACAAGATATATATGTTTGTGTATTAAGCATACTCAAGATACTGCAAATACAAAATGCAGGTGTTTGTTAGGGTCAACAGCTACTTGTTTAGCATTAATTCAAACCAAAACAGGATCAGAAACTCACTGCACACAGTGGCATAGCACACTGCTGACAGTATTTGCTGTATGTTCTAAAAAAACTGTATTTGTGATGTCAGTTACGTGGGGAGTATTTTGTGCAACAGATGTCTGGGTACCAACACTTGACATACCTGAGCATGGGTTTCATTGCAGGGGGATGTGCATAAACAAGGCAGGCTGCAATACATGTTTTATACTCAGCAGAGTTTCTTATGGTATTTCTTAGAAATAAAAAATAATAATTCAGTAACTACATCACCATATGGTTGTCCACAATTTTTTTCCTCCTTTATGCAACCAAGTACATATACACCTTTAACCAAAAATTATACTTTTTTGACACCTAAAGCATCTAAGGAGAGCAAATACTTGCAAGGCCTTTGTCAGTGGTCACAACTACGCTATAAATAGTCTTCACTGTAACTAAAGGAAAAAAAAACATATCAAGGAAGCTGAAGCTGAAGCATAACAATGAGCTCATGGTGTTCACTTTAATATTTCTTGAGTGCTTAGGATTGGATGAACCCATTTGGCATACAAGTTTTTTCAAAGCCAGTTTAAAAATGTAGTATTACAGCACCTGAAGAGGAAAAAGTTCAGTTTCTCTGCATTTCAATTAATGACCTAATCTCACTTAACTCTTGCTGTAGCCTTAACTTACCAAAATATTAGCAGTACTCCTGAAGCAAAGTTTTCAAACCTGTGCTTCTCCACCTGTTCTCCTGATAGGAGAACTATCTCCTCTTGTTCAACCAGTACCTGGTAGAACAAAGTACATGAAAACAGATTCTGCAGAGCTATGTTTTATTTTTACAGAAAGTTAGAAGTGTCTGTGACAGCCTTACCAAAAGGCTTGTCTTACAGCTCTACGGGTCAGCACCGTTATATTGTTTATAGCTGGGGGGGACAGGCAAGGCAGCAGCAAACAAGTAAGTCAGATAGTTTAGTACACCTGCATCTTCGTTTCTCTGCACTTACTCAACAAACTCTGATGTTCACAGAAATCTGAAATATTTTGCTTTACATCCAGTCAACTCCGGAGCTGTGAATGGCTGCGAAGGCTAAAATTACTACAGAATCAGGCTGTGGTCACAGACACCTGCACACACCCACCCCTCATCACCGGAGGTCAGAGGGCACATAACAGAAGAAACAAAGCCGCCTAACACAGAGTTTCGAGGTTAATGACTCGTTTAATAATGGAGTTTTTAACTAAGGTTGTTGCAGGTCAAGGCCTCTAAATATCTCTCCACAGGACACAGCGGCTCAGCTCATCCTAAGATGCAGCCTTCGTATTCCAGGGGCATTCTAGCTATGGAGTACCTGAATGCTTTCAGACTTATTTTGAAGGACCAAACCACTAAGTCATGTCAAATTACATTGCGCTACGGCAAAATAAATTTAAAAAAAAAAAAAAAAAAAAAAAAAAAAAAAAAAGAAAAAAGAAAGAA
>VZSE01004862.1:271956-300024 GCA_013398275.1 Promerops cafer
GTCACCTACAGAGAGTCGGTCAGCCGAGGTCGGTGACCCGTGGAGGGCCGGTTAATCACCCGGGGCCGGTCACTCAGGGTCAGTCTGGTGAGGCTGCGGCTGCGCTGCCCGGGCGGCGTGGCACGGTCCGAGCGGCGGGCAGTGAGAGCCCGAGGCTGCCGGGGTCGCAGCAAACACAGGTCCCCGCTGAAGGGTGGGTGCGAACTGCTCTCAGGCGTGGGAGGGAGGGAATGCCGGCGGAAAGCTCAGAGTGCCCACGGGCACTGTGTAAGCTGAAGGAAAACACGGGATGGACCCTCGTGATGTGTTTCTTGAGTCCCTCACGCAGCAGGCAGTCAGGCAGTTTGCCTTTTAAAGATCACAGAATCACGGGATGGGCAAGGTTGGAAGATATCACAGCAGCTCATCTGGTCCAACCTCCCTGCTCAAGAAGGGTCACCTGAGTGGCACAGCATTGTGTGCAGACAGTGCTGGAGTATGTCCGGGGACGGAGACTCCATAACCTCTCTGGGCAGCCTGTCACTGGTCAGACGAGGATAAAATCTTCCCTGTCAGCCCCTGTTCGTCCATGTGCTCAGTGAGCTTTGCCACAAGTGGTTCAGCTTCTCAGTGGACAAGCTCAGCCTCTCCAGTTTCTCCCTTTCAAGCTGGGCTCTATCATGGCTTGGGTTGGCAGTGATGCTTTGGTGGCCACCTCCCAGCACAAGTACGGGTTCCATGCCACAACCAGTAGCTGAGGTCTACAAACAACAGGTTATTAGCTGAAGTCTCTCATCACTTGGGCCTCAATGTCGCCTAGTTTGGATGACTTTCTTCACTTACAGGTGAAATGTTTGCACAGCCAGTATTTCTTTTCCCTACTTAGGCTCGTATTTCCTGTGAAGTTGCTTCAAGTTGATGTAGATCCCATCCTCCTCAGTGGGAGGCAGGTCTGGTGCCATGAATCCCCAGCATCTCCAAAGGCAGCCTGAGGCAGAAAAGTTTTTGAGCTTCTCTGCTACCTTCGCCATCCTTGACCATCCCCTCCTACTCCCTCCCCCAGTTAAGACTTTTGTTTTAACCCATCTCGTGAGTTCTGTAACTACTTTCTTTCTTTTGATGTATGTAAAGACCTTTTTACTACCAGTTTGAGCATCCTTTGCAAGGTGTTCTTGAAATTCTTTTCCAGTCCTCATTTCCTGCCTTGATGTGACCTGCAGTGTTTTATGGCTTTCTGCTCTCTTTATTTTCGTCTAGACAAGTTCTGCCCCCTCATTATCAAAGGAACTGCCTTTGACAGAGATCATACTGGAGCTTGTCACAAGAGGCTGTCAAATGTTTGTGAGTTAAACACGTATTTAGGAAAGCTGGTACATACTGATGAATAGCTGTGTCCATGCATTTTAAGTTTTGATATTGTTTTTTCTGCTTAATTTAGCAATGACATTTTCCTAGGATTCTATTATAGTTTTCAATTGCAATTTCTGTCATTGATGTGTCATGATTATCCCTGTTTCAAGTGTCATAAAATTGTATCCTATAAACCATGATCACGAATAGCTAAATACAAGCTGATACAAATTTGACCAATATTATGAAAACTGGCACAGTTAAATACATGGTAGTAATTCTTTACTATGAGGGTGTTGAGCCACTGGCACATGTTGCCCAGGGAAGCTGTGACTGCCACATCCCTGGAAGTGTTCAAAGCTGGGTCCAGACTGGATGGGACTTTGAGCCACCCGGTCTAATGGCAGGCGTCTCATGACAGGGGGTTTGGAACTGGATGATCTTTATAAGGTCCCTCCCAAACCATTCAACGATTCTGAGCTTCAGCTGTTCCAAATGGTATCTTTTACAGAGTCATATGATGTATCACACTCTTACGGCTTTTTGAAAGACAATTGTTCTCGGTAATATTTTTGTAAGTTTAGTTACCTTTAGTTTCACTAGCATATTGCCTAAAAGTTGAAGGATAAGAATCATAATAATTTTATATTCTAAGGAGTTTGGATTAAATCAAAGAATGTTCAGCTGGGTGACAGTCTAAATAAAGACAATTTTAAATGTCTCTGTGGTACACACAGTAACCTTCCACTTCATAAAAAGAGAGAAACTTTCAACTTTTCTTGAATCCAGTTTAGGAGAATGTCTTCGAACAGATTTCCTCCTGACTAACATAGTAGCCCTCTATAATAGAGTAATTGTATCAGGACTGTAGCTGCACAAGGAAGAGCTATGGATGTCATCTAACTGGGCTTTCTGTAAAACTCTTGGTACAGTCCCCTACAACATTCTTATGTCTAAACTGGAGAGATTTGATCTTGATAGATGATGTAGGATGGAGAAGGAAGTGCCTGGGTGGCACAAATCCAAAGAGTTACAGTGAATGGCTCAATGTCCAAGTGGAAACCAGTAATGAGGGGTGTCCCTCAAGGGACTAATCCTATTTAATAGCTTTTTCAATGACAGAGACAGTGGGAGTGAGTACATTCTCAGCAAGTGGACATACGACACCAAACTGAGTGATGAAGTTGATGTGCTTGAGAGCAGGGGTGACACCTGGGGACACTTTGACAGGCTTGAGGAGTGGTCCCATGTGAACCTCATGCAGTTGAACAAGACCAAGTGCAATGTCCTGCACCTGGGTTGGGGAAATCCCCACTATTAACACAAGCAGGGGTATGAACGGACTGAGAGCAGAGAGAAAGGACTGGGGAGTAGTGGTGGATGAAAAATTGGGCATGAGCCAGCCATGGGCACTGGCCATTAGCCCAGAAAGCCAAGTGTGCATCCAAGGCTGTATCCAAAGCCCTGTGGGCAGCAGTGGAGGGAGAGGATTCTGCCCCTCTGCCCTGCTCTGGTGAGGCCCCACTCTGGGCTCCCAGCATAGGAGGGACATGGAGCTGTTGGAGTCCAGGGAAGGGCCCCGGAGCTGGTCAGAGGGCTGGAGCACTTCTCCTGTGATGGAAGGCTGAGGGAGCTGAGGTTGTTCAGCCTCCAGAGACCTTGTCTAAACAACTGTAGGAAAATGAAACTACAGTAGTAATCATTTACAATTTGCAGTCCCTTGGTTCCTTGAGGTAATAAAGTGAACGTATGCATTTGAGTATGAGCTGTGCCTTTGTGCTGAAGTGCAGCACAGGACTGTTGCTACAGGTGAAAAATAGGGAATGTATCTGCCCCAGCAGTGTGAGCCAGCTCACTGGTATGCTGAGTGCACTTCAAGCAGCTGCTGCAGAACTTTTGCAGCTATAAATCCTCCCTCGCCCCTGTGGCTGAACACCTGTAGCTAGTGGAGAAAGAAACTTTGGCTAATACACCATCTGTCTTCATGAAAAGGGAGTGTAAGGCCCTCTCAAGCTAACCTGCCTCATAGGGGACAAATACATACAAGAGAGGTAGAAAAACAGTAACTAGTTAGGATTCTCAAGGGACCTGGCTGTAACTGCTCTAAATTGTGGCATAAGGAAACATATGCCATTAGAAATCAGTAGGAATTTGCGTTAGCTATTTTCCCTAGGAAAAAAAAATATAGCTGTGTTAAAATCTGTCTCTCTTCTTCTGTGTATAGGAGTAACTTACTGCTACAACCTAGGTGTGACCGTTCCTTTCCCTCCCCTTGTGCCCTCTGCTGTACCTATTCCAGAAGTAAACACAGGATTTGCCTGTGTGCTGGATGGGGAATTCACTGAAAAAAGGTGAATGGTATCCTCTGGTATCATAAAAGTTGTGGATGAGAATGTGTTTCTCAAAAGAGTCTTTACAACAATCTGCCTCCTTGTCTTTTCAGCTTGCTGGCTAGTCACTCAACTGGAGATTATTACCACTTGTTGTTTAGTTTTTAAGACAATGTTCAGATGATGATCAGTTTAATATTCCATTGCACTTAAATGTTTGATACGTGTACCTAAGTCAATTTCTGCCCTCAATCAGTAAACATAAGAACATACAGGAGAATAAGCCCAGAACGTACTGAACAATATAAAGTGACAGCAGCTCTAATTCAGTAATGTGGCAGTTGAACAAGATGATTGTACTGAAGATTCACTCTGAAAAGTTATAGTGTGTTCAAAGGGGAGTTTGCCCACCAAGACAAGTTCTCTAGCTATTGGCCCATATATTCAGATGTTTCTTGTAAGATGGATGTTTTCAGAAGTGCTTTCATTGGGGCAGTTCTATGGCTCACTGTGAAAAACTTTTCTGTAGGACTACATTTTAAATAAAGTCAATGTTTTTAACTATAATACTAAGTAGAATAATATTTTCCTCACTCTGGAAAATATAATTACTGGAGAAAAGCATCTCTCACAATTGGCAGTTTGCTGTGTTGTGTATTTATACAACATTTTATAGGAGCCATTTTGGCAACATTTATCTTTCAGGACAAAGGCAAATCTGGAGGACCCCAAGTAAGTAAAAGTGTAGACAGAAAAGTTTAGATAGTAGTTTTACAGATGTTTGCTACAGAGGGACTAACCTTCTCTATTTATGGATTGCCAATCACAAAGAAAATTCACCCTTAAGAAGAATGAATTCCCTTTTTTTGTGTTTGGTTTGAGCAATTAATATTTTAATATAAAAAGGTGACTCATTAATGTACTTAGTTTTGTGCTACGCAACAGTAAGTTGTTTACTGGAGATAATTTCAATCAAGAGAAAGAAATAGGAAGGCATGAACCCACAAAACCTTATATCTTGGGTCCCAACATACAGCAGAGGAAAAACTAAGAGATGATTCTCAGGATAAATAGTCTAAACTTGGACATTCTGCAATCCCAGAATCCTAAAGGTATAATTAGAAATATAAAGCTTGTTATTTTTTTTATAATTTTATTTTTGGTGTAGTTAAATATCAATGCATTAGCTAATTAGATCAGAGAACTTGAAGCAATGAAGCATGTGGTAAGTAGTCTGGTTCATGTTAAGGTTCACATTTCTAAGAGAAAACAAAGGGAAAAAGAAAAACACTAATGTCAGAAAAGAAATCCCAACTTGGGATCACAGGATCAAAAGCCACATTATTTTTAGTTCATCTTATCCTGTCAATATAAAGGAAAGGGATAGTTGAATGGAATATGTCCAAGTTTCCTGTGCTAGAACTGAAACGGGAAAGAAAATGAGATATGAGGGTCTTGAATATTCATGAAAAATGGCTTTGAGTTTAGTCCAGAGAATGAGTCATTTTGAGTTATGCTCAAGTCCTGACATCAGAAGATGTCTGAACTTGCACCCTGAATTTTCAGCTTTCTAAAAGAAGGGTGTTTTTTCCACAAAAGACAGATGTCTGCATCTTTAAACAACATTGTTGCTTCCCTTGGGAGATAGAAGGGATGGAGACTAGATCCTAAAGGTGAAGTTCAGTTGATGTGCTTTGCTTACCAAGTCTATTAAGCCTAGAAGATTTTTAAATAATTCTTGCTTTGCAACAAGAAATGTCATTAGGCAAAGAGACAGAGTAAAAAATTTTCTTTTGGATTACTCAAAAGTACTGGAAAGGCTAGAGAAGCTGGTATCTAGCAGATGGGCAAGGGAAGCTCTTGAGGAAAGGTTGAGATAGAAGTCTGCTGTAGCTACCAAAGGTCAGGACACAAGTGACAGAATCTTTAGAGAAATTAGAATCCAGTCATTGCATCTAAAACATTGCTCATGATAAATAGAAGAATTACATATGGTGACCCAAGCAACTCTGATAAGAGCAGACAAGCAGCCATCTGCATGATAATGTTCCAGCACAGAGCAAACAGTAATGGTAAACACTGCACAGTGAAGACACTAAAACTGAGCTTGTGAAATAAAAGTGGATGATTTTTGCTCATGTGGTCATTTCCAAAAGTGGAAAAAAATAGAGCCGTGTTAAAATCTATCTCTCTTCTTCTGTGTATAGGAGTAACTTACTGCTAATAACAGCAAGAATAGTATGGACTTTGTATGAGCTCTAAACCCAACAGAATTAGCAATGTTACTGAACAAATTTTTTTATGTATTGTTCCAAATTTGCTTCCAAAAGCAGCAAATCTCTGTTCTCTTCCTCAAATTTTTCTCATGATCAGAAGTGACTTCTTTATCAGGGAAGCAGCTGTGCCAACGTGTGGGCTTGACAAACTTTTCCCCTCTATTCTTTTTTATGTAGAATAAATGAACTAACACTGCTAATACCTGTACTTGGAATTTTCTTGGAGGAAGAGTTAAAAGTTTTAGGTGAGGAATGGAGCAGTACATGTCAATATTCTCCAGATTATGACATTTTATGTGAAAGTCTTCATACTTCGTTTCAGCATGCTTATGCTCCAGTACATTCTAAAAGAAACATTTCCATATTAAGCCTTAATTTCTGTAAAATTTGAGTAAATATGGCAGGTAATACAGAGTGGTGTTAGGACATGGTTTTGTGCACTCTGTGTAAGATTCATCTCAACCATCTGAAGCAGGGTTGAACATATCTCATGGGGCAAATATTCTAAATTATTTTAGGCATTTAAGAAAAATTGCTTGCTAGAGTTACCTGATTCTGTCTGCTGATTATAAGTAGAGTCTAGAGGGACCAATTTAGAGTCATAGTTTAGCATTCATGTTCTTAAATGAAAACATAATAATCTTGTATTATATATCAGTACATGATAAGATTTTATACAATCCAGTGAGTTAATGCAACTAACACACTTTTAGAAACTATGTAGAATCAACACATGTAGGTAATTTTCTCTAAAAGGCATGTATTTCGAAATTTGAAATGTTTGCATTTCTCATTGTTACTGTCATTGATCTTTTCTTAAGTAATGTAACCTTTATCTGAGATATTACTACTGTTTCCCTGGGAAAAAAACCCAAACCAACACAGAGGCCTGATTTATTAGATCTAGGTCAGGTATAACTCAATTTAAACTAACACATCAATATCAGTGAGATCAAATAGCTACACTCATGACCATCTTTACATTCTTTCTTTCTGAAAGTCTGCATCATAGTTCACTGATAGCAGCAGTATTTGCATTCCTTATGTAAAGTTCAAAATAACCATAATTTCTTTGTCCACACAGTATTCTGGGAAAATCTTTGAAGGCTGCCTAAATGAAAAGCTCATAATTATCACTACATCACTGATACAAGTGGAAAGTTTTGAGAAAAAAGAGTTAGAATCAAGTTGTTTCCTTGAAAGCTTGTTGAAAGCTTTATTTTGTGTAGTGTCCAAGCTTCCTTCATTTACACAATTCATTTACTGAAGCTCATATAAAAATTTTTATTATTTACAGGGATATTTACTGTGGAGGAGTGCATTAGGAAGCAGAATCTATAAAATTAGAATTGATTTGGTTGCTGAGAAATGGTAGGACTTTGGGAAAAATTTAGGGAAAAAAAAATTTAATTTTAGATAAAACCACATTGTAATAACAGTTCTTGTGCAGTAGAAGCCAGCTGAGTTAATAAATTTTCTGAGGAAAGAAAAGAGAGCTAAACTTTAAATAGCAGTATTGCTGAATTCATCACTATGGGAAAGACCACACAAAAGGTCACATCTGAAACCACTTTAAAAATTCCTGGCATGGTATTAAAACTACACATGATAATCTTATTTTAGAAGCAAATTAGGTATTTTTATACTACAAAACCAGTGTATTTCAGCTCAAGTAAGGTATCTACTGTCCTCATGTGTTTCATGTTTTTGTGGAAGATAAAGTGCAGGAGTTTTAGCAATGATTCAGAAATAAATACGTCTAAGTAGCTACTCAGTTACTTAAAAGGGAAGTCTGTTCTGACATGCCCATCAGTCTAGACCATGAAGTGGCGACAGTGTTTCCACATTCACAGGTGTAGATTTTTTGAGGCACTGGTCGGTCACAAATAGTGCTGATCAACTTGTAAATTCCAGCCCCAGGACAGCTGACAGAAGCTCTCATGCAGAATGAAAGTCACAATTGAAAATCAGTTCTGAAACTGATGAAAACTGCAGTGGGGTGCTGCAGGAGTATTGAAGAGAGATACATATTTCTTCAGAAATATATCTATCAGAATGCTGTCATTTGCAATAATTTCAGGATCTGTGTGTACAATCATGGAGTGGCAGAGCTCTTAGGCAGAATGCACAGACAACCTTATAAGATATTATTTGCAAAGAAAAGCACTTAAATATTAAGAAATCTGAAGGTTCCCTGTGCAGTATTAATTAATTTGATTTGATTTGTACATTTGTTTCATTCTCTCATGCTGTGAATCAGTGCTTGTTCATAAAATCATAATATTGTCTCTGCAGGGACCAAGAATCAGTCAGTGAACCACATCTACTAAAAATATGAGAACGTGGTGGGTCTTAGTTTGGCTCTCTGTGAAGAATGCATTGTTCTGTTTGTTCTGAATGGGTATACTGTGAGTTTTGTTTGAAGCCACTTAATTCATGTGTCCAGAGAGATGGTAAAGCATTCTCTAGTAATCCTTTCTTATATGAAATGCCCTCTCAGTCGTATTTTTTCCCAGGATGAACTGTCCTAGTTGAGCTAGTCAGTCCCAATATGGAGGGTGTACCAAGTCTTTCACACTCATCTGAGTTGCTCTTTGAGTTTTGCTCTATGCCTTTTGAGACAGAGGCACTGCCACTGTGCCTAATCTTACAAAACCAGGGGTACATTATTTGAAAATTGAAGTAGACTGTATCAGCAAGACCTGTCTAATGCACATGATTTCTAACTCCTTCGAAGAATGCCACTGGATTTGTGTGTAAAGTCATAAAATACCCATACAGATTCTTTCCCAGTCAAGATAATTTATCCACACTCCCATTAATTTCATTCTTTTGGATGGTTTCCACCAACTTGTCCTGGGAAGAATTCAGGTTTACTGCTCTGTAGTTCCTCCTCTGCTCTTTTGGAAGCCTTTTAAAATCAGTGTAATATTGACCATCTTGCAGTTGAACAAAGAGAAAAAAGATTAGAAAAGTCTTTGAAATCTAAGGAAGTAATGGAGCCAAATCTTGCAGAACTTGATAGTCCAAGTAGGATTGCATGCTAGTGAATCTCTTTTAAGCAATATTGTCAAAGTTACACTACTGCATACTTATTTAGTAGTGCAATAGGATAAAATTAATAAGTACATACTTCAAGTCCATTTGAAAAACTAGAATGTGGTAATGGCAAACCGCTGAATTTAAGTATTTGTAACTTGTAGAGTGCTCACACTACTTGATAGACATAATTTAATATTTACATCACAGTTTAATTTTCTAAGTAATTGTAATATTAGATTTCTATTCCTGGTCAGTTTTTGTTATCTGAGTAATTTTATCCAATATATTTTTCTGAAGTTTTTGGTGAAGTTAAATAATGCTTCTGACTATGATGAAGCATGTTATTTGGAGGTGCAGAAGATAACATATAAATTTTTAAGCAAGTACAGAAAGAGAGAGAACTGAACAAACTGAGATCTAACTATAATACTGGGATTGTTATTTACAAGGGAAGGAAAAACTATATTTATCCTCTATGACTATAGCTTAAAAACCCTATGAGAAGTAGCTCCAAAACACTGACCCGTATGCCTGTACCTCCGTGTGTTCAGGTTGCCCACAAACTTGAAACTATAGGGCAAACAGTGTCCCTTAAGGGAAGATTTTGAATATGAAAAGGCAGATAGAAACCAAGAGACTGTTCAAAGAGGGGTAACCTGAGCAAGAGAACTGGCTTCTTCTACCTGAGTGGCTGATTATTATTGTACTGGACATTTTCTGGTTGGAAACAGCATTCTAAAACCAGCACAGGAGCTAAACTCAAAGTTGTCAGAAGCTTAACTGTGTATGGGAGTCTTGGCAGAAGCAAAACACAAGTTGGTTGACTTGATTTTTGTTATTGATGTGAATGCATAACAGGAAGATTTTAGCCTAAGTAAAATTAATCAGGATAAATTTACATAATTAGCAGCTGGAGGAAAAATCAAATACGGAATGCAGCACCATGCACTTTTAAATTTATTTTTAGAATCTGAGTTTAATTACCTCTGACACTGTCACAGTGCTACATGATTCTTAAATACTTTAACTGAGCAGTTTGCATCCTAATAGAGAGGCTGTCTCCTGTACATGTTCTGTCCACATTCCAGTGCAGTTTCATGAAATAATCTAACTGGCTGGGCTATAAATACCCTATTAAAAAAAAAAGGGCACGGTTCACTTCTTACGCAGTTCATTAGATGGAGATAATAAGGAAGGGCAGAATAGTGCAGGAAGCCAATTTTACCCTTCTTCTTACCTGTAACTCTGTAGCTATTAGGGGTTACTTAAATAAATAACCAGAATAGATTATCCATTACATATTTGAAGAGTGGGTAAGCAACCTTGAAAGCGAAACCTCATCTGGTAACTTCATTTAACAGTTATTATGAAATTGGCATCTAGCAATTTGGGAACTCACATATAATGTTTTATACATTTAGAATCCCCCAAATTTATCTGATTTATGATTTAGATATTCAATCGAGCCTAATATTATTATGTTAGAAATTCTGCCAGTTTCTGAAATTAATCCAGTATCATATATTATTCAAAATATCTCAAAACACACAACTTCATCAAAAAGCAGCCTAAATTCCTGTGTTCTCAAGAAAGAATATTAAATTAATGAAAAAAAAATTAGACATTAATAGATAATGATAAATAATTAGAAGTAGGCCTGAAAGAAGTCCTTATTTTGAGACCTTGAAAACATATGACTGCAAGCTTACTTTTTACAAATCAAGTTGATTCATGCATAACTGTTCAATATCTACAGCTTTATGTTTTCATGATATTAAATAATAAATATTTACACCATTTGCTCTGCCTAAAAGTTTTTTGGTCTTAAAGTAGTTCTTGCATTTAAAGGCCCATATATTGCTACTATCTCCACTGTCTTCTTTTCTCCTCTAAGTTGTTCCCTGATGTCTTTCTGATTTTTGCTGCTCACCTTGTTTACAAAAGTCTGCTCTGCTCAGCTGCTACGATAGGTCAGGAGGGAGAGAGAGACAAGAAAGAGAACAGAAATGCTTTAGCTCAACCATCAAATATGTGGGATTGAAAGAAATTCAGGCCTCAGTCATGGAAACATTTGACCTTTTACTTAAATGTATTTCATAGGAGCAATAGTGCTGTGAAAGATTATGGGTTTATGCAAGCATTTCCACGATTACAGCCTATGGATTATGGATTAGAAATTTGCATGGTGGAGTCAATAGAATTAATTTATTTAATTCTTCTGAGGTCTGAACTCGAAACTATTGCTGAAGATGGAAAATATGTATAAACTTTCCTATAGAAACAAGAATTTAAAAAGGTCAAACGCAGAGGATAAGCTTTACAAGCATACCTGTCTCTTCATGTCAGGTACCTGCCTGTTCTGTACTGGGGGTGGAAGATAAGATGATGCAGGGCTTTTTCTGGATCAGTAAAAAAGGCTTTGACAACAAATGGCTTAATAAGATAACTGCATTAATTAGACAAAGTAAGAAGAGTAATATAGGCAGGAATGAAACCTGATGTTCCGTGAGTGGCTGGGGCACCCTGAGTTTGTGCACCACGAGATGTAACCTGGATGGATTTTCAGAGCAGATGGATGTCCAGAGCAGATCCTGTCTGTGGAGAGAAGCTCTCCCTTTCAGTACTGGGAGATACTCCATAGTTTCATTACAAGAAAGCAGCACTATTCCTGAGGGATTATGTAATGAGAACTCCTTGCTGCACTTGTAGGTAAAGGCAAGGCCAGGCAGGTAGTGAAATCACTGGTACCCAGTGGGGGCTGCCTGTGGGCTCCTCTGTTCCAGTGAACTTGCTGAGTTTATCCTGCAGTCAAGAACTTTGTGCAGCACAGAACAGCCCTGAAAGCCACCCTGTATATTCAGCACAGCCCTCTGCCTACTCAGGTGAACTGTTGTGTGGATCACTAGCTCCTAAACATGGAATGCTGTCCTGTCTGGATCAATACACTGCCTAGGAGGAGCAGGCATAGTTTCTCTGTTGGTGCCTTGAGGAGGCTGACCTGGAACAGAGGCTAGATGGAGTTAAAGAATAAAGTAGGTATTTATAAAAATTCCCCAACGGATACACCCTGGGCACTACAAGAGCCCGGCCGGGGCTACACCCAAGATGGACCCAAAATGGTCACAAAATGGATGACTGGTCACAAGGTCTCACACTTTCATAAGTTTTGGTCCATTTGCATATTGGGGTTATGTGTCCAGTTATAGCTTTATGTTATGAAGTTTCATCCTTCTTGTTTTTCTCTCTTTGATTCACCATTGTTTATGCTTTTTGGGCCTGGAGCTTGTAACAGCTGTCCTTGGACAAGATGAAAAAGGATTGTTTTGTCTACCTACTGTGAGGAGAACTTGCTAACATGTAATATGAAGCTCAGAGTTACACNTAGCTTTATGTTATGAAGTTTCATCCTTCTTGTTTTTCTCTCTTTGATTCACCATTGTTTATGCTTTTTGGGCCTGGAGCTTGTAACAGCTGTCCTTGGACAAGATGAAAAAGGATTGTTTTGTCTACCTACCCTGTGAAGAGAACTTGCTAACGTGTAATATGAAGCTCAGAGTTACACACTAAAACAGCACAGAATCTGAAAATTACAAAAGCTAAAACTTAAGGCATCACTGTAAGCAAATCCTCATTCATTCATGTTTACTTTGATAGGTAAACTTATGTTTTTAAGGCTGTAAAAGTACTCCTTCTAATGAGGGGCTGTCATATCAAGCAGTGTTTTCTGAGGAAAAGGAGGAAGAATAGATAGATTGTCTAAAATAAATACAAATTCTCAAATTCAATCTTATCATCTAACACCTTGTAAAGTAATTTTAGATCAATAAACTAATCACCTAGCAAATAAACAAAAATAATTTTCAGAGTATAATAGAGGAGTTTTTGTGTGTGCATTCTAACAAGGATGTTTTCTGTTTCAGAAATGAACCACTGGTTGGAAGAAAGTAATCCTTCTCCTATCTGCTAAGGGGTACAGTGAACACACCCTTCTTTAGCTCCTCCTGGTTTGGATAACATGGTATATATTTCATGGCACATCCTATAACAAGACCCTGGGCATTAGGATATTGTGTGACCTAGTATGGTACTTGAGAATTAATGGGGGAAAAAAAAAGTAGCAAAATAGAATCTATCCTCATGTTTTTTCCTTGAAAAATTAATGGGATACTACAGCAATGAGACATCAGTTGCCCCTGTTGACATTGGCTCAGGTATTTGTGAAGGTTTCTAACTCCAAGTTTGCATACGTGATTACATATATTTTTATTTGCCTTATAATAATTTTTCTATTTAACATTAACTTTTTCTGTCTCCCTGTGATATCAACTGTGTTTACTTTTTAGAGATTAGTAATGCAAGTCTGTATATTAATGGTATTTTTACATCAGAGGCTAGGCTAACACACAGACTTCTGTTTCAAATGCAGTCTTACTGTCATGTCAGCATGATTTCTGGTGGAGCTAATAAAAAGTGACCACTGTAAAACAGGTATCTCTGCTTCCAGGCATAAAAGTTGACACTTTTAAAAGCAATCCTTTGGTTGTATCTCTCCACTGCTTGCATACTGACATTGTACCTCAATTTCTGGAAGTTAAGTTAATTTCAGCAATAAACACATTAGAAAATTTTTGTTGCATTTTTAAAATAGAAGCTACAAATCCTAAAAGTGTTTCTGTACAGGGAAGAAATGGTAATGTCAGTTAAAATAATAAAGGAGAATCAAGCTTAAATAAGAAAACATAAGGCTGTTTTTCACACGTGTAGTTTCAATTTGGGCCTGTTTGTCTGACATCTAAAGATATTTTGAAACTAATTATTTTGTTCTCAAGCTGTTTCATCCACATTCTAACCAGTAAATGCTACACTGAACCTACCACCTCAGGACAGCACTGCTCTCACAGAGTTCAAGCTGGAGATCATAAGGAAGTGTGGATTTTGGACACAGACAGGGGTGCAGACAGTGCTAAGCTAAGCCAAGAGGACCATGGAGGCTGCACAACTTAGAGGTTTGTGCTTCTGCTGTATTCCTGTTATGGCATCGAGTACTGTTTACCTCCCGAATACCCGTGGGGTTTGGGCGACACAATATGCAAATAACGAAGAGGGCGGGGGCCTGGGTAAGCGACATTTCCTCTGAAAAACAGGTTGTTTTTTTCTAACAGAGGGGACTGGTGTTTTAATTTCCCATGATGGTCACGTAGGTTTCATCAGTCTTGTTTTCCAGTGTGTTGCATTGCCTCAGGTGACTCGATTGGTTTTAAGAGAGTCGCTGGCAGCAGAGTGACACTTTCAGGGGTGCTGTTGGGTGCTGTGCTCACACACCACGGGCACACGCATATCTCCTCACAGCTTTTCCTCAAGTACACACCTCCTGCTTATTCTAGGTTGCCATCCAGCCCTTTTGTAATGGCTCCTCATCTGTAAACATTTTACAAATAAAACAGCCCCTTATGCATTACCCTTTACATATTCCAGTTTCTAAACACCTCCTAGTAGACATGAACACAGAATATTAGCATTAGCAAAATGATGTAACTAATATCACAACTGTGTTGAGAGTGATTGTACAGGAACATTTGCTGGTCAAACTTTGCATCAGCAAGCAGAGGATTGAAGGTGGAATTGCCTGTCATAAAATCTTTATCCTGGACGCTTTGTAAATAACAATATGCAGCGCTACTGCAATCTAAGGAATTTATTTACCCCTGGGTGGTGCCAAACAAGTACAGTGGAGCAACTTTTGCTTATTAAGGAAATATAAATGAAAAAAAAACCCACAAAGTGGAAGTGGACTGAAGCCCTCTGGTTTAGTTAGTCCAGTCTGTTCTGTTAGTCTGTTCTGTTTCTAGTCTCCCTCTTACAAAGAAAAGGCACTGAGAAAGCGTTGTAGGGGATGTATTCAGACCTGTTTGCTTTACACGCTTGCTTTGCAACATTGGGTGCTCAGGATCACTCTCTGGACTAGGGGAGTGTGGAGAGATAAGTAGCCAAGGTAGGGAGCTGCAGTGTCTCAGTCCTGATGCTTCTTTCTTGTCCTCGAGTCTTTCAGTCTGCTTCTTTCTCAGCAACCAGCCATCTCTGTGGACTGGTGTGGAGGGCTGTGGAAGGAAAAGGCCACAGCTCTGCCAAATGAATGCTTCCTCCTGCACGTACATGTTCACAGCAGAGCAGCTGGACGGGGGCTGATCCACTCAGAGCCACATTTCTGATGCAGGCAGCCTGAGTGCACTCACTTGGAGCAAGAGGCACTTTCCCCCACTGTTTGTTTGTAGTATTAGTGAAAATCTGTCCCTTGTGGTGAATCATTTCCCAAAGGAAGCCTAGGGATTTTTTTTTTGTATATCCTCCTAGTGGAGTTGATGAGAAAAACCAGAAGCCAGAATGTTATTTTCAATGGGAAAACAATAGGAGGGAAGTTAGGTAAATGAAAAGGAGGAAGGATGGACTGAGGAAAGGGAAAACACAACACAAGGAACAGGAGAAAGAAATAAAAGTAAGGAAACCTGTACCTTAAACAACCCCAAAACATCAAGGGAGCATTTATTTATCTTGTATTTATCAGTCTCTGCATATTGGCACAATCACTGTATTTCACTTGTCATTGGTATTCTACAGCTTCCAAAAATATAAAGGTGAACTCAGCTATTCTATATGAGAAAAGTAAAATAGGAAACAAACAGAGCTGCATTATGAGGGAAACAATTTTATTCAGTGAGCGAATGAAGGGAAAGAGTGAAAAGGGCTTCACTGCTTTAATTTATGCCTTTTGGGCTATATCCATCTGGAGCTTTGCCTCAACAGAGAGCTTCAAGGTGGTGAAAAAGGGGAATGTTACTGCTCTCCATAGTCCAGGAATCATAGATCTGTTTCCTTTGATGGGATGTTGAGATACATTTTAGAAATAATGATCAATATATTAATTTTTGTATATACTTCAGAATTCTAAAAGTTAATCTTTGTTTAGAGACCGTTGTCATAATTTTGTTCACTTGTCTAATTCAGCCTCAGGTATTCCTATAATTTCAAATATGACCTCAACAGTTAAGAAAAACTTGAGAAAAAAGCATTCAAGTTTTATTTACTTCTGGAGTCACTAGGAAAAAAAAAAATTGTCTATATATTCAAGGTTAAAAAATGTAATGCATACATTGCTTACAGCAGTATTTTACCCACAGTTTTTAGCTGGGTTGATTTGTCAGAGAGACAATTGTTAAATGGTAAAATAATAAGGTCAAGAATGAAGCTGTTTTATTTGTAGCATGAGGGCATTTGAAATTTTTGAAATTTGCTAAAACATGATTCTAACCAGAAATGGCATTTACTAGTAGCCCAAAGGATTTTGGCCAGTGTCTCATTGTGTGTCATAGACATCTGGAGTGGTCACAGCCAAGGAAGAGGCTCAGCTGAGGAACCCTGAGGCTGTTTACTTTCAACACTGGCAGAGCATTGGTGAGAGTCAGTTCTTTGTGAGAAGATCCCTATTAGACACATATTTCAGTGTGTTGCTGTGGATGTATAAACTCATAGCTGGAGTGGCTGGAGGGGTCATTGTGGTCATCTGTTCTGGGCCTCTTTGGGGCTTATTTCTGTTTTATGCTGAGTTTTCATCATAAAACTCATAAACAGTCTTGGGAGGGCAAGGTAAGGGTACAAATCACTGGGCTTTGGAGAATACATCTGCATGATGTGCAGCACAAATACGAGCCCTTTCCAGCTGTTTCACCAGCATCCTGCCACTAGGAGTCCTGCAAAGCTACACTGATGTGCAATTAACTTAAAACCCACCAAACCCCATTCTTTAAAAACAAAGAATTACAAAGAATATCTGTTTGTCTTGTTTTTTCACATCTTCATCTCCAAGGGTCTTATTTTTCGAGTCCTGTCTACTAATCACTCATTCTAATCCACCTCGTGGTTTTTGCTTTGGATAAAATTTTTCCCTACAGGCTAATATTGATTGACAGCTTTCTCATCTTTAAATACCCCAAGTGCTATAACCATTTTTCTTTGTACAGTCACATGCTGTGATGTAAATACGTCATGCACAAAATGTTAATTTATGTAACTGCATTACCAGATATTTCTTTGCTCTGCATGACTTAAGCAATATTCATGATATTAAGTATTAAATTTATATTAATATTTTGGCAGTGCACTTTGGAATTCACTGCATTTTTAGAGATGTCTGTCTTTAAAAAGTGAAAATTCTACCCCTGTATTAAAACACTCAGTGTTTGAAGACTGGCTGCAAAGGCATGAATTATGTATCATATCTTCCCTGAGCCAGATTAGAAAAGAATGTTTTTCATCTTGTTTGAGTGGTTATAACTGGAGAACTAAATGAATGCAAGATTTAACTTTTAATTTTGTTTCAAAAATGCAGCCATTAGTTTTCGAGGCTGAAGGAAGTATATAGGGAGAAATATAGTATATTTCTCCCATTTACTATTCCAAATTCAAACAGTTGTGACCTGCAGGACTTCCTGAGCCTTTTAACTACAGTCCAGATTTTTTCTTCCATGAATTTGCCCAGCTGATCTTTATGCATTTATGATTTTGATGTTCAGAACATATTGTATTAAGAAATTCTATGGTTTAACATTTGCAGTATGCAAATTTACCTCCTATTTTTTTAAAATGCTTTGAGTAGTAATACAGCTTGATACTCCCTCAAATTAAATAATGAAACAAGATTTTGGGAAAAGAAAAACTGTCACAGAAATGTTAAAAGGCATGTATTTTATTTAGCTGCTATTAGTGGAGAATTGTTACTGAGACAACTTTTGTCAAAGCAGTGTCCAACTTTTAGATGTTGTATGGGGAGATGCCTGGATAATAGAGTGAAGACTGCTTTGAGCATATTATAGTGAGAGTATTTTCTGTATATATGACATGCCTCATAACCATTCCTCAATCTGTGCTTTTTTTCCTCTTGAGAAAATTAAATGGAAAGCTTATTTTTAAACCGTTTATCATTGTATTATGAGAGAAATGTGGTCAGATGTGGCTGTCTAAAAATCCCATAGAGAATCATTACTTTAGGGTAATCTTCATCAGGCCCTATTGATTTCAACTCCTTACACATTTAAAACATTTAAAAATACATTTGAATATCCTTTAGCCTTCATTTCATCTTACGAAAGATGTGCTTCTACTACCTTGTTACTAGACTTTTTATTTATGAAAAATTACATCAGGATGCTTTTTATTTTAAATGGAATAGTGAAAATAGCCATCGAATATTTCTATTTTGTACCTACATACTTCAATAATTATTTTTACTGTACAGCAGCAATATGTCATTACTTACAGTGGATTTTTTTTATTTTCAAAGCATTAAAAAGAGTCTGATATAATAATTTTACTCTTGTGATATACTTCCCGGTTTTCTTGTGTATTGGAATAATTGTTATGTTAAAACATAATTGTTTTTTATGTTATCTCTTTTAGCTGCTAGTTTGATGCACCATTTCTTCCCTTTTAGATTTCATTCTCACAGGAACAAGTTCCTTGAATTGACATGTACTTTGGGAGGTGGAAAAGGAAATAATTTGTTGCTGTCATTGTTTTAATATTCATTAAAGTCAGTGGTATGTTTTTTGGGAGACTGTCTTTTTGGTTTTGAATTCTCACGTTTGACAGTATCATGCTATACTGCTGTCTAACTATTCAAATTTCTTTAATGTAAGACACTGTTATAGTTATTTTTCTTTTTTGTGTTCTACTTGTATACATTAATTCTGCTATCAGTTTATTGCAGTTTGAAACAGTTCACTAACTACGTTGCCATAGATCTCAATAAAAAGGTTGCTGACACAGAAATAAAAATAACTTGGTTTATCCTTTTATAATTGTATCACATAACTTCCTAAAGTGGTAGCACTTCTTTTGCTAGTGCAGAAATCAAGAAAGGATTTTAAATGCAAAAAATTACAGAGAGAATGTAGGTCACATGTCACAACAACTGCTTGCTTCCATGTCCTTGCTTACACCTGAATCTGCAAAGGAGGAAAAACATATTGTCTGCTCTGAAAACACCAGTTTAAAAACTGGAATGAGAACAGACAGAAACCAATGTTTTTCAACTTTTCTGTAATTCATGTAGCTCA
This sequence comes from Promerops cafer, assembly GCA_013398275.1. Lineage (NCBI taxonomy): Eukaryota > Metazoa > Chordata > Aves > Passeriformes > Nectariniidae > Promerops > Promerops cafer. The sequence continues at coordinate 291,043 of VZSE01004862.1, forward strand.
TGGAGGTCATGCTAATAGCAACAACATTTGTTGGTAGGCTCAATATGTGCAACAGCTGTGCATGGAGCACTGGACATTTTGTGCCTGCCATGTCTCTGTGTCTCTGAAAATTGTGTCCCATACATATTCTTTTAACTGTGGAATCAATAAAACTGTCCTGACTACATTACTAGTTCTACAGAAGAAAAAATGGGGGGATGCCTTCAACCTATAAATTGATATAAATTTCATGACCCACTTTCTGAGGTTCTCTTAATAATCCTACAGATCCATCTGCTCCTAAATCTAGTTAGTGCCTATTGACTGGTAGTCCTTATTTTGCAATGTGATCCTAGCTGGAAATCCCATATGGAGGATGTACTTTGGATTTTTTGTGTTGTGTGTGGATGACAGCCATGTGGTGAAACTCTTACCAAGTATCAGTAAAAATAAAACTTCATAACATCAGTGTAGCATTACAAAGCAGACATTCTTTATTTGGCTGGATGCATGAGGGGGTATCTCCTCTGAAAGTCGTGCATACAATTTTAGAAAAAGCCCCTGTTCATATACTATATTTTACATACATATCCATTGATTTTCCTGGAATAAGCATATGTATGATAAACATTTCCCCCAAATCATTAACATTTGTTTTCTCCCCTCTGCCCGTGTTCTTCTGTCCTGGGGATCTCTCTGGTGGTCTCTGGTGGTCACTAACCCCAAAGTCACACCTGACTGCCTGGTGAACTGGTAAAAATTGGCACAACTGAGCTGGTTGCTTTCCTGTTCTCCTTCCTATGAGAAGGAGAGCAGGAAATGAGCTTTCTGTGGTTCCACAGGCCAGTGGTTTTTAAAGAATAAGCATTGTGTTAACCCACCAGTTGCAAACAATTTTTCATCTGGCAATAAAACTCTTCTAAGACAGGCATGTGAGTATCTCAGATGAGGCTGAAATGAGACTATATTCAATATAAACCTGTCACAGTCCTGCAAAATGAATGGCTGTCCATTAGGTAATGTAATATAGTTTCAGTGAGGTTGCCCACTTTTTAAGCATAGTTCTGTATGTTAATATTCTTCAGAGGACAAAAATATTTCTTGTTATTCACCTGACACTGTCATCAGCCTTTGACTTCTAAGCAGTTCTGAAGAAAGGAAGGAGGAACAAGCTAAGTAGCTTAACATTTTAAATCTCATTTACTTTATGATAATGATGACATTTATTTCCAAAACAAAATTACTTAGCATACAGGGGCAAAGGGGATTACAGTTCTGCTGGGGTGTTAGCGCTCAGCATAAATACCAAAGTGTGATAACTAAATGCATTTATAATTCTAGTTCCTGTCTATACAAATACTGCTGATATCATGACATAGACAGCATTAAAATAGCAAACCCTCTGGGCTAAGAAGCCAGGTTTAAATCTGGGATATTTTTCCTTGAAAAAGTAATACCCAGTTAAGTGTGATCCACTCCAGGTAAGGACAGTAAATTCTTAAATATCACTCAGGCAGTCAGTCACTAAAAGATCAAACATATCCAAAAAAGGTTTTAATTCCTATGCAGAAGAGCTTCAGTACTATTTTTTACCTTAGAACATAGTGATAGTATGAAGAGCTGGGTACAAGATATCATTCCCCTCCCATTAAACTTTGTATGACAGAGCTTATGTTTTCTTAGAGCTTTTCAGTTCCCTCAAGGGAAAATTTTTTCTAATTTTTTCTTCACTGTGAATGCAAAGGGATCCTTATTGCTTTTATAGAACCTATCTGATCCAAAAATATTACATGCATAAAAAGTTAAGCTTAAAAGGAAACTATTTAACTATAGAAAGATTTAGCATCTCTGAAAGAGCTCTCTGTACTTATGATCAGAAAACATATAGTGTTCAAATAAAAGAGGCTTCATCTTAAAAGGTTTGCTCCAAGTGCATATTTTGAGTTTTGATGAGTTCAAAGCCTGCTGGGCTAGCTTTCCGAATTATAGGGAGATTAAAACTTTCATCACAGGCTGATGATTCTGCTTCTCTGCTTCCACAGAGTTCAGCAAATCAGCAGAACTGTGCATGAACTCCAGTCCAGCAGAGCCCCTGATCACTCAAAATGCAGTGTTCAGCTGCTCAGCAAGACTCTTCTCGCTGCAGTGTTGCCACACTCCCAGATTTTGCAGGGTTGGAGTGCTACAGAATTAGATCCTTTCAGTGTGATTAGCTCTTTCATCAGTCTCAGCAATGACACAGAATGTTTTGCTTAAACATTTCTAGGTAAAGAAGCATGGGTATTTATGTTTTGGTTGGATTGTGACAAAAGTGTGGCCTATTTTTATTTCCTGCACAATACACCAATCCTAGCTTTCAAATAAGATATGTAAATCTAAGCAATTATCTACATAAAAGAGATTGATCAATGTCATAAGTTAATTAAGGTTTTTTAATGTGTTTTGTGATTCAGGAATGAGAAATTATATTGCTGCTGCTAGGACCTATGAAAGCTTTATTTATATGCGTTTGGTTTTGTTTTATTTATTGGGAAGAGAAAGTATGTTTCCAGAAAAAATTATAAAAGGAAAACTGCTTCTTATTAATTAAATACAGAATTGAAGATACAGGAGAGCTAAGTGGCTCCAAATGTTTTAAAAATCTTTTCATTGCTAACCATTGGTGTGAATCAAAGACTGCAGGGTCAGACTGACACTCAAAGGAAACCTAACCTGGGATGTCTGATGAGATGCTCCATTTCTCCCTGCTCTGCAGACAGCTCAGTTTCCCAACAGCCAGACCTTAAATCACCATTGCTCAAAGCACAACACTGAAAAGGAACCATAATCACCCCCATAGTTTAGAAGGTGCAGCTGTCAGGTATTTGTGCCACTGGTAAAAGGATGGGCAGATGACAGCAGGAGCTTTTTAAACACTCTTAACCTGAGGGGTCCCTGGTTACAAATCAGGATCCAGAGCAGCATGGTTGTTCAGCACCTATGTTCATACAGTGGTTGTTCAGTAGCATAAATAAATTAATAGAACAGAGTATCTTTTCTTGTCAGTGTGGCACCTGATGTGCTAATAGGAGCCCTAACCAACGGAAAGCTGTAGGGAAGGAAGGCAGGTTTAGAAAGAGGACAGCCTAAATGCATGACACTTTTATGACTGGTGTGCCATGTATGGTCTCCTGGGAAAGCGAAAACACAAGCCAGGAGTTAATCAAATGTATATATAATGCTTCTCATACTGTAGTACTTATGAAGTTCTTGGCAGACCTGAAGGTGTTAGTGAAGTTTGGGAAGGTCCCTTGAGATGGAAAGATATGGTTCATTTGTTCATTACTCTGGGTTTGTGTGGGTTGAGCTAGATGCCATAAGTTATTAAGTCTTTTCTTTGATGTCATAATTGTTTTCTTGGTAAGAAATGTAATAGTTCAGCAAAATGATTGCTGTGGATGGAAAGAGCAAAATCTTAACATTCTAATCTGCATCTCTTTAATGCTAGTAAGAGAGTTTAAACTTGTAATGACTTTCAATTTGCCATGGAGTATAACGGCAAAAATCATAATAAAAACTGATACCCTTTTCAAAGAAGATCTGATAGGATTGGCTAGGTAAATGACTACAGACAAAAGGGTGAAGGCATGCAAGTGTCCAAACAGGCCCTGGCAACACGGCCAGAAACAGGCAGTGTCACCTGCTCACGGACTCATTGGATCACAGACTGGCTCGGGTTGGAAGGGACCCCAGAGCTCATCCAGTTCCCTGGACAAGGACACCTTCACTACCCCGGGCTGCTCAGAGCCCCGTCCAGCCCTGAGCACCTCCAGGGGTGCAGCAGCCCCAGCTTCTCTGGGCAACCTGTGGCAGTGTCTCACCATGCTCACAGTAAAGAGCTGCTTCCTAATTCCTAATATCCAAGGCCAACTCCCTGTTACAGCAAACAGAATTTAAAGCTCATTGAAGTAATTTTGTTCATTGAGATATAACGAGAAGGAAAACTGTAAGGACAGTTATTTAGAGATTTATGTTTTGATGGATGAAAACCCTTGCTGTTTTTAATGCTTTGCTAAATTATACTTGAGAAATTAATGACTAAGGAATTCACCAACAGCATTCTAGTTAAGTTTTCAGTTAGCACACCATATTATAATGTTTAAGACCTATAAATTCACATTTTTAACTATGACAAAACTGGGTTAGCAATTTGAGAAAGAAATATTACTTGTCTTTTTAATATATGTCTTAGAAAAATAAAAAATGCCTGCAAATGGCAATCTAATCAACTCATATTTTCAAAAATCTGTAGAACATACTAAGATCTTTCTTGAAACAAGTGATTTGAGGGATATACCTAATCATATTTATGTGCCAAGGCTTAAAAATTTAAATACTATATGTATACTCAAAGATTCTCAAGTTCTTTGATGCTTCAGGAAAATACATCAGAAACCCCTAAAAATCAGGTTATACTTACCTATACTACTGTATTTAATATGTTTTTCAATATGTGCACTGGGTAATTAAAGGGAAGCAAAAGTTCAAAGTTAATTTTCATTTTACCTCACTATGTAATGGAGTGGTTGACAAAGTTAACGTAAGTACTGCCATCTGCAAATGGTACTTAATACTAACAATCAAACCACTTGGTTGCAGTCCCCTTTTCAATGATTGGTTTTCTTAGACCATTTTTGCTTCTCCCATGAAAATAACAGAGCAGGGCTTGGGGTATTTATTTTTCCATTGTAGAAGTAGCAAATGACTTGTTGGAATACATTTATTGTTTCCATAGCTCAAATCACCAGAGATCACACGCAAATATCCATTCCTTCTGTCCAAGTCAGTAATTGGTTCCAGTGTTTTGTCAGCTGAAATAGGAACTAATATTTTGATGTCAATTCTTAAATATGTGTCCTATTCTGCCAAGAGACAGGAGACTGGAAAACACCACTACTTTATGTGAGGTGACAGTCAAGGGATGCTCGTGGAGACTCTTCGATATTTAACGCCAGTTACTGCAGAAAGGAAGATGAAAACAAACACTGGACCTGACTGATGTAGTTTGTGGGATATCATTTGCCACTGGAATTCACAGGTCTAGCTTATCTCTTCAGTTTATCCTCATGTAAAATTTCACAAGGAGTGTATTTCCCTGTTGCTAACAGGGAGAAGACACACATTGTGTCTACAAAAAAAAGCCACGTTGATGAAAAAGATTGCTGCCCATCAGCCTCTCCCCATTTGCTTGGGTTCCATGTGTCAGAGTTGCTGAGGAAACACTTTTGTGTTTATCACAGGAGTGTTTGGGAAGAGGTGACACAGGGCTGAGGGCAAGGCAGTATTTGAGTTCTAGGAAAAACAGTCCCACTGCAGCCTTCATGTTACATCCTCTGCTTAGGTCTTTTCTTATACACAGAAATGGCAAGGATGGAGTTCAGCTTAAGCTGAATTCTTTCTGGAAAGATGATGTGCCTGAATTACATTGCTATTAAAAAGCTACAACTAAGTGGCACATGAATTTAAAGGATTAACCTGAGCATGTAACTGTAAATTTTAAAAAAAGGCACAAAATGAGGCACAGTGTGTTGCAGAGGCTGAAAAAATCAGTGTGAAAAGTTAAGTAAACTTGTGGGGGGCCTATAAAGAAATTTATAATTCAGCAATTTAACTAAGGGGAAACTAAATAAAGGAGAAAGAGAAGGCTGGAGCATTCATCTCTCTCTTTTGCTTCTTCACAGAAAGGCAATTTGAGCTTACTTATGATTGTTGCCTGAACAAAACATAGCTTTAGCTAGGAGTCAAAGAACTGGCAAGAAAATGGGAGAAAGAGCCTTGAAAAAATACCAAACAAGTTATGTGTATTCCAGTCAGCACTCTGTAAACCCCAGCAATTATTTTCAAGATCTCTTCAAAGAAAAAGGAAGAGTGGAAGAAATTCCACTGTGTTATTTACCTCTAACAAAGGCATGTGGAAGGGACAACGTGAAGAGTAGCAGAGCAGTCCCACTTGAAACCGATTCCTGGGAGCACACAGGAAAAAATTATATGTAACTGTTTCAAAGAATTTGGATAATAAAGCAGTAAGACAGACCCTGCATGGATTTATCTAGAAAAATCACCTCAAATCAATTGAATTTCATTCCTGACTGAGGGACAGTCATAGTAGACAAAGTAAGAAACAGCTGTTATATCCGTAGCCTTTTATGAAAACTTTACTGCTACTGCCTTTGACAATTTGTAAAGCAAACGGGTGAGACATGTTCTAAATTAAATTACTGGTACATTCATGTACCACTGGCTGAAAGGCTGCTCTCAGAAATTAGCAATTAATGAAGTGGTCTAAGAAAGAGAAAGAATTTCAGGCTGGGTTGAAAGGTTACTGTCCTAAATCCTTTGTGTAACAGTATTTCCATTCATAGCTGAATATGTACTAGTGCAGTTTCCAGGTAACACCATGATAGGAGAGTTTGCAGTCACTCTGAGGGGCAGTGTTAGAATTTAGACTTGAAACATGCTTTTGCACAGAAAAGTGAATGCCATTTTTTATTACTTAGTTCAAAGATAAGACTGAAAACCACCAAAACTATCTGCCAGTAACAGGGAATATAAAGCTCTGATTTAAATAAATTAACAACTATTATTGTCATTTGCATGAATTCCTGTTTTATAAGCACAGACAGTAAATTGCTTTTTGACACTGGGATGCATATATGCTCATCCTTTCCTTTCAAAATATAAAATGATGGCAATGTGGATGTAGGTGAGATTTTACTCTGTTTCAGAGAAGGACCAAATGATAATGGCATTAGAAGGCTGAAAGTTGCATGCAGCTGGTATTTTTTTAGTATTTCCCGTTGCTGTTATCACCTATAATGCTGTAAGTGAAAGCAAGAGCAGAAAATCAGGTGAGAAGGGTAAGTTTAAAAGCAGATCTCGAAGACCTAGTTCATATTGAGACTTTGATACCTTTGTTTTTCTCTCACCTTTTTGGTTTTTATTTTGCCTCAAAACAAAACCAGCAAAATGAATCCAAATCTTCCCATGTAGCATCCAGCATTCATTAAAAGAATTGTATAAAAAAAATTCCATTATATTTTCTTCCAAGAATTTGTTTTCTGTGGTATCAAAAGTAATCACAATGTAAAGCAGGAACTTTTAAAATACGGAAGTTAACACATCAGGCCTTTCTGTCTTCAGCCCTTCTTTACACGTGTGATGCATTTACTTTAAATCCAAAACTAAAAGACAAGGAATAAGATAGATTGGATTTTTTGACACGAACAAGCCCAGTCAAAAGCTCAAAGGTTAGTAATACTCTTTCAAAATCATTCAGTTTCAATATATGAACTCAATGGGATATGGAGAAAACTGTTGGATAATGGTTCAAGCAACCTAAGAAACAAGTGATTTTATTACTTTTCTACCAGAAGGGAATAGATGGAAAAGAGTGGCAGTGATCTACAGAGGAAAATTACAGTCCTTATAAGGTGGCTTCATAAGGAGAAGAGTCAGGACCTCATAGTCTTGATTTGCTGCTGTTAAAATATCCAAGGATTTTGCAATATTTGATTTGCTTTTCCCAATGAAAGTTTTATGATCAGTCAAATAATTAATTTTTTATCTAGACTACTACAGCTTTTGCAGAAACATGCATAGGATTTGTAGGTAGTCCAGAAATATGACAGAAATATAAAAGATCTGATATTAAGTTCTATGGGGATTTTTTTGATTTTTCTGTGGGTTTTGTTTTGGTTTTTGCTTCTTGTTCTTGCCTTTTTAGTTCACTTTTTCAGTTTTCTGGGTTGTACTGTTGACATATTAGCACACCTTTAAGCTCACATCTTGCCTTCTCAGTGTACTGCTTTGATGGTGCATTTTGTTTTTCCAGTCTTCTCACCTTTTGTTTTCCTTTGACCTATTTTTATTTTATTTAAATATGAAGTATTTTATAACATTTCACAAGTGAGTCAGAACAGTGCACTCAAATCTAAAAAAGTGACTAAACTATCCTACCTGCACTAAACTGAGTGTCACGGGTCCCAAGTGTTCTGAGAAAGGACACTTTGAATGTTTATTTGCTGCTTATAGTCCCAAGACTCACACTCCATGTGAGCAGACCTCAAAATTCTATCAGCCCTGCGGAGGACTGAGTAGGACTACTGTGAAATCAGCAGAAAGGAAACTAAACCCAGGTCTGCATGAAGATCCTTTTTTTTCAGTGTGACTACCCTGCCACGTATTCCAAAGAGAAAGCACTCCTCTCTAGAGCCAGACATCACAGAACTTCCTCATGTGACTGACATCAAAATAATCTCAGTTTATTTGTGTCTCCTAACAAGGCTTGTTTCTCTGGGTGGAAGAAGGAGCTACACAGCTTGAGTCAGACACAAAGGCAAAGAGCTGCCCAGCACGGTCCCTGGTGGGCCCACACCCACACTGAGTAGAACCACATCCTGCAGAAACACAGGAATCTAGATCAGAGCAGGCCTCTCGAGTCTAACTTTTTTTCCAACTCTTCCCTTCCTCACTCCCTGCCCCAAAAATGCCATTCAAAATAAAATAAAAGAGCTGTTGCCAGGCAACCTCTCACCATATCTTGAAGTCAATTTTTTATGTGGATGCTAGATGCTGAAGTCTGTATGGATGTATTAGACACAAGATAATTATTGAATTGCTAACGAGAAAAGAATAATCACACCTTTCTTAATTATATATGCACTAGATAGAGATCAGGCTTGTTAATTATTAACTACCTTTCCAATCATGTTTTTCATTAATCTTCATAGAATGTGAGTCTAAAGTGTAACAAATCCCTCTAAATTTATGGAGCCTGATGGGATTAATCTGAGGATACTCAAAGAGCTGGTTGATGTCATTGTGAGGCCACTCTTGAGTTTTGAATGGTCTTGGGAATCTGGAGAGGTCTCTGTTGCCTGGAAGCTGGAAAACAACGTCCCAGTTTTCAACAAGGGCAAGAAGACTGACCCTGGAGACTGCCGGCCTGTCAGTCTCACTTCAGTG
>VZSE01004863.1:0-26056 GCA_013398275.1 Promerops cafer
AGAAGGACGAGAAGAAGGGTGAGGAGAAGGATCCCTATCGGTGGTGCAGCCCTCTCGTGACCCAGGCAGAGGGTCTGCTTTCAAGCCTCCCGTATGGACAACATTACACACACACAGGCACAGACACACACAGACACACACAGACACGTCCCCAGCAACCCCAGTTGTGCTAAATACTTTTTTAAAAAAAGTTACAAATACTTATTTTGACAGTTAAAATGTGCCCTAGTCATAGGTGAGCAAATCTCAGTTGTTTTGGGGTACTGAAGGGAGCAGTTTAGAGCCACATAGCACCCACTGCAAGTTAGGGAAGAAAAGGCCAGAACTGTTTCACAATTCTTAATGCTGCATTTCAATTATGCCAATATTCAATGACACAAGTTGCCATTTTACCCTAGGTGTCTGATAGCTGCCAATCCCTGTTTCCAGTCCCTGGTGAGATAATCAAGAAAAATGTTTAATGCTACAGAGATTTACACACCTTCTTAGCTTTCCACAGTGAATAGTTTCATTGACCTCAGTGAAACTATGTAGGAGGTGTAAAGCTAAACATGGAGGTTTTAAGCCTTTGCAAGATTTTAGTTTAAACCTCTCTGTTTTAAATGACACATAATAAATCCTTCAAGAATTGGTAATGTCATCCAAGCAGTATGCTTCCTGCCTAATAAAGCATTTGTCTGAAACCCAGACACCAAGAAACACTTGTGTATATACCCTTTCTTCCTCTTGGAATACTACCTGATGTTTGACCACTGTTTCTCCACCTAGTTTTAGTGAGTGATGTAAAAATACTAGAAACATGAAGCATGGTTGGTGCAAGGATTGTGATGTTGTGTGACAAAATGGTCTGAATATGTTTTTTTTTGGGTTCTTAATGCTTTTGAAGCACTTTCATGAATTAGATTTCAGTTCATAAGTGATGGTTTCACTGCTAAAATGCCTCAGTTTAGAGAGATTTTTGAGCCTTAGCCTCTGTCTCTCGATGCAGTTCATGGGTCATTGCAATTATGGCAATATAGACAGGCACTAGTCCATCAAGAAACTGTACTGAGATCATCAATTTGTTTGACAAAGTATTTTCAGTTTTCCAGTTACCCAGTCACAGAGAGCCCACGTTGGCCCTGGTATTCACAAATTACTAGGTAGCTGTTTTCCCCACTAGTTGTCACTGTTCACAAATCAAGTTGTAGCTTGTATCCTGCATATGCTACATATTTGCTTGTTTGCCCACTGCCACAGTGCTCTGCTGGTGGCTATCTTTGAGGACAACCTTGGAGATAGGCTCAGTGTAAGTAAAATGAAGAAGACTGTGTTTCATCACTCAACCATGCAGCCTTTCTTGTCGCTTAGACTGCAGTTCTGGATGAGACCTCACTGCCTCCCAGAGCGTAATACACTTAGTTGCAGATGAATGTGTCCTAAAACCTCACTTAGTAACAGGAGCAGCCAGTTTTATGCATTCATTGCAATACTCTCAAGTCTCACTTCCTTTCTATTAATGGTTTGGAAATTTAAGTTGGGGATTTGAGCTGCCTGCCCTACACCACAACTGAGGTTAGGAAGAGAGCCAGGAGCTCAGGAATGCCACTCAGAACCCATACACTTGTGGGGTACACCCAAAGCCTATTGCCTTTGGGTAAGTGATGTTACCCAAAAGACCTCTAAGATTTGTAGACTATCTAGTTTGAGACCTTTTTCATGGGAATTTACCCACTCCAGGTATCAATGGCATTCAGAATTTTAATAAGGGATGTGAACATAAACCATATTTAGACTCTGCAGATTGAGCTTGCTGAAAATATTGTGTCATACCCTAAACTGTGTTGCTAGCTATTCACAGTCCCTTTTGCTGAATTGATATCAATTCTCAGATAAGTTATTTTGTTAGTCAGTCAGTCAGTCAGGTTTCCTTAACATCCTAGTATTCCAGTTTCTGCCCTGTTCCCATTGAATTCAGTGACAACTTTGCTAATGATTTCAGATAGCATTGCAGGAATCTGCCCATTCTCACATGGATTTCCCTTGCTTCGGGATACATTTGAGCTGATGACAGAAAATAAGCTGTAGGAATAAGAAGTCACAATTCTGGAGAAGCGTTGCTAAATGCAGCCCTCAAGCAGGAACCCCCACACTGTTTACTTTAGGTTAATGGTGAAAGAGCACAACTAAAGAGGATGAGCATCTCTGTGCAATGTGCCAGAGTGCTTGAGGGGAGTGAAGGCTGCTGCAGGATGGGGAACTATGTGGACTGCTGAAAAGCAACAGAAAAGTGTGAAGAGTAACAATACTTTGCCTGACAGCAGAATCAAAAAATCCTAGAACCAAAGAATGGTTGAGTTTGAAAGGGTCATCTGGTCAAATTCCCCCCACACCCAAGAAGAGATGGTTGCTTGAATGGGCATATCTGGATATATTTTTTAGTATCTCCAAGTATGAAGATGACACTTTCTGGACTACCTATTCATTCCAGTGCTCAGTCACCCTTACAGTTCCCTGCTGATGTTCAGAGAGGATCTCCCATTTTACAGTTTCTTACATGTCCATTGCCTCTGGACCTGTCACTGTGCACCACTGGGAGAGTCTGTCCTCCCTGCACCCCCCCTTGAGTTTTACATTGGTGAGATACGCCCTGAGTCTGCTCTTCTCCAGGCTCAGCCGTCTCAGCTCTCATCCTCTCCTCAGAAGCACGGTGCTCAGGAGGAACTTGGAGAGACAAGAACTTAGAATATGTAAGTGCTGATCAGTGTGAGCGGAAGCTGGAGCAGGGCTGAGTGAGTGGCTGCAGAGGGGAAGTATGTCTGTCACTGAAGTAGGAACTGAAGGAAAGTTAAAGACTCCTTTTCCTACCATCAGTGCTCTTCCTGCATCTTGCCTGTGATAAAACAACCATGGATTTACTGAACAAGGAGAAAGAGGGAATATTTAAAGACGGTGCACACTTGCACCACCTCTTATAGCAGACTCCAGTCATGTTCCTGAAGTCTTCTTGCTGCAGTATGCCCTGACTGATGAGCACTAAAGCAGAAGGCTTTTCTGAGAGCAGCATGCACCAGCCAAGGACATACAGGAGGGACAGCTATATTGAAGTCGAATCTGCCCTCAAAAATGCATATTTAGTATGGCCCCAGAATGAAGTCAGTGCATCCAGGTACTAGAAAATATTCACATGTATCAGTTTTTCCACTACTGAAGAGCCTTTGCTGGCTTTAACTGCAACTTTATAAATCCTAACACATTTTATGCTCACGGGAAACCAGTTTTTTACACATGACTAATTTCAGCATGATGAATTTAAGCATACGAGTGATTTTGGAAGCCAGCAGTGGAACCCCACAGCATCTTGTATTTTTTGTTTTTTCCAGTAGAAAGCAGTGGATATACATTCTCTATGCTGTTTACACCTGCAAATCCCTCCAGAATGAGGAAAATATACTCCTCAAAACTTTATATCTCTTCCAAAGCCAGTCATAGGCTCCACTCTGACCTCAATATTAAGGTTTTATGCTATGAGTAGATTGCTAAGTTTATGTCGGTATTATTGGAAGTATCATCTGTAAATCCCAGTTCATTGCAGTAAGAATATACTACTTCAGAGGTCATATTTTACAGAGACTTGAAAATCTGGTACTTGACAACCTGCTATTGAAGACAGTTACCTCTATTCATGGTTCATTTACTGTAAAACCAGTTTAAGAATGTATAAATAAGCCTGTACAAAAAAAAAAATTTACTAGGCTCTTAGGAGGCTCAACAGTTTGTCAGTCTTTTCATATTGGTCCAACAAATTTCTTAACTACAGTAAAAAATAACATCCTGCACACCCAGATTAGAGCAAAGTCAATACCTAAAAATTATTTAAATTATCCAGACTACATGCACTGTTTTTAACTTAAACTAGATATACAAAAAATAATCATGACAGCTAGAGTAGAACTTTCCTCTGTACACCTCTGTTTTGTTAAAAAAAACCCATATTTATAGTACTTTGATAATGTGTAACATATTATCAAATGCTAATGTCATGCTTTTACTCATCAACAACACAAGAAATCATGGCACTTGGAAATCAAAAAGATATTAAATACAAGAGGTGAAGGTTACTTTTGCTTGAGAAAGAGCAAAGTGTAGTTTTCAGTCTACAAATCCAATGACTCACTCAACAAAGAAATGAAGAGGAACATCACTGACAGCAATGACCTCTCTCAAACTCAACCAAAAAGAAAAAGAATTCTTTTTTTAAAAATTCCTGCCCCAAATTCCCTTAATTTCATAATTTTGAAAAATCACTCATTTCAGCAAAAGTGTGTTTTAATTTACCTTGGTTTTGTTACCCTGTCCCTGTGACTGCTGGAAATAACAGTCTCCCAGTTGCAAAATCCTACAGAAAAATATACCCTCCAGGAGGTATTGTTCAATGAACTAGGTTCCTGAAATTGCTTGCTAATCTCACCATAGAACTTGACTTTGATTTTCCTTTGACAGTCAGATTTTGATGGGCTAGGACAATGCCACTTAGTTCAAATTTGCCCAGAAGTTCATAAAATACTTTACATTGTGGACATTTTGCAAGTGGAGAAAGAAGCTTGTTTCAAGAGAGCAAAGCTGAAGAGGAAACTCAGTCTGGTTTCCTTTCCACTAGCAGCCCTTGTCACTGTAGAAGTCGCCAGGCACAAACTGTTCTGAGAGCGCACAGGAAGGCAGGTGGCCTTCTTTCACTCTCTGCCTTCTCCACTGCTTTGTGTGCGAGCAAGCAAGTGCATTGGTTCCTGCCCTTCTCTGTCCACAGCTGTTTCTCCCTCCCTGCGGGTAGGAGAAGACACAGTCCTGGCATTTTGCTCCTCACTGCTGAGAGGTGATGAGCTGCCCCAGGGATGCAGATTCCCTCCTGGGGATGGACACCTGCAGTCATTTTCTCTAAAATTGGCCACAATGGTACTGCCCTTACTATCAGCTTTATTTGGAGAGACACAGCAAATCTTTACTACACCGTTTTGAAGAGGAAGGGTAACATACAGAAACACATAGCAACAACAGTCTTCAGCCACTAGCAGTAGCAACAGGCGGTAGCATTTACCAGAGGAGCCTAACTTCAGGCAGAACAGTGGCCACATGCTTCTAGTTATGAGCAAATTTTAGAACAAGACTGATCACATCATTTAAAAGGCTTAGGCTGCTGCTCTCGAGCAAACCCTTTGGTTTGCCTTTGGATTTGCTGGAATCAAATACTTCACAGGCACTCAAAAGTTAAGAAATGCAACTGCGGCTCTCCTGACAGCACTGAACAGTTCCCCCAAGCAGCACTTCGGTGGTCGTTTCCTCACAAGCAGCTTGTTCTGTGCTCCTTATTACTTCAACAACAGAACACTTCTCCCTTGATTTATTCCTCTCCGGGAATATCTGCACAGAAAATCCCTCTCGGGTGGTCACGGCACCACCAGAAAGGTTGACTCCTTGGCTTTGGGGCTGCGGGCACTGCGGAGCGCAACTCCCAGCGACGCCAAGCAGCGCTGAGCGAGGCCGGGCAGACGCCGCGGCGGCACCGGCGGTGGGACACATCTCCTCCAGCCCCGCCAACCGGAGCGGGAGAACGCCCGGAAAGTGTCAACACCCGACGCCGTCGTATCCCGGCTTCGAGCACTCTGAAGCAGGGGGCAGCCCCTGAGGCCCCACCACCGCCTGACCCTTCCGGCTTCCCCTTACCTTCCTCCCCGGCCCGTTCATCCTCCAAGGAGCGGAAGGGAGCGGCGCCGGAGCGCTGGCGCCTCTGCCCAGGTGAGCAGGGCTGGCGCGGCGGCCGCTACCACCTTCCTCGGGGCCGGCCCGCCCCCGGAGCTCCCGCCACCGCCCCGCGCCCTCCCCCGCTCTGCTGGAAGCGCTCCAGAAAGATGAGTTTCGCCTCCGAGCCTCCCGTGGGGAAAGAACCCAAAAAGGCTTCCCCGAGTTATTCTGCCCCACGGGCCTCCTCTCTTGCCCCTGCGCTGGACTGATCATTGCTTGCCCTGATCGGGAACATTTAGTAATGGGGTAAAGCGCCCGGGGAAAGCACGGCAAATCAAGTGCTCTGAGGCAAGCATGGTTCTCATGGCTAAGAGTTACACAGCCTTTGAGAGAGAGTGGTAAATCAACTATGCAGTGCTGATAGCTCGTTGCTGGTGCTTTTCAGGATCTTCCAGTAAAACCCCGCCTCACACTCGAGGAGAAGGGACACAAATTGCCTGGAGTTGAGAAAGAGAAGCATAACCGCGATCTGGAGCAAATCTAAACTGCCAGAGGTGGGACTGGAAACATATTTCAAACAGCCTATTTTCATCTTTGAGATACTCCAGTGTACAGCAAGTACGAGGTAGGTGGAAAGCATCATCTTTAGAATGACATTTTTGGGCTTGACTCTGTCACTTTGTTACTCTTCCTCCCATGCCTTAAAAACAGTTAATGTCTGTTTTTCCTTTTGGAGTACTGCTATTTCTGCAGAGTTCATTAATATTGTCAGTGTTTCGTAAAGGTACACAGGGCCTCAATGAGGGAACTCTATAAGAGACTCAGACAGCACCATAAAAAACAATCCCTACCCAAAGAAAAAATAAAGGATTGCATACAAGGCAGTGGAGAGCATGTGAATGTCACAAAAGCAGAGCAACACTAAAGATGACTGGGAGCTTTGGAACAAGTTGTGGTCAAGTCACAGCAACTGTCTAACCAAAACCACCAAAAACCCCAACTACTACACAAAATAAACCCAACACACTAAACCTGTGCAGAAAATTAGTTCCAGACAGAAGAAGCAGAACCAGCATCGATCAGCAAGTTATGTCAGATTGAGGCTAGGGACTGTGACGATCTGCCCTATTTCTAGTGAAAAAGACACACAGTCAGCAAGTACAATCCTTGAGCTCCCCAGAAATTCTAGACAGTGCACATATTGAAATGTCCTCAAAAGCAGGTCAGAACATCCCCCTTTTTGTGGCCATACATCTGCAAGAGCTGTTGTCTGGGAGCTCATGTGACAGAATGACCTTGACACTCTCTCAAAGGTCCTGGTCCTGCATGGATGAACTGGGTGGGAGATTAGCTACAGCCTCAGCTGCACACAGCCATATTCTTGGATACCTGGGACTGCAGCCCTGATGTGGTCTCAGAGGAGGTACAACCTTTTTTCTTCAGAACCTCTGCAAAAGTGCCAGGTGTCAGTCAGCCAACTGGAAATCTCACAATCAGCTTTGCCCAGTTATTTCCAATAATTGTCAGAGAAGAAAGCATCACAGTCTGCCCTGGTACCCTGCTTCCGCAGGTGGACAAATTAGGGACTAATTAATTACTCTTGCCATTCTGTGCAGCCATGCTGTCTTTGCAATAAAAACCCAGAAGAAGTATCTTACCCAGCCATGGCATCACAAAAGGGGCAGGATGCTCATCTGGACACAGGGGCTCAAAAGTGCCCCCAGCATGAAGTTTTGGATACAGCAACATAGACTTTTTGCAGTCCTTTCCCTGCATTTCTCCTTCATTATTTTTTTAATGCAGTCCTTATATTCCAGCTTGAATTTAATCTCTCCTCAGGTTTTCAGACCATCACAAGAACAAACAGAAAAAAAATCATTAAGGGTTGATGTTGGGCGCTGAAGTAAACAGATATCTAACAATACTGTCTAGTAGAGCACAGCTGGATGAACAAGACACTGCCTGACAGATTTATCATGTGATGTGTGCTCAGAAAAGTATTGCTTGTGGCTAAGAAGAAACCATTTTTTCAGAGAGAAAATGTCATTCAGAAATAGTAATAATAATAATGTTAATAAATAGTAACAATGGTTATAGATTTACATTCCTGGACAATTCACTGCCATTTTGTATAAAAGATAAAGGCAACAAAGCTGTGGGCTTTATGCTGCTTTTTAGGTGGCTGGTTCTTGGGCATTCCCAGGCCCCCTTCTTGAGCCTGGACTTCAGAATCACAGGGGATGAAATGGAATTGCTGGTCACTTGAGAGTGAGGGGTGTCAGTTCAAAGGGTTTCCAGCAGACTTCAGACAGTCCTGATAGCATTTGACTTTGATAGGACTGCTAACATGAGTGAAAGGCTGCAGGATACTTCACTAATCCTCTTATCTTCAGAATGTATCAATTATTTAATTTGCCAAAGTTAATCTTTCACAGTGTAATCTTTGTATGCAGTCAATTCCATAATATTTTAAATACATATCAGCTGATGTTATAAATTGCATCAGTTGATATATACAGTAGCTTCTTGTTTTGCCTTGGAGTGCTTCATTGGTTGTTAGACAATCCATTTGTTGTTACACATGTGGTCGGATGAAACTACTTTATGTTCTTATGAATAAAAAAATGTAATTAAATATAAAAATAGTATAGAAATAGCACAGCAAAATTTGTAAACTACAGCCTAGAAAGCCACAGACATCACCCAAGGCAAATACTCATGCAGGATATTACCTCTCTCTAGATTTAGTGCAAATCAGAAGAGAACACTACACCACACTGAAGAAGAACTACTGGCAGTGAAATGCCCAATTCAAGGAGCCAGACAAGCAAAATTTATTATGCTAAGATATTTTTGTGTAGAATAGGGAACATACATTTCACCACATATTTCAGATGAGATTTTCTTACTCTTAAGTATATTTAGGACAGGTCCTTTTGTCATCATGAAGACATTGTTTTGCTCTATCATTATGCATCATTGATGGATCATATGGTCCACTCCTGGCTCTGTAGTAAGCCATGCCACTTATAGAATCAGAGGAAGGAGATATTCTCTAATTGGGAAACAATTTAAAGGAACTCAGTAATTCCTCACTTCCACTGTATTCTTCAAAAAATAAGGAATTGCAGAGCAAACTAATACTAAAAGTAGTGTAAAATAAAAATCTTCTCTAGCTCAAGCAATGTTCTTTGTACTTTTTGCTGTCTCCTACAAATGAACAGTAACTAATAGCTTTGGGAATTTGCTGTTGAGTATTCACTGACATAAATTTTGCTATAAAATAGTATTAGGAGTATTCATCTTAGCCATTGTAGGGAAATTCTTCTTCTCATTTTGGCAGGCTGTGTACTTACGGAGAATATCTTCCATCCTGGAAAGACGTGAACATAGCTTTCAAGAGCTACAAATACTTGGCAGAATCCTGTCACTTG
Source organism: Promerops cafer (assembly GCA_013398275.1). Classification (NCBI taxonomy): domain Eukaryota; kingdom Metazoa; phylum Chordata; class Aves; order Passeriformes; family Nectariniidae; genus Promerops; species Promerops cafer. Next base: position 9,153 of record VZSE01004863.1, read on the forward strand.
GCTGGGGCACAAAAGAAGGAAGCTGCATGAATCATTCTGTGCCTGTAACCTCTCAGGGTAACGCTTCAAACACACAAACATGAATTCACTATTTTAGAGCACTCCACAGCAGGACCGTGTTGTAAGCAATCCTTTGTCAAAGATGATTATTACATCACAGGCTGTGTACTTGTGTGACACCCATGCATGGATGGACAGGCACAGGGCTCATGCCAGGGTAACTGTGATGAATACAAACTTCACGTGAGTCACTGACATTTTAAAAACTCATCAGTTCTGGGACAAAAGACAATATACCTGTGCAAAACGTGTGTTAATACGATGTTTACAAATGAATGCTTCTGCACCTGCTAGAATACAAATATTTTAACAGGTGCATTTGAAAACTCTCCAGTGTTATTGCTTAAAAAAACACTACCCAGCTCATTGTACAGAAATAATCTAATTTTTTCATCTCTTTGCAATAATGCAACGAACATGCTCAAACACAATCAGTCCTGAACAACTAATAAGACAGACACAGCAGAAAGAATCCTTTCTGTTGCATGTTATAATGTCTAACAAAGCCATTGCAGCAAAAAATAGTGTATACACATGTGCAAGTCATGGCTTTCTACAAATAGACTCAGTTTAGAAAGTCTGACTCTGTTTTTGGCATTTTGCTTTCTATTATACATTTAGATGAATTAGTATAGCACATACAAGAATGAGTTACTCTAGGAATGACTAAAGTGATTTAATGTTAGAAATACAGTGAAGGCTCCTTAGGTCCAGCATTTGGCAGGAAAAAAAAGCCACCAAACCATTCTATTTCATGTAACATTAAAATTGCATATCCTTTGCATACTCTAGTCCCAGGGTATCTACAAATTAGTTGTAGTTATGTCAGGGTTGGAGAAAAACAATTTCCAGAGAAGGAATTGAAAAGCAGCAACATTAAAAAAAAAAAAAACAAAAAAACCAACCAAGCCATAAAGAGCATAATGAAGCATACCGATTTGTGAAGGATCTGGTGGTGGCAGAACTACACATTTCTCTCTGAGCTGCACAGTCCTGTCTTTAGTACAACAGCTGCAATCTGCTTTTGTCTGCAAGCAATGAAGATGGCTTGTGCTGCCCTCCAAGAAGTTTCCAAGTAGCATCTTCACTACCTTCTTCCCAGATGTGGTAGTACGTGTGTTAAAAACATACCTGCACAAAAGGCACGAAGTCCTTTGCACATGGCAAATGAGAGTATAAAAAGCTGTGGTGTGTTCCAGGCATAATGCTCTAAGGGCAGCAGCAAAGAGGTGCAGTTACACCTTTGCACCTCAGTCCTGAAGGCAGCCTCAAAATTTCATAAACCTGGGGGGTAGAGTCACTGAACTGCTTGCTGCATACCGACAGTTTTACTCACAAGATGGCAACATATCATCCGAGCCAAGAGCTCCCTGTCTGGTTGCAGTCTGTGGTTCATCCAGCTTGTAGACTCCACACGGGTATGGATGGACTGCTGGAGGGGTGGCAACCAGGTCCTACTTATCTTGCCACCTTCTTTGCCATTGTGCTGGGTTGCTCTGCATTGTTGTGTAGTGCCTTTTGTGCTCTACATTGTTGTGTAGTGCTGAATGTGCTCCCCTCTAGGAGACTGGCTGATTTCTCACAGGCTCCCTAGGCTGGAAAATCACACCACACAGTGTGAGATCTCCAGAAGCAAAGCACTCTTCACAGAACTCACAGACAAAGGTAAAGGTACTACTCAGTTGAGTGACAACTTCTGGTGCAAGGACAAAAGGTATGAAAGCTACCATTCTTCCCCAGCTTATTTCTGGTAACAGAATAAACACAGGAGATCGCAGGTCAGAGGGCAGTCCTACCTACTGGAAAACACCTCCTAGAAAAACCTATGGAACCAAGACCATTTGCAACAATACACAACTCCTTTCAACTTGTTTGCTGACCCAGACCATTTTCATCCTCAAGTCAGTTAGGTAAAATATTCTTTATTTGCAGCTGCAAATCACTGTGCGCAATGTTTACAGTCTTGTATCAATAAAGCAAGTTCAAATCCATTTTAAAATCTGACTTTAAAATCACATAATGGGTTTCTCAGTGCATTGTATGACAGGGATTATTTTTTCATAGTGGTTATTTCAGATACTAACAAATGCCACAACTTCAGCGAAAGAAGGAAACAGACTTCTGGCAGTAGAAGTCAGAAGAACTGCCTTAGACTTATGACAGTACCCATTAATTTTTATTAAAATGTGCTTTTGCAGAGACTACCCTGCCTCAGTTTCCCTTCAAACTTCCAAATTCATCCCATTGCTTCTCCCTTCCCTGTGTCTTTTTCTATCTCTGTGAGCTTTTTATCTCTTGCAGTTTTTGCCCTTTTGCCCCACCTGTCTACAGGGTCACACCTTGGCTTTCTATTCCAAGAAACCTTTTCCACAGCAATAATAGTTTGTAAAACTACTGCCTTCTCACACCATCTTTACCTCACCTCCAAGATTTTGGATTATGCTGTTTGCTTTTTCTACCTAATTTTCCTGTAATTAAGTAGTGAGCCCTTAAATCAGCTTTCTGCTTTATGCTTTCTCGCTAATCCATCAAACAGTTATTTTAAAGGCTGATAATATTCCCATCTATCAGAGTCCTCCATATTGCTGGGAGAGTCAATAGTGACAGTGACCATTCACTTTCAGGGCAATCATGATTTCCAGTTGATTGAGCACAATAAGAAGTATGATTCTAAATACAAAAAAAATCAATGGGAAAAAATAAATGATCAAATAAAACCAAGAGAGAAAAATTATCCCAAAGCAGTTCTGCCTTCTCCTGTCTGTGACTATCATCACATATTAATCCTGTCTTACAACCAAGAGTAGTAGGATGATTAAAATTAAATTAATCTAACTGCATACATACCATAATTCTGCCCATTGCAAGATCATCATCTACAGCTACTGCTGCTCTTTTACTCACATAACTCTGAAATAATACTGATCAAAAATACTGCAGGCAGATGGATTACTTTCTCATCTTCCTTTGTACAAGGAGTAGTTTAGCATCAGTTAGTACTTAATAAGACCACAATTATACAGAGACATTTGCTTCAGCAGAAGGTCAGCAAAACCTCCCTGAAGAAATTGTGATACCCAGTTCTACACAGGACAATGAAGAAAAGAATCAGAGGTACAATCTGTTCTCAAATTCATTGAAACGCTAAGAAAATTCCTTGTCTTTGTCCCTGAAAAATTACATTCTAACCCAAGTAACCAAAACCTCTGGCTTACTCTGGAACAATTTCATCCACAATATGCCTGCTGAGCTGTATACAGCAAAGGTACTCAATTCTGTATCCACAGACTGCTCACGCACATTTCTAGAATGCTTTCTTAACAGAGACTTTATCTCCTTTTCCTCACCCATCTTTGAAAATTGCCAATAGCCTACAATCATACATACTTTTCTTCTTGTCCTTTGGGTACTCTCTTTTCTTCCAATCTCTTCATTCTAGGAATCCCCTAAAAGGTGGGCTTGGTTTTGGTTTGGGGTTTTTTTGACCTACAATCTCTCAAACCAATCTTTAATTAAATAACAGTTCTTTACAGTTTCTCAGCCTATCTTGTAGACTGAAGCAGAAATGGGGAATAAAAACAACACTGTTTGGGTTTTGTTGGCACTGTCTAGGTATGTGGTGTTCCACAGATTACTCAATTACTGCCAAAACCTAGTTAATCTGTGAGGCTGGTTGCTAGCTGTTCAGACGTCCTGATAATGTAAAATTTCCTATCTTTGACCCTGGACAGTATAGAAGAGTCTACACACGAAGTTTTTAAAGTCACCACAAATGCTCCCACCTGGTGGAGGTTTTTAACACAGGATGACATTACACAGTGCAGTGAAATTTACTTACAGAAGAGTGGCAACACTCATCATGCATGAGGCTCATGCAAGTTCTGTGCATTTGCATAGGCTTTTTAGTACTGGTGACACAGTGAATAGTTTTAGGACATGGAATATCTCCTTGCATGGGAAATGGAAATTGGTAAGTTTGGAGAAGACATACATGCTTATTTCTCAGAAGGGGACAGAGAAGGGAGTGAGCCACGTACTACAAGTTTGCTTACCCTGCAGTGGTCCTGAATTCCTGGATTCTATCACATCTATTTTAATCACTTGGAAGCTGTTGTTTAATGCTGATTTCACATTTTCAGAGTAGTAAGGGATGTCTGGCCATGTGAGGAGGGATGCATTAAGAGTATTTGTGCTGTGCTGATCATTAAAAATTAAAATAATGCCAAGATGATGAAGAACTAAGTCATTCAGCAAGAACCCTTCACCCTGCAGAAGCACTAAATAAAGAGACACAGAGACAACAAACAAGCAAATAAACAAACCAGCCAAAACAGGTAGGAACAAGAGAATTAAAGGCATGGCTAGCTGCATAAAAGCCCCAATTCCCTGAAAGGAAGATTTACAAATTCCCAGTAACACTGCTATCTGAGCACCCCCTGGTGGCCCAGAATGAACAGGTCCAGAGATGAAAACGCGGTCCCACAAGGGGAAGAACGCAGGAGAAGGTAGCGTCTCACTGACTTTGTTAGCACAATTGATCACTGTACGCACGTCTTCATTGGAACACAGGGGAACAACTCAACATTCAAAAGAAATTTAATTATTTATCTTTTTGTATTGTGCTCCCAACATTTTCTTAATTTTCGTGTCATCTGACTGGTTAAAAACTTCTGTTCATTTAAAACTATTTTACCAATTTGTTTTAAACTATTTTTCTTTGGAATGTGAGATTAGAATAAAATGAAAACAAGTAAGACAGTATAGCAATACTGGGAGGGGGATATGGAGGGAAGAGAAGTCAATTTTGAAATGCTTTCCAATATACCAGTGGCATCAAAGTATATTTTAACTTAATTGCAGAACACACTGAATTTACTTGGTTTCAATGCAAGGCTATTCACTGTTTTGCACTTATATTTAACCTGGAAAAATAGTGGAGAGTGATCTAATCTGTCATGTTCATACACCACAGCTTTATAGTTCCATACTTTTCAGGAAAAATTTAAACTTAATTTTACATATATAAGTATTTTTACATATGTACAGAATATGTTTCATGTTTGCTCTTTCCTGCAATTATTTGACTTACAGTGTGTTATCAGTTGGGTTCAATGTTCAACAAGTGTAAAAACAGTCTACTGTTTGTCCTGGTTTCAGCCAGGGTAGAGTTTATTTGTTCTCAGTAGCTGTGACAGTGCTGTGTTTTGGATTCCAAATGAGAATGGTGTTGATAACACACTGATGTTTTGGCTTTTTGCTAAGTCCTGTTTATCCTAAGCCAAAGACTCTTTTTTCCCCTTGTCTCGTGCTCTGCCTGTGAGGAGGTAAAAAAAACCAAACTGGGAGGGAGCATAGCTGGGACAGGTAACCCAAGCAGACCAAAGGGGTACTCCACATCACAGAAGGTCATGCCCAGTATATGAACTGGGCCAGTCTGGGCTTGGGAATGGTGGTCTGGCATTGGTCACTGGGTGTTGAGCAATTGCAGAGTGCAACACTTGTTTTTTTCCTTTTTATTACCATTTATTGTTGTTGTTGTTATTATCCACTATTAGCAATTATTATCCATTATTATTATTTACCATTATTATTGTGTTTTACTTTATTTTCAATTATTAAACTGTTCTTATCTCAACACACAAATTTTATTTCAATTCTTCTCCCCATTCCACCAGGGTGGGAGGGGAAGAGAGAAGGCCTTGAGGGAGTGGCTGTGTGATATTTCAAGCCCACCTGAACTTAAAAACACTATTAAAAGAAAAAAAAAAAATCATCTGAGATCGTATGAGACATCTATTTCCTATGGAAGTTTCATATATTTACCACATTTCTAGATCCACCAGACATTATTCCTGGAGACTGTGCCATAATAAAGGCACTTGTAGTTAGAAAGAGTTGAACTAGTGCTGTCAGACACAAATCCAGCTCTTATATTCTCATACCTCTACTACAGCTGACCTAACTAAATTTCCCACTACAGAAAAAAAAATTTAATGCATGTATTGCTTGGGTTCCTATGGAAAATGACTATGTTCTCAGGCTTATGGATTGAGAAGATAAAATGGAAAATATCTCACGTGCCAGATGAAAACCTTGGAAGACAATAACCCTCCCAAGTAATTTAAAAATCCAGGGCAAAATATCACTCCAAAATGGTTAACAGCCTGGAACTTGGAGATCTAAATGCTGGAGTATTTCAGACAGCTCACAAAATATTTTGACTTGTCCTTGCTCAGAGTCCTGAACACAAGTGCACTAAAAATGCATATTCCTTCTTAACCAGTCATCTACTGAGAGAAAAATCAAAGTGAGAACCCCAGCAAATGTGTCTAGTTACCAATTATCTTTTAATTTCTCATCTTCTCCTTAAATACATGAGAGGAATAATTTATATCTTGATTATAAGATATATAGCAGAGGGGTCATTTAAAAATCTTTGGTGGAGCATGTATTTCAGAAATACAAGCAGAGGAAAAAAATCTTCATTACAGTTAATTACAGTTAAAATGGACTTGGAAGAGAAACTACTCATATTTTAAAGGCAGCTATGAAAAATGTAATGACAGCCAGACCCTGATCTGCACTTACCCCAGTTTGCATTGGTGTAAGCCTGCTGCCTTTGAAAGACTTTCTCTCTCTTTATACTCCTCCCACTGCGATGAGAATCAGGCTGGCAGCCTACCTGCCCACCCTTGCCATGATGATGATGAGAATGATAATGAAAAAATTAATGGACCTGGAGTCAGTATTAAAAATTGCTTGTACCTAATACTAATTTTCCTCATGGCTGTGAAGCCCTCTTTTTGATGAGAAGAAAAATAGAACAGTTACCAGCTGTTCACATAATGACGAACACTAATAAGGGAAGACATGCATGTTAATGAGCTGGGGGAGGGGAATCAGAAGGGGCCCTGATCAGTGCAGCTGTAAGTGCAAATCCTTGCTCTGATTATTTTGGAAATCTGATGGCATATCAGCATGTTATGCTGGCAAATAGACTTGAGACTGAAATCGGCCCCAGGTAAGGAAAACAGCACTTCTAGAGTCTACTTTCAGCCCTAGCCAGGTGATCAGTCTGTCTTTCATCATGCTGTTAACAGTATTAGGACAGGTATTCTTACCACATGTGTCATCTTCTAAAACATTATTATTGCAGTCACAAACAAACAGTCAAACTGAGATGACCTCATGGGCCCAGCAGAGAACAACAAGTAAAGACAGAGATGGGTGGATCAGAACTGGTGGGAGAATAAGGATGCCCTTTGTATTCTCTGGTCTGTATATCACACAAACAAACTGAAGCTTAAAGGCTTGTCTGCATGCAGAGTTGTGGCGTCTTCTTTCAAAGAAGTGATTTAAACCTCGTAGTTTTTTCAGTGCAAAAGCCAGCAAAAATTGGTTGTCCCTTAGTTTAGACCCAGTATTTTCAGGTTTGGGTCAGAGAAGCACAGGCTTATGCTGAAATAAGCCATTCAGCCCAAAGCAAAGTTTGCATTTAGGCTTACAGTACTCTAATTAGCCCTCCTCAATTATGCGAAGACAGGACCTGCTCCCAGGACTTGTAGGTGTAACAGACATCAGACTACCATAGGTGCAAATCCATTGCTTGGAATTCACTGAAAGCAGTCTGAAGAGGCATTAGGGTCTTGGAGCAACATGAGTCCTGGCAGCTTTATTAGAAGGTACATTTGTTCATTTTGTTCACGTAGAATGATCTTGGGAGGCTAAATAATGAAAACTGAGCAATGCAGATCTGGAGAATGAGGCCAGCCTTAAAGAAAACCATGCTCCAGAGCTTTTGACCTGCTGAGGATTACTTGGCCACATTCACATGTGCCAATGCACAAAATCACAAATTATAGTCCTACATAGCTAGAGGTATGATTGCCAATATGAAGGACAGTGTTTGGTGCAAAAACACAATAGGTGGTGTAAAACTGCATGGCTGAATCCGTGCTGATTTACATCTAAATCTACATTTATACATTAAAAATGCCTTTGAGTTTTTAGATGTGTAAATAGGTCTTGACAAAAGCTCACTTATCAGGTTTTGATTTCTCAGTAACAGTCGTGGCACTTAAATCAGTACTGCAAGTTGTTATATCATCCTCCATGTTGGGCTCAGATTGAACAGAAGCTGCTAGGGACACGTTCTTTCTTGATTAATATGAAGATAGTAATTTTCTTTTTTCTTTTTTTTTTTTTTTTACTATTATAGCTGTGTTTCTACAAGAAAAACGTATGCTACACAGCAGTCAGCACTTCTCAGCAGGAAAAATTGAGACCAAGAACACAGAGATCTATGAAATCAGAGACGAAATGGAAAACATGAACAAGAGACATAAATTAGAAAAATCATTTAGAAAAAAATCAATTTCCTAGTAAGTTCCACTTAGTCTCACAGAATACACTGAAATGAAATGCAAAACAGGGAGTCCAACTCCATCAATATGTAAAGGCTGCACAGTATAGAGGTCAGCGGTATCATGTGAATTCATTTAACTCTGAAAAAGTGTTCGGAAAAGTAAAGGTTTCTGTTGCTTTTGCAAATGCCTGAATTTGAGAGCTGTGCCAATAATAGGATGACGTGCATGGTAAAAAAAGCACACCTAAACACAAGTGTTCTATAACTTACAGTTGAAAGCAGAGGGCACTTCAAGAGGTGAACTGATCTGCTGGCAACCTGACTGATTCCCTACTTAAGTGATCCAACAGCATTACTTGGTTGCTCCTGTACATGCTCCCTGCAGCACACAACAGGAGTTAGAACATGGCTGGAAGAAGCTCCTGGACATCTACCCTGGCTGCCTTCTTGGAAGCAAGACCTTGTACAAAACAAGAACTCACTGCACAGGGACAGCCGTGCAACTTGCTATTATAAATGTGCATTCTGCCTGGAGATTTCATGACACTTACCCATGAAAGGGGAAAAATTTCCAAATGCAGTCATCTTGTGCTGCACATTAGACTCATTCACACTAGCTTCTTCCCTCAAAATTTTGGTAGATAACTGGTTATCATCCTCTTTCACACCATGCCTGCAAACTCTTTGTCCATGCAGTCTTCTCTTTTTTTTTTTTTTTTTTTTTTTTTTTTTTTNTTTTTTTTTTTTTTTTTTTTTTTTTTTTTTTTTTTTTTTAAGAACTAATAAACCAAATTCTTTAGCTTCTCATCCCAACCAAGTTTTCAAGACCTCTAGTCATTCTTGCTATGGTCCTCCAGACTACTTCCAACTTCTGGCACAGCAGGAGTTGAGAGGAGGGTATGCACAGAAAAAGAGGTTTCTGAAGGCAAAATAAATGCTTAGATTACTTAGATGAAGCTGTAAATAATCAGAAAACCCACTCTCATTCTCTTGGTGAAATCAGTCTTTCCAAAATTTCTAGCACTCCTCCTACACACAGACCAAGGGCTTTCATTCTGCAGAAGCATGAGGGCAGAGATGTATAAGTCACTTTTCCAACCTGAGAAAACCCAAGTCTCGTGTCCCTCTCGTGTCCCAATCAGGCAGCCGAATTTTCAAATGTGACTGCAATTATAAAGAGTGTTGAAACCACCAGATTGGTGATAACAGACTCTCTGCATACCCTCAGGGTGCCTCTACCTCAGCAACCTTTAGCATGCCATGTCAGGCCAGTGCAGAAATATTTTCTGCTCCTGGGAGATGCTGTGTGGGTATGCTCCTCTGTAACAATACTCTGATCATAATCCCTGCTTATGTGGCCATGCTGGAAATAAAGTGGTCTCCAGCTTTTGCTCTCCTGGTGATATTGTCAGTGCCCTACAGGAACAAGGCAATTGTATGCCAGTGCATAGCTACAGCATGACCACTTTTGACATGAAACAACAAGGAAAAGCATAGGGAAAATTTGGCACAGGAAATTTATCCAATGGGAATTGCAGTCTTCAAGGTTAAAATTTGGTCAAATTCTTCCATGTGTGCTGAATGCCTTATGGAAACTTTAACAGTCCAAAGCAGATTGGACCTTCACCTCTTCTGGAAGACTGCAGCACAGTAAGACACTGACCATGTACTGGTAAGAGCCTTCAAAGTTTGGTTTTGTGCATTAAAGCACTAAAGGTTGTCCATTGACTTTACATGTCAGTAACCAACATGATGGTCAACATAGCTTCATTAAGGGCAAATCCCCCTGACAAATTTGGCAGCCTCCTGCAATGGGCTTACAGCATCGGTGGATAAGGGAATGTCTTCTAACTGGACCTGTGCAAAGCATTTGATGCTTCCATGCACACCCTTGACTCTGCAGTGGAGAGACCTAGATTTGACAGGTGGACCACTCAGTGGATAAGGAATTGCCTGAATGGTCCTGCTCAAAGAGTTGTGGCCAATGGCCAGGAGTCTGGGTGGAGAGGAGTGACGAGTGGTGCTCCTCGGGGGTCTGCACTAGGGCCAGTATTACATAACATCTTTGTCAGGGACACACACAGTGGGATCAGGGGCACCATCAGCAGGCTGGCTGATGACACCAAGCTTTGTAGTGTCACAACTGCTTGAGGGGCCACAACACGCTGCAGGGGCCTCCAGCATAAGACATGAACCTGCTGGAGCAGATCCAGAGAAGGGCCACAGAACTGACCAGAGAGCTGTAGCACCTCTCTTAGGTGAAAAAGATGAGAGAGTTGGGGTTATTCACTTTGGAGAAGAGAAGGTCATGGGTACCTAAGGGGGTACCTAAGGGGGACCTAAAAGTACCTAAGAGTACCTTAGGTAATGGGTACCTAAGAGTACCTAAGGGGGACCTCCAGGAAAGACGGGGAATGTTTTTTATCAGTGTAATTGTAGGACAAGGGGGAATGACTTTGAACTGAAAGAGGACAGTTTATATTAGATATCAGGAAGAATTCTTTACTGTGAGCACATTAAGGCACTGGAAGAGGTTTCTCAGGGAAGCTGTGGATGCCCCATCACTGGAAGTGTTCAGGGCCAGGTTGGACAGGGCTTTGAGCAACCTGGTCTAGTAGGTTTCCTTGTCCAGGACAGGGTGTGGAACTAGGAGATCTTTCAGATCCTTTTCAACCCAAACTATTTTCTGAACCTATGATTCTATCACTTGAAAATAGTAGGTAGCTGATGTGCTTATATTTTAAATCTTAAAAGAGTCATTAATTCAATTGCTGCCACTACTTACTGCAGCTTCTTCAGCCTCATGTTCATGCACTGGTTGTAAGTGTGCTGATGTAAGAGTGCAGACCAGACAGCATGGGAATCCCAGTGATGAAATGGGTGCATCCAAGGAACAGCATGAGACTTTTGCTGTAGGCCAGAAGATGCGAATAGGAGACATGACTGGGGAAAGGGAAACTGAAGCCAAAAAATCTGATCCAATTGCTTGCTTGCTAAATACATTCTGTCCTGTGCAGTACAAGCAAGGGGCTCTGAGAGTAAAGAGGGCACGAGCATATAATTACACATAAAATCATAAAGCAAGAAACCGTCATTGAGATGACAGTGTTAGCTTCACGCAGTTAAAGCAGTCAAAAACTGGCAACTATAGTTCTTTCATTTTGGCAACATTTGAGGGCCTTACTGCAATGGTAACAATGCTCTCTTCATGTTGATTTTCTTTGTGATATATCAATGTGCTCAGCCATATTTTGGCTTTGGTTACTATCTCGTATTCTGAGGATCTAGGGCTAGGACCGTATTTCTATTCTTATTAATGCTAGCATAAATGCCAAGTAACTGCATTGAACACAAAGAGGTGTCATAATTAAAAAAAAAAACAAACCTAATAAACAAATAGATGCAACCATCAATGAAATAATATCCTATTCTTACATAATCAAGAGAAACTTACAATTGGCAAGCAGCTGTGAAAAAATACCATTCTGAAAGCCTACAGTAAAGACAGCTATCTTTACTTCGCATAAAAGGATATTTTACTCCAAGTGAGCCTGATGGATTCCAAAATACACTTTGTAAAATCATTGTTAACTGTCAATTGAATCACTCCAACTGAAGCCAGTAGAAAAAATCATGCCACTGCAGCTGTCAAGAGTTAGGTATTTCAAGGCTCGAGACTATTTTTAACAGTATGTAGAATATAAAACATGTAATTATTCAAAAGAAAGATACACAACCTGAAAAGTGCAGTGTTTTCAAAATAAGCAAGTATCCTGACACCTGTAACATTGCTGCAATTTGGCCAGTGCTATGATAACACCAACTATTAGTGCAGCTGTCACTGCATTCAACAAAATGTTGAAAACTAACAGCCAGTAAATGCTTTGTTTAGCTGAGCAAACAGAGGGGATCTAAATCAATGACAATAGAAAGATCTTCCTTGGCTAACTAAATAGTGCAACACACATAGTTTGGCAGCAGGATGGTGCTGCAAAAGGAGAACACATTTTCTCAGTTTGGGATCATGTTCCTGCAAAGTCTGACATAACCATTTTAAGTCACAAAATGAGATTAGCTCAGTTCATTAGAGCATGATGCCATATAATGCCAAAGTTGTGGGTTTGATCCCCATACGCACCATTCACTTAAGAGCTGGACTTGATAATCCTTGGGTACCTTCCAACTCAGAATATTCTGTGAAATTTCTCCTCTAGCTTGAAGAGTTAGGGCATATGTATATGTGTGTAGACTTCTATACCAACATTTTATTCAGTTTGCATGGACAAATTTTGGTAGCAGGGGAGCTAACAGAGGTGGCTGCTGTGAGAAACTGCCAGAAGCTTCCCCCATGTCTGACAAAGCCAGAGACAGCTGGCTCAGAGATGGACCCACTGCTGGCCAAGGCTGGGCCAATCAGAAATGGTGGTAAGGTCTCTCTGATAACAGATTTAAAAAGGAAAAAGTTATTGTGCAGATGTAGCACAGTGAGACTGTGTGAGAGGAACAGCTGTGCACACACCAAGGTCAGTGGAGAAGGATGGGGACAAAGATGATCCAGGCACCAGGCTTGGGATTCCCCTGCAGGCCATGGTGCAGACCATGGTGAAGCAACTGTGCCCCTGCAGCCCATGGAGATCCATGGTGGAGCAGAGATCCACCTGCAGCCCCTGGAGGAGTCCCACATCAGAGCAAGTGAACGCCTGAAAGGAGCCTGTGAAACTTGTGTTGGAGCACAGTCCTGGCAGGGACCCGTGGACCCATGGAGAGAGGCTGGAGCAGGTTTCCCAGTAGGAATTGTGTCCCTGTGGAGGACCCACACTGGAGCAGACTGTGCCTGACGGACTGCATCCTGTGAAAAGTGACTCATGCTGGAGCAGTTCGTGGAGAATTGCTGCCTGTAGGATGGACTCACACTGGAGAAGTTTGTGGAGGACTGTCTCCTGTGGGAGGGACCCCACACCGGAGCAGAGGAAGGAGGACCCCCTCTCNTATTCAATTAATATGCTCAAGTTCAGTCTGTTTTGCCTGCAACTGGTATTTGGTGAGTGACTTCTCCAGATCCTTACCTCAACCCATGAACCCTTTGTTATGTTTTCCCTCTCCTGTCCACTGGCAGAGGAGAGTAAGAGTGTGACTTTGGTGGGTGCCTGGCATCCAGCCAGCATCAAACCACTACTTAGTTCCTGCAAAATCTGACACAACCATTTTGATTTCTCCTCCAGCTTGAAGAGCTGGGGCAGGTGTACATGTGTGTAGAGTTCTGTACTAGCATCCAAGCCATAACCTATTTAGTAACACTGACTTACGAGCTTCAGCAGCCAGATCATTAGGTGATGGCGGCCAGTGTGCACTCACTGAAGTCATGGTGAAATCCCAGTTGAGGCTCCTACCCTTACATTCCAGAATCTGTAGGTTGCTCTTTCGAGCTATCAAACCCAGGCACACTGCCTAGTGAGCAGAAACTTGCTCTTTCAAAGCAAAACAAATAAAAACTATGGTGAACAAAATGACATGACTCGTTAGTTAAAATCCCCCAAGAAAACACTCTTTACCTGAATCAGTAGGGGCAGCTATTAATAATCCTGCCAGCTGTTACAGGAGGCCTTTGAAGTATACTGAGATCTCAAAGGTCTCCTGATAATGCATCTACTGCAGCATTTTAAAAATGAGCCTTACACTCAGTAAAGCCTTCTTAATCTTTATTTGTAATGACTGAAGTGATTTATCTAGGCTTCAACGGTTTGTTAGCTTTAATGGTGGATACTGGAAATTGGCATATTACGGTACCCAGGTGTCAGCAGTGTCTAGGGGAAAGAAAATACTTCACTAAATGCAAGTCACAGGAAAGTGAGGAAAGAGGTGAGGATCATGTCACATGTTGTAGACAGTTGTTTAAACATTTTTGCAATGTTCCACCATCACTCAAATAACTCCAAATAAACCGATGTGGTTTTTGCAGAAGACCTGAGGAAGAAGGAATGTAGTGGCTTGTTCATACTTCCAAAGTGTGAAAGGTTACAAGCATTAAAACCACATTCAGTTTTCACTCAACTCTGGCTGTGGCAAAATTCAATGTAAATGGGCATTTGAACAAGCAAGGTGCAGACTTCAATCATCATTCTAATGGCAGGGTGTCTGCAGGGTGCCACATGTACAGACGTGAGGGAAAACAGGTAAAGCTGAAAGTCACAGTCATCTTTCATATGTATTCCTCCATCAAGTCAAAGCATACAAAGAGTATCTCAGTTTGTAATAAAGCCCCACATATTGCAAATTCATCAGAAAAGATACCCTTCTTTAAATACACTAAAGACATAAAGTGGATAAAGCTATTTTAGGGAACTTGTGTACTGTGAGCAATTTCCAAGTTCGAGTCCTTATTGTATAAAGGTAAAAGTCTCAAATGAAGCATTTACATGGTAAAATGAAAAATGGAACTACTGCATACAAGAATTATTCATTTCAAGAACATCCCAGTTATACTCCACTTCTCATCAAGTGCTTTAAAAAGCTCTAAACTGTGAGATAGGGGACTTGTCCACCCGGTTATGTTGTGCTCAACCTGAACAAATAGAAGAAGCCCACTTCTAGTCCCTCCTGGTTAACATGTTCACATCACACTGACTTTGTGGTAGACAACAACTGCTCACAGTCAAATAGCACACCCAGACAGAAGCTCTTTTCTCTCATGTCAATCACAACCAAAAAACCCCAAACCTCTTGGTCAACACAGGTCAGAAAGTCTCTCAGAAAGGCTTCCAAACAGAAAACACACCCCAGATACGCCTCAGTGGGGTTTTTCCTGCCACTGTCTTCACGGAGGATGAGTGCACCTACATTACACTGTGCAACCATCCATTAATAGATAGTTGCATGCAGACCTGCCCCTGAGCAAATATTTGGGAACACCAGGACTTCACACAATGTTACACAACAGAGAATACCTCTTTAAAAAGCACATGACAACATTTAAAAAACCAAAATGGTCCACTGCTGTGCCACTTACTGATTGCATCACCTTTTTTTTTTTAACCTATGTTTCTTTGTTATGCTCAGTAGAGGAATGCTGGACTTGCCAGCCTGCGAAGCCACTTCCAAAACTCTTTACCATTCAGACTCATCACATGCTTATTGTTCTTAGAACTTAACCTCTGTAGGATCATGAATCCCAGCTTCAAAGATAGCTGGTGAAAGGTAGAGTGGTCAGCAGATTTTTCCTTGCTAGCGAGTCTTCAGCTGCCCATTCTCCTTGGGCTTTTTGTTGGTTTTCTTACTATTATGAGTTCAATACTTCCTTCTGCTTGCCTAATATGTCTACAGCCTTTACCCCTGCAATATCCAAATGCCAATCAGTTCTTCACTGCACCTTCTGTGGTAATCACAGAGTTGCAAAGCAGCTGAGGTTGGAAAGAACCTCTGGTGGTCATCTTGTCCAACTCCCTGCTCAAGCAGGGCCTCATAGAACTGGTTGCTTTTTGAATACCTCTAAAAAGGGAAAAATAGTATTATTTCCAGTACATAGCTAAAGAATCAAACCAAAAGATTAGGGATTTGCCAAGGAAGTCATAGAACAGAAACTGTAATTTGATTCACAATAAGACTTACTCAACCATCACTGGGTGCTTTAGAATGTTCCTGCCTGATGGTGGTACAGGCTGAGTAAAGAGGATAAAAGGCTGAAAAAACAAGCCCAGTGAACAAACTGATGGTGGTAACTGAAGTATCACAGTTTTACTTAATCAGCATGTTGTTTTTTGATGTGTAGAAAGCAGCGAAACGAAGAAACCTGATGATCTAGAAGAAAAAAATAAGCCAGAGGAAACAACAAAGAAAGAAACAAAGGACTGAAGGAGGAAAACACTGGAGGAGAACAGGTTTTTGTGCAAGACTCAGAGTGCTACACATTCTAGCTTGACAATCTGTGACCTTTCCAGTACCACAAAATCCAGCAGCTGAGGTTTGGCCAAAGCACACCATCTGCAGCAGGAACCAGGCTTGCCTTAAGAGTACCAAGGCAACACTATTGTCCTTGGACAGAAGAGGGAAGGAAGACAAAGAGAGCGCCTAGGCAGCCTGAGGAGCAGAGGCTGTAAGGCTTTTTACCACAGACAGGCAGGGCATGCCAGATTTAAGTCAGCCCTGTGCGAGTGAGGTGCTCTGAGACTACTGCTGTGCTGGCTCCATTGGTGGGCTGCGCTGGCTCTTCCCTGCATCTTTCTCAAGATCACTCCTGAGATGCCACTCACTCATTCTTAGGATAATTTCTAAGTCTAAATGTTAAAAAAAGTCACGTAGGTGTACTTTTAAACTACTATCTGTGGCTGCCGTTTTCTTTTTTCTGCTTGTCCTCTGGTAATGTGACGCATTCCCTACTCTTTTCGCTGCTCCTTTCGCTGCAGAGCAGCACACCAGCAGGCAGGCAGCTCGGGCGCACCCCGGCGCCGTGCCTCTGTCCTGGCGGGCGGGGGAAGCCGCGGGC
>VZSE01004863.1:26082-53885 GCA_013398275.1 Promerops cafer
GCGGGCGGGGCGGTGCCGGCCGAGGCCGTGCCGGGCTGGGCGGGTCCCGCTCCGCTCTTCCCCCGCACCCTGAAGCCAGACAAGATGGCGGCGGGGCGGAGGCTCGCGGCCGTGCGGGGCCGGCGCCTGTGGCGGGGGGGGCTGTGGGGCCCGGCTCGCTGCGCGGCCTCCCCGGCACAGCGCATGAAGACAGGCCGTGAGCCCCGTTTCTTTCGTGCCCTGTTAAACGAAGAGCTGCAGGAGCGCCAGCATGTGTCCCGTTTGCAGCGCTGAAGTGACACCAGGACACTTGGGCACGGACGGAGTAGAGCGGATGGTGCCCCGGTGCGGTGAAGGGCTGAACAAAGATCACTGCTACTGTAAACCCGTACGCAGGTATGTTCATCAACAGAGAGGCATTGCTGGATTAAAATAAGGTGCAGATGAAACCTGTTTAGAAATGAGAAACTCGCTGAGAAAAAAAATCCCATGTTCAGAGATCACAGTACTTGGAAAAAGATCACACAGAAAAAAAAATCCATTGGAATGCACCTTTCAGTACATCTTGTTGGTAACCAAGATGCTAGTTTTGACCTCTCTTCTTGCTGCCGTGGATTTGTTATCTGCTGGCAGAAAGCCTCAGTCTCTCACTTCACGCAACCTTCACACAACCAGCTGCAGCAGCTTTGCTGGAACACTCCAGTTTCATCCTAAGGTGTGCTTCGTAAAAGCAGTTCATACGCTTTCAAGCAGTTCAGGGCCTTTCACACTACACTGATAGAACTCCATGTTTTTATGTGCCAGCTGGATTGTTCAGCTCTTAAGATAACTTACTCTTTGTTTTAAATTTCAGAAATATGTTTGCTAAGTTGGCAAAATTCACTGGGAGGACTAAGAAAGTAGGTTTTTTATATAAACTGATTAATTTTATCCTTGAGAACTTTAGGAATATATGTATTCACTAGCAGTATTTATATATAAAGCAAACTGCTAATACTTGACTTCTGCTGTATAAAAAAGTAACTCTAAGTATCATAAGCTGGGAAAGGCAACAGGATGGTTGGAGGACTGAGAAGGTAAGACAGTTAACCTTTATGCTGTATCTTACTGGTTATAGCCTCCAAAATTATAATAGTGCAATAGCAACACATGTTCCCCTTCTGACATGAGGGAAAGCAGTACTGCATTTGCACATAAGGCTTGCACACCATTGGTTTTCACCTCACTCGTTTGTACTTAAAACTTTGTAAGAGGTCACTAAGGTAAAGGATGAAAAGTCATACTTGGCTCAGTACAAGTCTTCCTACTCAATAAAGGCACCCAACACAATCCTCGTGATGAGGATTACTCAAACGTACTTCCAGTTGTTTTGTTAAGAATATGTGTATTGATGGTACTGCTTTTTCCACTTCCCTAGGAAGCATCAAGAGGGAATAGGATTTGTAGCACCAACACTGAACCAAGACTAAGCTTCAGTCCTTTATATGGAACTGCTGAAAGAGGAAGCTGCAGTACTGAAAGCAGTCAGTCTTGACTGCACGAGACCATGTGTCTCACAGAAGGCAAATGATGTCTTACTTCAAAAGCTTCATGAAATGCAAACTCATTGATTCACTGTTCTTAGAGCTGTTACACTTTAATAACTGGGGAGAGGGAAGGTTACAGTTCCTACTCACATCAAATTAAGGTTTATAGTTTGATTTACTCTGAAGACTACAGAAGTAAAAATAATAAGGCAAAAACGTTCTTTTAGCATACAGGGGCTTCCTCCTCCTGCTAGCTGGAACAGCTTTTAAGATAAATGGTGAACTAAAACTTAACAAGTACAGAACAGAACTTACAGAACACCATTTCTTCACAGCTAGAAAAAGCCTCTGAAAATGTGAAGTTGCCCATAAAAAGGAGTGCAACAGCAAAGCACATAATACAGCAATACTTGTATATTATTGCAACAGCAATAATACATCTATCACTAAATCAGTAGAAGACTAACTGCTTACAAAGGCACAGTGACCTCATTTTAGCTATGCTGCTCCATGCATTGAGTGCGGATAATTCTGTCTTCACCTCTGTTTGCAGAAGTAAGGTGTGCTTCAGGTTGTAAACTTGGATGTGTTTCATAATTTAAATAATAGACTGGACCTTTTGCTTTTTACTGTACATGTCTAGATTAAGACAAATGGCTGGTAACTTGTTCTGGTTTTACTCCACAGTGCTTCAGAGTTGTCTGCATGATCTGGTAGGATGGTGAGACTACCACGTTTCCTTGGACAAGTACCAGAACTTCAACAAAGTGGGATTAAGTTCTACTCATTTTAGAAGAAGAGCACTCCTATCCAACATATGGACAAGATAGTATGAAGAAGCAGGCTGCTTAAATTGACAATGATTTATTGTGTTTAGGAACATTCAATAAATACGAATCTTTTAGCGTCAGTTTGGAAATCCTTCCCCATCAAAAATCAGTTGTTTGTGTTGTTTTTTTTTTTTTTCTGGCATAAACTCCATTGCCAGCAATGGATGTATCAGAAAAAGAAGTTAATAAATACAAACCGACAGCAGTTTTCTAAACATACCTCCTCTTTTAAAGGCATGATACAGATTTACTAAACAAATCTCAAACAAGTTCTTCACAGAAGAAAATTTTGCTACAAGCTGTCTCTGAACATTGTTTTCTTCACTAATGCTGGTAGTTTATTTCATGGAGTATGGTAATTTTGAACAGTAATGATGAATCATTTAAAAACAAGCCTTTTCCCCCTTTGCCAAATGTATGCTGAGACGTGTAGCTAGTACTGAACTGTATGAATTTAAGAGTGATGTGCCTCTTGCCGTGCACTTCATGGCAAACATGAAGAAACAGCAATATGGTACTGTTTTGCTAGGGATCTGGGGGATTTATTTTTTCATCTTGATTTTAAACCACTGTTCAAATGTTAAAGGTATCATATTTAAGTGTAACAGATGTTTTGCATAACTTTCTGTGAAGTGTAAAAACACAATGGAAGATTCCTGCTTGTGATGGAAATAATTTTCAAGTACTTAAATTTGAATATCCCTCTAAACTCCGTATCTTATTAAAAATGTGTATAAAAGCATGAAGACTACAGAAAACCAATTAACATGTTTTTTCACAACTGCATTTTACATATAACAAAACTCCTGCTTTAGCAAAAGCAAAAAGAATAAAAATAAATTCTCTCCCAACTATTTATACTCAGGAATTACCTTGCTGTGGGACTAGAGACTTCAGTCTACAGTCCCTCTAACCCAAGGTGTACTCTTAGGTGTATCCCTTTGTGATTTAGAGTCTTGGAAGTTTTCAGCAAACCTCTCTCTTGCTTTATCCCAGTTCTTTTTATTCTTGCTCTGGACAAGCTGAACATCTTCAATTGAGGCTGGTCTCCTAGTACCTAAACCTGCATGCTTCTGATGTAACTCCAGCTGGATCTGTCAAATACATTAAATATTGTTGTAATTGCAAGTTAATTATTCTAAATACTACAAATTCTGTTTTTCTAATACACATTCCACCCCCCCTCCCCAAGCACTTCTCTTTCATGTTCTAAAACACTTGGTTCATACAAGAACAGTACCATGAAAATGATGTGTCGCATCGCCACCTCTGGAACTATTATCTAGAGTCCTGAATAATGTCCCGTGCCACTAACATTGCTGTGAAAATACACCTCACCAAGTGAGCAGCATATGCTCCCTATGCTGGCTAGTTTGACAACACAGGGTACAGTGTGGCTCTGAGCAGCACTACTGCCAAAAGACAACACATCTCTAGTGACAAAAATGGGGCTAACATGGCTGCCACAGAGGCCCACAACTTGCTGGCTCAGTGACTTCTGCTAGCTTTTCCTCTCTCAATGCCCATCATCTATAGCTTGATTTTTGTGCTACATCAGCATCTGAGAAAGAATTCCACCCTAAACTGATCTTCAATTCACAAAATCATTCAAATTTTCCTCCAGACTTTGCATTCAAATATGAGATTATTAATTCAATGGTTAGAAGCTGTCTATCCTCCTTTGCTTAGTTTCCTAATGAACACAGTGCAGTGAAGGGACAACACTACTGAAAAATTCCAAAATACCTCATTAGTCAAAGAAAAAATAATTTGAGATTAGTCTTACTGAGATTATTCTTCACTAGGGTTTTGATAAATTTCAAGTGAATAGTGGCATACAATTAGATACTTTTCACTACAAATACATTTCTATTATTTTTGTTTCAAGTGCAAACCAGAAAGACCTACCGGATTCTTCATGCCACCACCATCCTTTCCCAGACCTTCCCCCTTCTTCCATCCCATCTTCTCCAGCATTTTATGTCCTTTGTTGTTGTTGCTTATTTCACTTTTAAGAAAGTTTAAGATAACTGATAAGCAAGAGTTAATAGAAGGAGTATGCTTTCAAACACTGAACAACAGAAATGTGTATACATACAGAAACCAGGAATCAGTCCCTCTATAGCTATCCTGAAGATCCTTGCTACCTTTTGCAAGTTCCTCCAAGAGTATCTTTGGTTAACAAACCTCTGGTCAGTATCAGCTTTCTTGAAACTCCTGAACTACTTGCTTGCTGTAGGAGTTAGAAGATACTTCCTGGGTAGGAGGGTATGGATTACGCTACGGGAAAAGTAATATCGCTGCCAAATCATCCTCCTGCACCTATTTCATCATCTCACTCCTCCTTTTATTAATTTACAAGCACCTACAAGTGCTTGTACTTAATGAACTGCATAACTTACAAGTTCATGCTTCTTAAAAAAAGCTCCAACTACAGCTACAGAGGCAAAGTAACAACTGAAGGAACATCAAGTGTCATTTGAGAGGTATGTCCTATGAGTGGCTGGATATTGACAGTGAGAGAAGCTGCAGGTGAAAAATCTGCATGTGTACTATTACTGGGACTGAATAGGAAAAATAAAAATTGAGACACTTGAGAAACAGACACTACTGAAGATGTCAGTAGTGCAGCTGGGAAGTTATTTACATTTTTGAGTTGGTAAGGAAGTCATGTAAGCATCCTTACTGCCATCCTTTACTCCTCACCTTCCATATATTTTTATATGGAAGGTGAGGAGTTAGTAACTAAAAGTGTGTGAAATGGGAAGTATGAAAAGCTTAAGATTTTCTAGCTCTCCTAATACAATATATACAGGTGATTTGTAATCTAACAAATTGCATGCTAGTAACAAATTGATACTTATTTCATCGTAATTTTTTTAAGATTCACAAGAGAAGGACACGGGGGATACTTTCCCCCACCCCCAACTTACATATGAACAGAAGCTGAACTATCATCTCTCTGGAAAGTTCCTTCGCTTCCAACAGTCTCTCTGCGTTTTCCTGCTCTGTCTTTGTACTTTGGATTTTTCACTGCCTTGTTGTCTTCATATTCCGTGTTCTTTCCAAGCAGATTAAATTGCATCAAGATAAAGAAAGTGGGGTTTAAATACCTTGTTTTTGTTAACTTCCCTTTTTCCCTCCAAAAATATGGCAGCTTCAGCCTTTTTTATTAATTCTAATCTTGTAACAAAACCTGCAGTCCTCACTTAGTATTTTCCTAGCTTACAGGCATACCTTGTAAATCACATTATTGCCATCATCACGTAACATTGCCAAATTCAGTAATTTCTCAGAAGCTGTAAATAAATAACAGATTCTCTTCAATCTTCTTGTGGTATGAAGAGTCAATCTCTCCATATTAAGCAGAAAACCATGTGGACATGCCACTAGCTTTTTATATAAACATTTAGCCTGTTCCTCAGCAACTACTTCTTTTCAGAATAAATGACAGAATTAAATATGTTTGCAGATTCTGTATCAGTATTATTTTGGTACCTGAAGAATTTGATAGAAACGATGGCAATTCTGTTTTCTACATGAATACTTAATTCAAATGCTAGAAGCAACTGCATAGTTAAAATTATCTCTACAACAGAAGTAATTTTAATACATATATATTATATTGCCTGTATGTTCATGTTGGTATTCTTCTATGGACTTAAACACCTGAAAAAACTCCCATTTCTTTCAATAATTTTTTCAGTTGCTCATTATGTTTCCTTTCCAAATGAAAGACAGGACTGCGATTCAGTGAAAACCTAACCTACAGAAATAAAAATAGAAGTGTCTTGCAAAATCTTAACTTCAAAAGGATTAGGAATCTTGTACACTTTGAAAGGATCTTGTTTCTAATTTTCAGTGGAACTTACATGCCCTCTTACCATTATCTTTCTTTGTAGAGGTTTCTAAAAAATAATAATTTAGGGTACAAAAGACAAACAGGCTAAGTTTAAGGGCATTTGAAAACTTCGCTTATTCAACTAAGTCTATGGCTTAAAACAGGAATCACAAAGTACTAAGAAAAAAAAGTAAGAACCACAAGATTATAAAAACTTAATCAACTTCTACTGTAAACTCACCTGTAAACCATATTTTACCCGTATTTGTTTTAATGCTTTTCTTCTGACTAACTCTCGCTCTTCTTTGCTGAGTGCTGGACAAACTAAAAGGAAGAACACAGGATTGAATTTGTAATTACTAATGTAACAATGTTTTGAATCATAAGACAAAAGAGAGAAGTTTTGTTCTGACATTATTATACATAGACCCATATACCAAGAAGAAAATACATCATTATGTACAACTATTCCCAGCTGACAAGAATATTATATGCAAACTGAAATAATTATTATGTTTATAAAGTAAACAGCCATAATAAAAATATATCCTGTCATAATATGACTAACCAGAAGACTCTTTTTTCTTGTCCAGGCGAAGATGTGCTCTAACTTGTCCCGGTTCACATCCATCACAAGTATCACTGCCGGGGTGAATATGAAAAGAAAGCACAGTTTCGCCAATCTTCACCTCATCTCCATGCTCCAGGACGTAGGGATCACACTTTGTTTTAGGCTACAGCAAAAGAAAGTTTTGGTAGGCAACTTAACTACTCGTGAAGGACATGAACTCTACTTCATGCACACTGCTTACAACTTAGTAGTTCAGGTTGGGCTCACAAATGTGGGCAACTGTTTAACTACAGTGGGTATTTCACTCTAGCAACTGCAACCATAGTGGATTTTTCCAAGTATAAACAAACAGTAAGTACTCCAAGTGGCCCTAAAATCAGAAGGGAATCAAGGCAAGCAATAATGTATGAAAGAAGACGTACAATGGCACTGTACGTGATTTGCCGTAAAACATTTAAAATGACCACAAGATTAGTTTCCTGCAATGTATAGAGCACTAAAACAATAGGTACTCACCTGGAGAATCTGATTTCCATTAACAACTGTTCCGTTCTGACTGCCTTGATCCACAAGAACATAATTTTGCAAATCGTGGTCAAAATACACTTCTGCATGAAACTGACAAATAGAAGCTAAAGTTAAATGTTCTTGTTAAGTGACTACTCCACAATTTAAATGTTATTTTAAGGTAAGATTTCAGAATATATTTTGAGACCTTTAAAGTGAGTGGCTCTGGTACTCCAAGTTAATAAAGTTTTCACATCTTATGATTACATTCTTGTGACATGTAAATGAATCAACCACAACAGCATAGCTAACATGTACAGTTAATAATGTAATTATTTTGTTCATAAGCTGATCAGTACTGGACAACTAAATTCTTCCAATGTGGCAAGTATGCTTTACTTAAAGAACTGCAAGATTCAGTAATATAGGCTTATTAACTGTTCTTCTAAATAACAGTCTTTTTGCTCTTAAGGTATTTTATAGCACTCTCATTTAAAAAAAGATCTCATTCTGCTTCCATTTACTTCATCTTCCATATCTGAAATAACTCCCTAAATGCCATGCTTTTGTAACTTTCACATAATTCACATTCTCCTGCATCTTAATACTTAGGACACAATCAGTACGGATCTTTTGCTGTTTATCTCCTTTTTCATATTGAGACTAATAATGGGGAATTTTTTTGTCTTGTTGCAGTTCTGTATAGGCATTCCTCCCAAGCCCTTACACACCAGAAAAAGCACAACTCCTGGCCAAATTCCTAAAGATATGCACTGCCACCAAAAAAGGCCACCAAACAAACCAAAGTACCAACTTCTCCAACCTACTAGAAATTCCAGTAAAAGCAGTGAGTCTAGAGAAGTGACTGTTTCAAATTTGACAATTCAGAGCAATTGTAGTTGCTGCTTTCAGTAAAAAAAAAAATTAAAAAAATTTTTGAAGACTGGCTAGCATGTCTTACTATATGGAACACTCCCATAATGATGGAGATTGACTAGTTCAGTCAATAGACATTTTATTTTCTACTTCTGCTTTACTGAGTAGAACTAAAACTTCTCCTAAAGAGGCTAAATCTGCAAGGTGTAGCATTTTTTTAAATCTCACTTTCCACTCAAGAAAAGCAAACACCAAAGTTGACCACAGCTACAAAGTAAAAATAGTGAGGAAAACAGACTAGTACATAGCCCTTTATTTCTGCAGATACGTAATTTGTCTTTTCACCTTTGACTCCTTATCTGAAAAGTGAAGTAACTTCATATATAAACTGTCAGTACCTGTGAAGTACTAAAATGGTAACATTACAGAAAAAAAGAAACCTTTTGGCTTCTGTATTTACCCAGTTTCAAACACATGCCTGAAAAAGTTATTAAGAGCAGGGAAGTATTTACTCCAGAAATTATTCAGTATGAAATACAGCAGCTGATTAATGAGAACTATCATTTAAAATACACATAGTAAAGTGTATTTCCTGAGATACTTGTAGATACTTCATGAGATACAGTTGTAGATTTTTTTAACAAACTTTTTGTTTGGATGACACAACTTCGTCAATCTACAGTTTTCTTTTATTAGGAGTGCTATATTTAGGGTCTGTGTTGAAGTATTTAGCAAATTAGCACAGAATTTATAACAAAAATTTCCATTCAATCTACCATTGAAAGGAATTCAGTTAATTTTTCAAACTTCCTCTACATAATTTCTACAGTTGCTTGAAAAAAAAATAAAATAAACCCTTTTGCTCTGAGCATAACTGCAAGGACTGCATTACTTGGTAAAGAAATTCTTACTATCTGACATCAAAATTTTATATACCATTAGTACTTAATAGATTTTTCCTCAAGTTCAGTAACTACGAAATTAAAGACTCAAAGACTTGAAAATACACTGTTGTTTGTGCTGAATTCCCATTCAGTAAAATAGTGTATGTTTTCCTTTTTTAGTTCTAAATTCAACTCTGGCTAAACCCTTATCTCATTCCAAAAGTTCTTTCAAAAAATTAATATGATGTTCCAAATTTAAAGCCATAAAATCTAAAGCTTCATTCATACATATTTATGTCTTCTGATCTACCTTTCAGCAGACATGAGCAAGAGTTACCTTACTGACTCCAACTTCAGGAATCTGAAGTGTGTGTCCAACATCTTTTTCTCTGGAAAGGCAAGTTGATATACAAATCACAACAAAGTAGAAAAAGGTCTTTTAAGTGGCTTATGAAAGGTATATTTCAGTTGAACTCTAATATCATGTTTCTCTTCTAAGCTGTTAGGAATTTTTACAGATACAGAACATTGTGTTGCTGTATACACTATGTAAAGACTTGCTTCAGGTCCCTTCTGCCATTTGTTTAAACTGTATAAAGCAGATGATTAATAAATGATCAAATGGTACTATTAAATTCTTATCTATAAACCTGATTTTTTCTATCTGAACTGTCATTCAACACCTTTAAATAACAGTCTGAACTCTGCATCCTTCAGGCTCTTCAATGTATCTTGGTGTCAGTCTTTGCTGGTGAAGCTGAATTCTTGGTCACATTAGGCAGGTAATAGAAGTAAAGAAAAAATAATCTGTACAGGGTGGGTTTTGGTTTGTTTGCATTTTTTGTTATCAAAACAGTGCAGTAGGAAGAAGGGATTTGTGTATTAGATTCTTATACTAAGGGATTAAGAAGCAATGAAGCTAATAGAAGACCTATATGCAAATTCAAATTAGAGTTGTCTGTTGATCTTCACATATACAGACTCAGCTTTTAAGAGCGAATCAAAACACGTCTACCAGCATTAGATAGAAACAGCTTTTCCAGGGTGAGGTTTTCAAGTAAGCATGGAAGAAAGCTTTACATCATCATTGAATTCATCATCCACAATGAACAAACCAGATTTAGAACTGTACGAATGCATACAGTCTAGCATAAACCAGTTTATTATCTAAAGCCAATGAACAAACCCTACTGAAATTTGAAGGTGTGAGGAAGTCTAGGATATGCTTCCCAATGATCCTGAATTTCTAAAGGGCATTCTTCCATTTCTGAAAAGAAGTACTTCAGTGGCCTGGGAAAAAATTTACTTACTTTCTAGGAAACAAGTTTCCAAAGAAGGGCTTGCAGCTATGCTGCCACTGGGGCTCAGTCACAACATCAAGTTATCACAAATTTTCAAGTCTGCTGAGCTGCATTAACTGTGTATGCTGTTACATTATCATGACATATTGTTATACAACCTGACTTGAATTTCTTACTGTAGACTAACCAAATTCAGCGTATTGCACAACTGCTGCAGGCTAGGAAGACAAGCATAAAGAGCAGAGACAAGCAATCCTATGTGCTTTCCACAGCTTTCAAAGAGAGGTAGTTTCATATATATATATATATAAAATTTCATTCAGTTTTACCTTCCAATTGTAGCAGGTTTCACAGCAGTGATAATATAAAGTGAGCCAGTCTGTAGAACTGGTGATCTTATTACAATTACTCTGATACAAGGAGGCCAGATCTTTTCTTCATCTATAATTATAGAGAAAAACAACCACCACCATTACTACCAACAAATTACAGTTTTAGCTTTATAGTCCATAGTTTTCAAAAAACTGAAAAACATTCAGCCATTACCTGGCTTAATAATATACAACTTTCATAAGAAGAAATGTGTAACAACATCTGAGGGAAAACTTTGATGAGACTCTTGTTTCAAAGGCTTTCTGACTGCACACCAAAGTATTACAAATGTTTTCCTAATTCTGGTTTACATGTGAACAGCTCTTTAGCTACAGCAGTAAAATACACATACATTCACAAAATTTACTAGTATATTATAAATTTATGGATCATTAATTGTAACAGATTAGAAAACAATTTTACTCTGAGAAAAGGCAGCACCGTTTTGTTCACCACATCACAGACCTACCGCATACCAAACTTTATATCTGACAATTTCTATGTCAAAGGTATTTTTACTGCTTTTTTCTCTTAGGACCGCTATTCATCAACATGGATAAGAAAAAATAATAGACAGAACCTGCAGAGATATATATGCTTTTTTGCCTGATTATCCATTAAGATACTATATTCTGACAGCTGTATGAATTCTGTACTTGGATGTACATTTGTAGAAACAATCTCAAATGGCCTCAGCTAGGAGCAGACATAGAAGAGAAGACACTACCTTAAAAGGTACTAGGAGAAGATAAACTGTCCCCAGTTTTTATTACTTCACCATTACTGCCAAATTGGATATTAAAAAAAGACAATTTAGTCTGAAAGCTTGATGGTAGCAAGCACATTTTGGTTACCGTTAATCACCTACAATCTGAGTAGTTAAGTAATGAAAACATAAGAAACAAACTGACAATAAACTGTGGGCAGGGCACAGGCTATAATACAGTTTTCTACATGATGTATTTCATTCTGTGATTTGGAATATCCTTTGCATATACATAGCTCTGACTGGCTGCATCAAGCTTTTCACAGGTTACCTTCATTTTTTTGTTTTTTAAGGACCTAGCAGAACACTTTGGTATAAAACAGTATACAGGTTTCCTGTCTATATCCATTTCTTACAAGTTGCCACTGGAATACACACAAAATAGGATTTCAACTAGTACTGACTACTCCATGTTGCTTTTCACCACAGTAGACCCATCTTGCATTCAATTGTACATGATGGTTCACAAATAGTATCAAAAATACTGTGTATTACTGCTCTAGAACCCCTATTTAGCAGCAGAGTTTCTTTTCTCCTTTCACTTTCCCAATCAAACCAAATTTTTGCAATCCCTGAGGTTTCTACACAAGCACAGATAGTATACTCAGTAACAGCTTTTACAAAAACACTACTACTTACTTTTGTGCAAGTGAAGAGAGGGAAAGAAATGCTGGTAACAAATAGCACTTTTTCAAAGTATCTCAAATCACATGCTTTTATATATTTTTTTAAATTATCCAAACTGTTTTGTTTAACAGGGTCCTGGAAAAATACAGTAATAACATATATAATCCACAATAATTCACCTTCATTTTCTGAGTATTCTGAATCACTAGTTTCTTCACTTGTTAATTCCTCCTCACTGTAGATTTCACACTCAGAATCTGTAATTTCACCTTCTTCTGGTTCACTCTCTGTGTCTGCTGTTCTACAGTCATCTGTATACATTGCAGCATCTGGCGTACTTTTGTGTGAATGTGAATTTATACCATCTGTAGAAATGGATTCTTTGGCTGTTAGATTGTTTTGTGGTTTTGTGTCCATTTTAGTCTTCTTTCTTATATTTGGAGACTCATCTTCTTCAGTAGAACTTACTTGCTCAGTGGTGGAAAAGCAATTCAGACTGTTAGATGATTTGTGCTCTTCTGGGTCCAAATCCTGGAGGGGAGTTATACAATGTTACAGTCTTTACAGATTGAGTTTTTCTAAAGAATAGCCTGGAAGTAAATCCTTCTTAGGAAGAATTATTTTTAGAACTACTAAGAAATAGTTTATTTCCAGAAAGTTTTACACATGCAGTCAGCAGAACTTTTACATTTCAGTAAAAATATTTTCACATCCTATTAGATGTGACTGAGACCATCTTCTATTTGGGAAAGTGTGACTGCCCTCCTCTTCTAAACTTCACTTACTCCTCTTCTAAACATCACACTTTTCTCACACTTTAGAAATGTTTAGAAACTTTAGAATCTCGTCCTCATTTTCAAACTTGTACAACATCACTTTGAATATTTTCCTATTTCGCTTTTATGACACTCCCTACTGTCCCTCTCTTATTCAATTCTTGCAACTTTCTTAGAACGGCTTTAACTGATCTTCATTGTATCTTCCTCCTGTTTTTGTCTTCTTTTTTATTACCAGGATCCAGAATATCTGGAATGCCCACTCATGCTTTAACTATAGACCTGTTCTTCCTCCTTTCAAAACCACATCTTTAACAGTGCCTTTAATCAAGACAGCAGATAGAGAGTACAAGCTTAACTTAGGCTATGTGAAATAGCTCCACTAAAAATCCATTTTCTACTGCAAAAAATTTCTTAATTTCTCTACTGAATATCAGACAGATTGGATGATTACAGGTTCTTCCACTTATTTCATCATCAGAAGTAAAAAAAACCCAACGTTTTTTAACTGAGAAATCTAACGTTTCATATTAATTTTGCCAGAGTACATTGAAAATATAATTCTCAATCTAGTAGCTTGACAACTACCTTAAAAAAAATAAAAGAAGGAAAAGAAGATGAAATAGAGAAAAAGAACAGAAGTGGCTTTAAAACATAAATAAAATATCAGATTAAATTATGTGCCATTTTGAGTTCAGACGAAATGCATTCAATTGCCTTGAACTGTATCAAATATTGCAACACAGCAGATAAAAAATACATCCTTGACTTTTTTCTGTGTGTTTCCATTTCTAGATAAGTGAAAAAATGTGAATGTTAACATCATGGAAATTAAAGCACTTTCAGAACTGTAAAAATGCATCAGTGGCACAGACTATGACAAACACAAGAATTCCTCTCTCAGCTGTTGGATAGGACAGTGTACCTTTGAAACACCTTCAGTAAGACAGCAGGTTCTCAGGTAAACCCAGCGCTTTTTAAACAGGTTGTTGTGCTTTAACTGAAAGATTATCAGTTTGTTCTCAATAATGCACTAGCCCTCCTCCCTGAATCCCCTGAGTCCTTGAATAGAAAGGAACAGGACAGCAAGGTCACTGTGTAATGTTTATTTTAAACATAAAATGTAGTAATCCTGCCACAAATAAGCCTACACAATTTAGACATGTCAAGCACACTAACTGCCTTAGAAATATTTTTGGAAAATCTGAGTTTTCCTTTTATGAGTTATATTTTTCACTGTATTTTTCTTTGTCTGTATTTATGTTTGGTGTGAGTATTAGATTGATACCAAACATACCAAAGTGTTCTCCACTCTAAAACGTATTACTTCTATAATAGGGGAAACTAACAAAGTAGCTCAGGATATTCTAATCTAATCTGAAAACGAAGAAACTACACCATCTGCTCAAGTCACAAGAAAGGTGAAACAAGACATGACTGTGATGCACTGATGCCCAAGTACAAGGCTCCAACCACTCAACTCCTTCTCCACAGTGAATCCCGTGATATTCCATGATTTTTGGCATCATTTCAGATATTTTAAACTAGAAAGTAAAAAGGTTCTCTTTCAAAGCCTGGCTACTAAAGAGTAGACTCTTGGTTCTGTGCTGAGAACAGGAATTTTTAAAAACACTCTAATAAACAGACCAAGGATTCCACACATACATTCATTCTATGATTTTGCCAGTATGACCATTACGCCTCTTCTCAGCAGTTTCTATATTTTTTCACAATTGCTACATTCAACTGTTAAAAAAGCAAATAAACTAAGTAGTTAAGTACTGATAAAAATGAAGTCTTCACATTTAGAAAATCTTGTATGAAATAAAGGACTTTAAAACTGAATATGGTTTTTGAGCACTTCACGATTTCATGGATCTGTACTGAAATGCACATCTGGACAAAGTGTATAAACATTAAGCATACCGATACTGAATGAACCTTACAGCATTTGAAACAATCTTGTGGTGCAGAAACCCTTTTCCATTATGTATGACTATGTACTGGTTTCGGCTGGGGTAAAGCTAATTTTATTCGCCTAGTGTAGGGCTGTGGTCTGGATTTATGTTGAAGATGTGGTTGATAATACAGAGATTTTTATTTATTGCTGAGCAGCACTTACAAAAGCCAAGGCCTCTTCTGCTTCTTGCACCACTCCAGCAGCAAGAAGGCTAGGAGTGCACAGGGAGTTGGAGGCAAGATACAACCTGTACAGCTGATCACAAATGTCCAGGGTATCCCATATCATATGGCATCATGCTTTCCAATAAATGCTGGGGGCACGGCAAGTAAGCAGGAGGGATGTTGAGAGTTTGGCCTTTGTCACCATTATCTATGCTGGAGACCTGCTTTCCTGGGGATGACCAAACACCTGCCTGCCCAGGCAGGGAAGCAGTGAATTAATTTCTTTCTTTTTCTTTTGTTTGCGCATGTGGCTTTATCTCAACCCACAGGTTTTCTTACTCTTAGCTTCCAATCCTCTCCCCAGTCCTACTGGTGGTGGAGTGAGTGAGCAGCTGCCTGGGGCTCAGCTGCTGGCTGGGGTAACCATGGCTGACTACCAGTACTAACACAGAACATGTGTAGTGTGTAATAAAGTCTAATTAGGCAAACAGCACCTAATGCCTTGCCTTCATATAGTCATCACTTAAAAACCAGGAACTGGCAGTAAGCACAACAATCAGTAAGTACTACCCTGAACAATGCAATAAATTCTACCAATGCACTTAACTCAATGACTACCTAACTCTTCATCCCACACTCATGACACAAGACACAAAGTATGCAAGTAGATGCTCAATATAACCATTTTTTACACCATGATATTAGGCACATACATTTTTTCATTGTTGCTTTGCCCAACACATCTAGACTGGCACCTCATGGATTGACTCAATGTGATCCAGGTTTGAAAAACTTTCTATCTACTAGGTATTACCACATGATCTCTGGGATTTTTCTCACTAAGCTGAAGCTGAGAGGTGTGATCAATCTGATCAATAATAAACTACTTTTTAACTACAGAGGTGAGTTGGTTGGTATTTCTGCATCCCTGACAAAGTCAGTTGAAAGTACTTTGAAATCAGGATATTTATGTATCCCATGAGGACTGATAAGAATAACAAATCATGCTTATGTGAGTGGAACTGATGGTTTTACTTTATAAAGAATATGCCACAAACTACTGATTACAATGACCTTTTGACATGCAGACTTAAAAATGCAGACTGTCCTACTTAGGAAATAGATATTATCACTGTCATTGAACTTTTTTTAATGGAAAAAATCAAAGTATTTTAAGCATTTAATTATACTTTTTGCTCTTGTTACAAAGCAAGACATTTTGTCTTGTACTGTGGCTGACCAACATCCATGTTCATGCAATTCTTCAGCATGATCATAAAGGAGAACTTATTACTGTGAACATAATTAGCTCAATTCTAAGAACTACACTGTTTGAACTATTTTTTTCTGAATGTATTTTATACAAAGCATAGAAATATAGACAAATACAACTTTTCTCAAATGTGTAGCCTGTTTTTTGGTCTGCTAGAAGTTCACTAGGTGGTTTAACAGAATCATTTGTTCTCAGCACTCTTCTACAGGACTGAATAGCACATCTTTAGCATCAACTCTCTCAATTTGACATATTAATCTGAAATTCAGTATTTACCAAAAAAATATTTTCAAACACTTAAAAATAGCTCTTTTACTCAAATGAGTAAGCTTTCATGTGCTAAAATCATTCCACAAGTACTTCAGTTACTCTCATCCACCCTACACAATACTCAATTTTCCAGGGCAAAAAAAAAATTAAAAAATCTAATTAAATGCCAGGAAAAAAAAAGCTCTCCCTACAGCATATAGGAACCATTTTATAAACTGGTGGACAGCTCTGAATTAAACAACCTTACCTAAAGAATGAGTAGTTTCTTTAGTCCAGACCCTTTGTGTTATACAGGGTTTGCTAAATACTTCTCTTCCCAGATAGTCTAGAATGCCATCAAAGTTTTCTTCAGATGTTACTTACACAGTATTTAAAATCTATTTCAAAGTTACTTTGCAGGTGAATTGGTTTTGATTAAATAGCTTTAAAAAATTTATTAATTCCTTTAGGAAAAAAATTTATTTAAACATCAATTACTAGATATTCTTTTTCCTTTAATAAAAATATCAAGGTTAAAGGTAACCATCCATGGACTAATGTGTGTTTTTCTCAACTCTACCTTTACCAGAAGCTGCCAATCCAAAAGAAGAAATCTTCAGATTAGCCATGGTTTCTGTCAACTGACGTACCTAAAGATGGGATGAATATCAGCAAAAAGTAAACTACATGTGATTAAAAAAAGTAAAAATCATTGCTTCAAGAGTTCTATGGGAAACACTACTAAAACTATGTTGTCTTTTCTACAGAAGTAGCTACGATGCATCTATAATGGAAAAGAATATGGTAGAAGTTGATTTTGAGTACCACACAAATAAAATTTACTAGGTGGTAGTTTGAAAATAAACAAAAATTAAATTTAAAAACAATTTGTGGAAAAAAAAAAATTTTGCTATGTATTTCTAACGGCCCCAACGCAGCAAGCAGAACTGCAGGATCACTACTGCACACAGTCTATTCTCCAAACTGTACGGAAGCCCTGGATCTCGATATTGGGTCAGGGATCCTATTATCACTTATGTCACCTTTTTTTTTAATTTCTAAACTTTTCCAAATTTACTTATTTAAAGGTTTTTCTTGTACGGAACAAACTACTATGTTTCTTGTTCCACCTTTTTTCTGACCTACCCCTACAAAAAGATACCACAACTAAACTATATGTCTGCAAGTTTCAAGTTAGTCTACCAACATTTTTACATGACCTGCACAGAGGCTAATACTTCATACTGGCAAAAAAAAAAAATCCTGAGCGTCAATTAAAAGCAAGCAAATAGAGACAGCATACTTGGTTTCATAAGTCAAAAGAAAACTATTTGTAATATAGTTTCAGTTTGTGACTGAAAAGAAAGGATGTCTTCAAGGAAAGTTCTTCTATCAATTAGGAACATTCCCCAGGTGATAAGTAAGCACATGATTTCTCCTCCGCTGTTTTCTACCATTAGAAGTACATTAATTTTAGCTGACACTTACGAGTATTTTCTTGTTTGGTTTTTCAGCTTGTTGAAAATGCAGTAGTATTTTAATATATTAATTTTATCCTTTACATTCTTGGAATTATACTGGGTTTTCTTTAAGAATGCTACAATATTTTTTGACAACTCACTTGCCATTTCTGTAGTGTTAAGTATCCTAATTTCCTACTTACAAATAAATACTGTATGTAAGATAGCTAAGTACATGAACTTTTTCACAACAGCTAGAAACTAAACCACAATAAAAAAACCCTCCTGTGACCAGAAACAGAAAGTTAATGGACTGTTCCAGTTACAATCGTTTTTCAAATAAAAAAGGTATTAACTTTGGTTTAAATTAAGTCACTCAAAAATCACATGCAATTTCGGTAGAAACCATTGCTTACCAATTCCATCTACCTAGAAATACATGATTGATAATCTACACACATAGCTGCTATTTCTTATTTGCCTTATTTCTTGTATTTGCATATATTTTTAAGTAATAATAAGTATCTATAAATATTTGTTTACATTTATTCCTTTAACTGAAAAAGAGAGAAAAAATTGTTATGATTCTGTAAGTACTGCTGTCTTCCCCTGCTTTACCTGGATATTCTTATAAACCACCTCAACTTCACCCAAGAATTATAAAGTTCAGAGGTTGAATGACATGTTCCAGAAGGACACCCTGTTCTCAACTCTAGTGGTCCACAACCCAGGCATTAAACCAAACCCTTCTCCTACCTGTACCATCTGTAGAAAAAGAAAGATGAGTAAAACCTTCTTTGGTCAACAAATGAGGCAATGTTGGGACCATTTTTCAGGCTAGCAGCACAATTTAATAATTGATTGGGAAAAGTAGTAATGAGGTACTAGTCTTCAAAAGCATTATCATAACTTTAATAATTTAAACAGCGTTCAGGGAAAGAAAAGGGAGAAGGCTGGACAATAAGTTTGGAGAAAAAAGCATTTCAATATACAATGCTTCAACTACAAAGTCCTATTTAAAACCAGATGTTTTTAGTTTTATTCTACCACAAACTAATTAGTGCCTTTGCCAATACAAGACTAAACCGGACAACAATTACACTGCCAAAAAATACCATGCATCTATGCACTTGACCGGGCAGCTTATAAGCTAATTTTCCAATTTTATGACAGAAAAATACTGTCTTTTATTCTAGAAAATCTTAATCTTTCATATTAATATAACATGGAATTTTTAAGTGATTAACAACCACAGTACAAGAATAAAATGTTTTAGCAATGTAAACTATGCCAGTAAGGTACTTTTTTCTTCTAAATCCAGCAGTGCATTTACAGAGAAGTGCACTGACAAAAAGGCATTATTTTTGAAATTTAAAATGGAGAGTGTTTTATGTTTCACTTGTATTCTCCCTGTTTTTGTTTAAAAAAGTAAGAAAGACTATGATTACTTCTTTGACATAGACCTTCACTCCCTGTTCACAGAAGAGAAGATCTGTGCACTACAGTATACTTTAAATGTCTTCCCTGTTACTTTGTTGGTCAAACAAATTAATTCACAAATAAAGCAAAGTACTCAGTTTACCATCAATAAAACACACAAGAAAAAAATGGATGTTTACCTCCTACCTTGTGACTGTGGAAGTCTCACAGAAAAGATCTGTTAACAAGACTATCTAAATAAAAACATTGGTATAAAGTAAGCTAAAAACAAACCTCTATTTCTAGTATAATCAGATTACAGAAGCAGACTGTGATGGGATTCTAGAAAGTAGTCAACATTATTTGATAGATCAGAGCTATACATGCCTTAGAACTTTTATAAACACTCTTGTTGGTTTAGGTAACAGTTCATCACAGAACTAAATTTAAGATACTTATTAATCAGTTTATGATAAAGACTTATTCCTACGAGCTTTTCATGATTCTTTCCTGACACATGATGGATAAAGCTCTGTATTGACCAATGCCTTTTGAGAGTGGCAGAATGCTAATTCAGCATTTGCACAGAGCAGGCCCAGAACCTGGGTGCTGGTAAAACTGCACTTCCACTGCATTAGCTCTCTTGTCTTAAGTCTGAAGAATTACTATGCTTAGTGTTGCTAAGTATCCAGATCAAGCTTTCCAAATGGAAGCGTTTATGTGAAGTTTTCTCAAGGAGTAGAAATTCCTGCATTAGCCACAATTTGTTCACAAAATGTGTAATCAGTCAACAACCCCTATCCATTTAACCTAATTACACTTTTTCTTAATGTAAATAGTTTCCATTTTCAAGTCTTTCAGATGACCTCACTACTGATTAAATTTTTTAACTGTGCACTGATGTTATTTCACTATTATGTACAGGTATCTGGACAGTAACGTAATTATTTCAGATTTCAACCAATCTGCATGTCTGAGGCCTACATAAAGCAACAGCTTTAAAGAATGCAAACCAAGGTGAACTCAAACTAGTGAAATCAATATATTCAATTTCATCTTAAAATAATAGAACAAATTGGCAGACTAGAACTCAACATCGGTAAGAGTGTTCAAAATGGAAATGCTTCCTGAGGTTTAATAGCTGTGTTAGTACTTCTTGGTGTTTAGAGGTGAGTGATGTTTTTCAAGACAGCACACCACATGGTATGCTTTCCTAGCACTCAGAAAAATTTTGTGATTTAGAATACATACTAATTACAATGGGCATTTATTAAGATGTACAGCTTATCCACACACTAATGACAACGAAAATACAGTAACCAAGTTTCAGCAGGAGAGCGTAATATGCCAAGAAATAGAACTTCAAAAACACCAATCCCAAATGATAGCAGAGATAGAGTAAAATGCCAATGGACTAAGCTCTGAAATGTAGTGACAGAGAAAGGATTGTATATGAGTGTATTTTCAAAATTTACATTTCTTTGATTCATAATATGAATCTGAAAAATCCCAACCAAACAAAAAACCAACACCAAATCACAAGCCAAAATCCCAAACCCAATCCCAAACATTGCCACTAACACTGAATTTCTGATGTAAATCCAGCCCACAACACTGAATTCTTTCTAGTGTGCCTGCTAGTCAAAACACTTCACTGATACTCAGTTTTAGACTCCCTTACAGTTGGGTAGTATTAAAAAAAATATTGAAAAAGCGAGGGATCCAAGTTAAAAGTTTCATCCTTAATCACTCAATGGGAAAGTTATTTGAACACTAACTAGAAATTAGCAACGTGCTGTATATAGTTTAAGTAGATTTAAATAGTTCAAAAAATAAAGCATACATTCTCCACATAAAACCAAACCCCACAGCCTCTAGATTATATCATGGACAAAACGCAACATATTTTGCATTTTCTCCCTATCAGTTCTGAAGTTACCTTATACTCATCTGCAGCAATCCACTCTGGTTCTTTTCTCTTCTTTTTCCCCTTTTTATCCTTGGTGTGCTTAGTACCAGAGGCCTGGTAAGACTGCAGATCCACTCGTGAATGGAACTGGTATCGGCCGCTTTCCACATCACAGTAGTAATAAATTCCAGTTGCTGGGTCATAATACAGTTGGTTTTCCTTTATAAGAATGAAGAACAATGTTATCATCACTTCAATAAAAATACTGTTCAAAGAAACCTCTGAGTGTCATCATGCAGCATCGACAGGATGGACCAGGGTATCTGACCGAGCCAGCACGGGTTTAGGAGGGGTACGTCACGTTTGGCCAACCTGGTCACCTTTTATGACCAGCTGACCCACCTGGTGGATGTGGGAAAGGCTGTGGATGTTGTCTATTTGGACTTCAGCAAGGCCTTGGACACTGTCTCCCACAGCACACTCCTGGGAAAGCTGGCAGCCCATGGCTTGGGCAGGAACACTCTTTGCTGGGTTAGGAACTGGCTGGATGGCCGGGCCCAGAGAGTGGTGGTGAACAGAGCTGCATCCAGCTGGTGGCCAGTGACCACTGGTGTCCCTCAGGGGTCTGTGCTGGGGCTGGTTCTGTTCAATACTTTTATTGACAACTTGGATGAGGGAATTGAGTCTTTCATTAGAAAATTTGCAGATGACACTAAGCTGGGAGCTTGTGTCAATCTGCTGGAAGGTAGGACAGCTCTGCAGGGAGACCTGGAAGGGCTGGATGGATGGGCAGAGTCTAACAAGATGAAGCTTAACAAGTCCAAGTGCCGAGTCCTGCATTTTGGCCACAATAACCCCCTGCAGTGTTACAGGCTGGGGATGGTGTGGCTGGACAGTGCCCAGGCACAAAGGGACCTGGGGGTGCTGGTTGACAGCCGGCTGAACATGAGCCAGCAGTGTGCCCTGGTGGCCAAGAAGGCCAATGGCTTCCTGGCCTGTATCAGAAACAGTGTGGCCAGCAGGAGCAGGGAGGTCATTCTTCCCCTGTACTCAGCACTGGTGAGGCCACACCTCGAGTGCTGTGTCCAGTTCTGGGCCCTCAGTTTGGGAAGGACGTTGAGACGCTCGAGCGCGTCCAGAGGAGGCAACGAGGCTGGTGAGGGGCTGGGAACACAAGCCCTGTGAGGAACAGCTGAGGGAGCTGGGGTTGTTCAGCCTGGAGAAAAGGAGACTCAGAGGTGACCTTATCACTCTCTACAACTCCCTGAAAGGTGGTTGTAGCCAGGTGGGGGTTGGTCTCTTTCTCCAGGCAGCAACCGGCAAAATAAGAGGATACAGTCTCAAGCTGCACCAAGGGAAATACAGGTTGGATATTAGGAAAAAGTTTTTCATGGAAAGAGTCATAAAGTACTGGAATGGTCTGCCCGGGGTGGTGGTGGAGTCACGATCCCTGGATGTGCTTAAAAAAAGACTGGATGTGGCACTCGGTGCCATGATCTGTAGTTGAGGTGCTAGGGCATGGGTTGGACTCAATGATCTTCCAACCTAGACATTCTGTGATTCTGTGTGATTAATAAAGAACCACATTTGAATTTTGATAAAATGGAAGAACTGTAGTGGCTTGATCCTGGATGGCTACCAGATGCCCATCCAACCACTCTGTCAACTCTCCTCCTCAACAAGACTGGGAAAGAAAATACGATGAAAAGGTCATGGGTCAAGACACCAAAGTCACTATCATGGGCCAGCCAGATTCAACTTGGAAATAGCTAATACAGCTGGACGATAAGGATCAAATTGAAAACATCTCTCCCAGTCTCTTTCTTTTACAAGCTCAACTGTACCACTTCATTCCTCTTCTCCCTGTCTTTCCCCACCTGAGTGGTGCAGGGAAATGAGGAGTAGAGGGGCTGAGATCAGTTCACAAAAAGTCCCTCTTTGCTGCTACTTCTCCCCTGCCCAGCATGGGATCTTCAAGAACTGCTTCCAGCACAGGTCCTCCACAGGCCATAGCTCCTACCAGGAAGACATGCTCTGAGCTCTGGCATGGGCTCTCCACAGGCCAGTCCCCTAAGTGATGCATTAGGATTTTAGCTTTTATATTATTCATGTATTTGTAATCCTGCAATTCTTCAGTGTATAACTCTAAACTCCATATAGAGTGTTAGCTACTGCTTTCCCATTTTGGTCAGACAAAACAATTCCTCTCTAGGCCTGGGAATCAAGGACACCTCACTGTCTCAGGCCCCGAGAAATGTAAACGAAAGTGGGTTGTGGGGGGAGCAAACTTGGGGTAAGTGACTTCATTACCTGAAGCTGTAATTGAAAGATTAACCCCCAATATGCAAATGGACCAAACTTATAGAAGAAAAACCCATGACCTGTCATCCACTTTTTGGATGTAGCCCCTGGGGGAGCTTTGTCTGCCTAAATGTACCTGAAGGCTCTTCAATAAATATAACTGCTTTTTATTCCCTCAATTTTGTCTGGTCTCTGTTTTTAGGTAGCCAAAAAAGGCATCATAAGGAGCTGCTTCTGTGTGGGATCCTCCATGGACTGTATGAGTCTGCTCTACGGATCGCAGGAAATTGCCTGCTCTGGTGCTTGGAGAACCTCCTCCTGCTCCTTCTTCTTTGACCCCGGTGTTCACAGGGTTATTTTTCACACTCAACCCCCACACAGACTCCATGGTGCAGAGTTATGCCTCTTCTTACACTGGTTTCAGAGAGGCACCACCAGCTTCTCTAATGACTGTGCTGTGCCCTGCAGCGGAACCAGCCATGTCCAGGCAGCCCCTGGCCTTCTCTCAGAGAGGCTATCTCTGCAGCCCCTGGCCCCATCATCAGAACTTTGCCAGTAAACACAATGCAAGAACATTTCCTGTAATTCAGAACACTTACATACCAAGAAAAGATATTATTTTGGATAATTCTACCATAAACTGTAATCTATAGCCCCAAACATTTACATATAGGTAAAGCCACAAACTATGTCAAAAGCAATGGTATCCTTTAAGACCTTAAAAATTAAGTCCAGAAGCATCCTGAAAACAGAGCTGTGTACCTCAAGCATTTTTTACAGCTGAGTTGAAGATACTGCAAACAAACTCTCTGTTCTCAGTGCAGTACAGTGTATACATATCTATCCACAGATCTGTATACATATACAAACACACCTCATAGGACAAAAGGAAAACTTTTGCAAAAGCCATATAAAAATGTATAGCAAAAAGTAACCACTAAGAAATTCTGATCCATCATCTAATCATCTTCTAACACTTCTAAAAGTGTTTTCTTTCCTGTAGAATCAAACTAGTTGGTAACAGTACTCAAGCAAAAGCACAAACATTTTGTGTATTTTCTCCCAATACTCTTTTCACTGTGGAGAAGCAACTGACTTACTTAAAAAATATGTCTTTTTCTAAACAAGACATCTTTAAGCTCAAGCTTTTAGGTTTGAAAGAGTTACAGATCAGCTTTATAGCATAAAGTTTATACAGTGCCAAGTAACTTAGAGATCTAGGAGACATCAAAAAGAACTGAATTAAAATCTAAATTTGTATCTTAGCCTGCTATCTTTAATTTGACTGAAATAATTAAAAAAACTAATTAACAAACTTTTAACTATTTACTATTCATCTTCAGTAACCTGTTTTTCAAAACATAAGGTCAGTCTGGATCTTAGTTCTTTGCTCGTACCAACTCACTAACAAAATGTTTGCAATAGACAAAAGGATTTTGGAAATGATCCTTACTGAATTGTAGTAGAATCCAGTGCTATGGTCATAATACAATCCTGTATTTTCATCATAAATAAATCCAGTTTGTGAAACAGCAGCCTCTGCAGCAGCTCTCAAGCTCTCTGCCAAAGAACCTTCTGGTGCTGAAGTTTCTTCTGTCTCCTGATAACAGAAAGTAAGAAAGGTATGTGCTCTATGAACTTGGACTGTTTCAGAAGGCAAAAATCTGGCTGTAGTTTACTGGTAAACTTCTAGTGATTTCAACAGGACCAACACTTCAGCCTGTGTCTTTCGTTTTTCCCCAGCTTTACTCAAAAGTGACTCACAAAAAAAACACACAGGAAACATCTTTCAGAGCAATCCTAAGACAGATTTCAGCCCTCTGTTCCATTTCAGTTGCTAGATGCTAAGGCACAAACTCAGCTAACTGAGCGACCTAAGAAAACACTGGAGAGCAGGGAAGAAAACCAACCCACCACAAAATAAACAGATAAACCCCACCACCAATGTTCTTATCCTTATATCTTACTTCCTTATGTCTATGGAAGAAAAAATAAAAAGTACTATTTAAGAAAATCAGCATGGACATATTGGACATACTCTGCTGATAAAAAAGATCCTGCTTCCAGGCTTTGTAGGATTTATATGCCTTTTTACAAAAAACTCTCAAACTCCAAGACACAAATTTAAGAGGATGCTCCACTTGGAACATACTAAAAAAAGAACTAGTTTTGAAGAACAAGGATATTATCAGCACTAGACCATAAAAAAAAAATATTTCTGTAAAGCTATCAGGACAGCAAGTATATCTTTTAGATGGAATATTAACACAGTACTGATTTCCAAACTGATAAAACTCCAGACAGTCCAAAAACCTGTGAATTCTGGACGAAATTTTCCTCTTCTCCACCTTCAACAGCTTTGGTGCTATCCTTCCTTAGCGGAATATTAACACCTGCCTCCGATTCCTCTGTGGAATTATGCTCAGTGTTTTCACTCCCGTGACTGTGCTGCACTGGTAGCTCAGATGCACAATCTTGAGTATCAGTGTG
The DNA here is from genome assembly GCA_013398275.1 of Promerops cafer. Lineage (NCBI taxonomy): Eukaryota > Metazoa > Chordata > Aves > Passeriformes > Nectariniidae > Promerops > Promerops cafer. Next base: position 52,164 of record VZSE01004863.1, read on the forward strand.
ATTGTAATAATTTTCGTAGTAGTAATAATCTGCCGGGGGAGAGGGGCAAGAGAAAGAAAAGTTGAAGTTGCATAAATTAGCAAGGCAGTACTTTAGTAATGCAGTTTAAGGATGCTAAATCTTAAACTGGAAATTTATGCAAGTAAGTAGTCTAATGAAAATAAAATATTAGGTAGTGCCTCTACTCTGAATTTATTCTAATTCTACTGAACAAATTATGTCTTGTGTTAATATACTCCAAAAATTGGTAAAGCGTGTATGTTTGCAACACAAGCGATTACTACATAACAAATTACAATGGCATGCATTCTGCTAGTCCATGTTACATTTTATCCTGAATTAATGCCTTGAATAAATAGAAAATGGTCTGAAAGATAATGTCAGTTTACTGAATTCAATTCAGCAAAGGATACAGACTTGGAATGTACTCTATATTACAACATTTTCAAACTAAGATACTGTTCTATATCCCTATTTAAACAGTCACCACTCCCTCTACCTGCTTGTGACCATGCAGTACAGTCCTCTGTCTGTACTGCTACACTAGACGTATCTTTCTCCTTCCTAGTATGGATCTCTTTAGTGAGTTCTTCTACCTGAAAGAAAAATTGCATGTTAAAAACACAAAACTGCATTTTAGTTGTCTGCCATCTCAGAAAAGAGAGTCAGCCTATTTTTCATTCCATTATTCAAACAAAACATAATGGCATCACAGGTGTTTCAAGTGATTTTGTTTGGCAGGAGACAATTTTGTACTTGAATGGTTGGCATAAAGAAACACATAATTTCTGCTCACAAAGGAGCAGAGAAATTTAACCGAGGTTATTCCTAAATGCCCACCCTGTAAAGTTGGATTTCAAGCAATGATCACTGCTCTGTAGTGACAACTGTGGCATTTACAAACCACAGAATATTCTGAACTAAAAGGAATCCACCAGGACCATCAAGTCCAAATTCTGGCCCTGCACAGGACATGCCCAAGAATCACACCATGTGCCTGAGAGCATTGTCCAAACACTCCTTGAGCTCTGTCAGGCTTGGTGCTGTGATCACTTCTCTGCGGAACCTCTTCCATTGCCCAAGCATCCCCTGTGTGAAGAACCTTTGTCTAAGATCCAATCTAAAACGCCCCTGACACAACTTTGGGTTCTGCCAGAGAGGAGATAAGTGCTGCCCGTCTGCCTCCCCTCACAAAGAAGCTGTACACCGCGATGAGGGCTTCCCTAAATTTCCCTCTTTTACCATAAGCATTCACAGAGAAGTTCTGCCACTCTTCCTTTACCTGACACTTCGTTTAATAAACTTCTTTCCCTCTGCTACATGTAATTATTCCTTCTGACTGCAAATCTAACCCTGTGGTAGAGAAGGCGTTACCGTTCTCACTACCAAGCTCTGACTCGAGACCTCAAACCTGCTCTGGCCGGCCGCAGGCCAGGAGAGCTCGGCGGGCTCCGGGAGCCGAGGGACCGTGCGGAACGGGCACGTCGGGTGGAGAGGACAAGCGGAGCGCGGGCCGAGCGGCAGCCGGTCGGGGAGTGGCGGCCGCAGGGGTTCCGTGCCGCCCGGCCCGGGGGGCGGAAGGGTCGGAGGCCGCAGTATCCGGGGTGGGGAGCCCTACCTGCCTCCTGAGCGCCTCGCCGCCCTCCCGCTCCCGGCGGTACAGGCGCTGGGTGCGCCGCAGCCGCCGCCGCGCCCGCTCCAGCTGCGCGCGGCACGCGCCCA
>VZSE01004863.1:53920-91546 GCA_013398275.1 Promerops cafer
TGCGCGTGCGCGCGGGGAAGGGCTGCGGCAGCGGCGTCGCGGGCCGCCCGGGGACGGGCCCACAGCAGGAGCTGCGGCTGGCGGTGCCGCTCGTGCTACCGCGGCAGCGCTGGGGGGAAGAGGAAGGACGAGCAGCAACCCCCAAAGGCGGGGCGGTCTCGGCGCCGGATGTGCTCGGAGTGTGTTACCGACCTTCACCATCACCTCCACCATCGCCTGGTCGTGCTAGGCAGCTTGCTGCTGGTGGGCCTCAGGGTTCCAGCTGCATCATATGACAGAATGAAAAGTAATTCTAGCGTGTACTTTCATGCAAAAGTAGGGCACATTTTTGTTTGAGGGTTTTTTGTGATGTTTATTTGTTTTAGAGTGGGGAGGGGGAAGCTTCTTGAGACTTCTCAGTCAACAGTGTGGCAAATCACACTGTATCCTGGCTAGACATTGCCGTGTCTGGAGGTTTTTGCAGTTGGAGCCATTTAAGCAGCATTCAGAGTCAGTACTGAGAGCTGTAGTACTGCGGCCCTGGATAAATTTCTGTTCCTGAGATTTCTAGAAGCAGCTGCAGAAGGTTCTTGGGCTTTCTCCCTGAGCCCCATCTCAGTATCATAATTTTCCAAACTTAACCTCACATGCTTCTTATTTGAAGTGTGTTTTGTCTCTGATGACCACAGTGCTTCTCAGTTTTTAATAAACTGTGAAACACTCCGTTGCTTTTGTGTCTTGCTGCACAAACGAGAAGTATATCACAGTAGGTCATAGCCTAATAGCTTTTAGATCTGACAATAGTGAGTGTGTTGCATACATGGACATTACATCTGCTTTCAGGTATGTCCTGAATGATGCACCACCTTTACACTTCAGGTTTCACCAGGTTTCTTCAAGTAATGTATTAATTTCATTTACATACATGTTTTTTAATATATTACATTTCCAAAAATATAGTCCAAAGACACCTGAGTTTGAAAACCATGGTACCTGGCAGTGCTAATTTAACCAGAATGCTTCTGTTCTCTGCAATCACATGCAGTCATGCACGTTTCATTAAGTACTGTTCTGACTGGAAACCACCAGACTCAAATGCCTGATCTCTACAAGGTGGGTTACATGACCAGGCAAGAAGCAAATCTACTTCTGTCCATATCCTAACTCAAAGGAAATAGGAAAAAAATACATGTATTTTGTCTTCTTTAAAGCATTTTGCGAAAGGATGTAAAGCTCAACTGTGGACTGGAGGTCCTAAGAGATACTAAAATAACTAACAGAGTTTCAGACCTCAGTTTTTCTCATCTGTAATTTCTCATTGGAAAGGTATGTCTCATCAGTTGACAATTAGTGTATTGTCTCTATCAAAAAGTGTTTTATTTTAGGTAATGGCTTTTGTTTGCATCAGGATGGTTTCACTTAATGTGTATAAGTAAAAAGACCTGAGATAGAGGGAAATACTTCCTAAAAGAGCAGATTTCATTCACTGCAATGTGTTAAATTGCATGAAGTTTAGGGAATAGCACTATCTTGTTTTTAAAAGACTGGCCTTTGATCTGTAAGTTAAATGTTCAGTTGTAAAAGTAATGGATGTTGCAGGTTAGGCAGTGAAAAGAAGATGAAAAGTGATGCCAGCTCTCCAAACAGTGCCTATTCCTAAAGGTTTGCAGCAGACAAAAAGGGAGAGGGTGGAGGTGACACGCATCCCTGCCACCGATCTGTCAGTGCCTCTGAATATGCCACTTTCTTACCCATGCTCTTAGTGGGCCCTTGACATGGACTGATGAACTGCTGTTGCCACCACCCTGTCTGTACTCCTCCTCAATTCTCTGGGATTGGGTAGTTATGCTTGGAAGTATAGGTGGCATCCCAGTCCATGTAGACAGAAGACAGATGCTTAGCTCCTGCACCTTCTATATTAAAAGGAAGTGGGGACTTTGGTCACAGGGGCATTTGCCACCAAAGGACAAAGAACTGTAGAATAAAGATGAAGTGGCTTGTAGGAAGCAGGGACAGCAAGGCTACTGAAACACAGACTGGCTAAGGGCATTATCTCCAGAAGAACTTTCCTCACCCAAAAGCTATCATGAGCCCAGACCCGTATGAAGGAAAATGCCGCAGTGCATGCTGCCTGCACAAGTGAAATTCAGGAGCCCAACTCTGTCAGAGGGGGCCTGGAGGTGAAGGAGGGGTGAAGACACAGAGCTCTGTTACTGCCTGTTCTTTCCCTATACTGATGCTATGCAGGAACAACCAAGAGTTGCAGGAACATGGGCCAGCCCAGCTTGCATGGCTCCAGGATTGCTGTGTCCTCATTCCCCTACCCCAGTGGAGGTATTCATCTATTCATCTCTTCATCTATTCCTTTTTGCAAGTTTCCCCTGAGAGGAGTGCAGAGAGGTGGATGAGTGCTTGAAGCCATTGTTACCATCACATCTTCAAGGCATTGTCCCACCTCTGAGATGGTAAAGGCATCTATGAACATGATTACATGTGTTTTCTATTGTAAAAATGGGCTTAAACATAGTGATTCCAAATTCCTTAAGATTTATAAGCTTGGTGCTCGTACTCCTGTATTCTTGTCTTGTCTTCTCTTTTCTCCGTGTGGGTGCCACCCCCACTGCACTTCAGGTTTTGGGGTAAATCTCTGGCTGTTCTTTTCTGGTGTGAGGTTTCTGAGGAAGTGGTGGTCATGGGCTTGGAAGATACATGTTTTGAGCCTTGCAATGACATGGAGATTCTGAAAAAGTTCTTCGGGTGGTGAGGTACGGATTTTCACAGTGAAATCCTCAAAAATCTTCCTGGAACTTAATGGTTCTTTCATCAGCATATCACATTTGATGAGGCAATGACAAATGCAAAGTTCAGTGCCCTAACATCCTATTTAAAGTAATAGTAATACTACTGCACACATCACAACCCACACATAAATCTTAAAGAGAAGTCAGCTACAGGGAAATGAAAGAGAAAACCAGTTAAAGTAGATCAAGCTGCAGATCTTTTCAGCAGGGAATCCAGAGATTTTCTTCCCTGTCAGTGCTTGCCTTTTTATATGGATGTACATTACTTGGAAAATAGATGGTTCCAAACTTATCTAGGCTCTCTGGTGTGGTCCTAAGCCTGATGGTGGCAACATTGTCTAGAGTGGCACTTCTCAGAGAACAAGTTCTTTAGTACATCCCCTGGAGTCACATTGTCCACCTCTTGCCTTGGTGCAGCTTTAAAGAAGGCAGATTGCTTGTGAGTGTATTAAAGGTTCCTTTGCTGTAATGTGGAGTCAAAACTACGGGAGAGCAGAATGTGTCATGCCAGAGAACTTCATGCAGTTCCTCAGAGCTTGGGCAGATCACTGGCTCAGCTTTGCTCTTGTCTGGGGTCCCAGCTGATTGCTGATCAGGGGTCTGTCCCAGCAGCATCTTCTCAGAGACATGAGGAGTATTTCTGCAGAAAAGCAGCCCCAGAACTCTATGTATCCAAATGGAAAACAACTAGTCAGTGACCTCTGTTCTGATAGGTACTGGGGACGTGCCACAGAGGTTTTGTCAAGCAGGACCAGGAAGTGCTTGTGAAAGACAATCAAAGACTTTGTACCAGCAAAATGTCAGTAATTTGAACTGGAATTCATGCTATATAGACCATTTCAGCCTGTGTTGACAGCTTGTTTTGCGATGCACAGAGATTTCAAATAGAATCAGTAAACTACTTGCTACAATCTTGCTGCAGCAACTTTGAACCAGCTTTAAGACACCAGTATTAGTAAGGATTTAAAATCTCAGCCCCTGAGATTCCTTTTGTGCCTGCACCATGGGTGGCCGTCTCCCTTCACAGCATCTTAGGGCTTCTGGGTTCACACAGACACCAACTGCATGTAGTAGACCTACCCAATGTCCTACTGCAAGGACAGGCTCCCCATTTTGCAGCTGGGGATACTGCTCCCATGTTGGGGCATCTGAAAGTGAGATATCACAGCACACAGCACTGCAGAGCCTGAGCTCTATGAACATATTTCCAATATTCCTAGAACTTCTGACCTTGAGACATTCAAGGATAAGGATGTGAAGTGAACTCAGAAAATTCAAACAGGTCTTAGCATGACTTCACACAGTGGTCCTTTTCCACTTGTGTTTTCCCTGTAAAGCAGGGATGTTAAAAGAAAATAGCTTTTACCACTAGGTGGCATTTAAGGATTGGGTTTGGTGGTTTTTGTGGTTTTGTTGGGGTTTTTTTGTTTGTTTGTTTGTTTTAATGATCTAAAACACGGTATTGAAAACTGCCTAACTGGGCCAAATGGATTGCTAACCTAATTTCCTCCTTCCCTGCAGATGCTGGAGACAGTCACTGAAATTGGCTTGTGGCTTATTCCTTGAGATGATTTGATCTAAGGGCTGCCAGCAGAGTAAAGGAGCAAGACTTGCCTATTGTGTCTATAGGAATTAGTATCCTAGAGAGAGTGAATCACCTGCTTCTAAGGGACAGCTTCTTTCTACCCTTCTCTTTAGGAATCTCTGCTGCTGGGAGATACCTGTATCCTTACTGCTGTAGAGTGAACAGATACCTTAGCACAGACACCTGAGCTGCTCCAAAGTGGCAGTGTTCTTTTCTGAACTTACTATTAATGCAGAGGAGTAAATATGGATGTGCCTTTCTTGCTGTACAAGAGATAACACTGCATGTATTTTATCATTACCCCCTGAGGAGTTTGTCTCAAACAGTACATGCACATTCAGAGCATGTGTGAGTCACCATCCACCTGCCAACAGGGACAGGTCACAGGGACAGCATCAACCTAAACTCTTTGGCTTTGATGCTAACTTTGCTTACATGTTTCATAAAGGCTATTAAACACAATTTTTTTTCAGTGGCATAAAGCTTCCAAATATCTGATATCTTTGCTTAGTGATTGTAGGTAAACTTTGACAACTTTACTGAGTTGCAAAGGCAAAAATAGATAAATGCAGGTAAGAGTCAAAGTGGTAAATGAAGGCTGGTCTCTGAAGACAGCAGAGTTCAATATCTGGGGCTCAGACTGAAGATCCCAGAAAATCAACATCTGATGCTAATGATGCCAAAATAGTTGCAGGTAACCCTCTCTGCAGTGCTACATCCCCATCGCAGAAGGGTCCCACTGGCATGACAATTGTGGTGGATTTGTTAGCTTGTGACATGCATGCCCCTTTGTCCATGCAGCAGCAGGAGAGGTAGTTCTTACTTTTGTTTGGGGTGTGTTGTAGTGTCCAATGCCTGTCGTGCTCACACCCAAGGAGCATGCCTTCCCACTGCCCTCTTTCCAAGTACCCATGTGCAAACCCACTTCATCTGCTCCATCTACACTTCTGAACCAGCCCTGCTGACATTTCTCTTGCTCTTCACCCTGGCCTCTGCCAAATCTTAGGCTAACAGTGGCCAGGCAATGACAAAGAAGTGTGTGGTTTGCCTGCACACTGCCTACAGGGCCTTTCTCTGCCTGTAGCATGCCCCAGAATCAAAGATGACAGTGCTTGTTACAGGAAGAGAAACAGTCACAGAGGTCAATAAAAAGCAGATGGCTAAGACCAAGAAAACTATCTGTGTGGGTTTTTTTATCTTGTGATAGCAGGGCAGAAAGTGTGCCCACCTCTCCATGGCCAACCACCCAGTAAGACCATGCAAATTTTATACCTGTTTTATCAGCAATTCTTAAACATTAGTAATTGTTACTAATAATACTATAATACTTATAGTATTAATTATTGCATGTATTTGTGGAAGTTGCAGTATTCCCACTTCCTCTCATCAAGCTACAGGTTGCATAATTTTTAAGTTCTGGTTTGAGTAAAGAATCAAAAGGAACACAGAAATACTGGATGATGTGCAGGTATGAATTTGAAACACTTAAACAAATTGCTGACAATTAAAAAGCTCTTTTTAAAGGAACTTTTCTTGCAAATGCAGTACTTTTCCATCTGGGTAACTGTGGGGAAAACAGAAAAGCGAAAGTGATAGTTTTGTGAGGGAAAGTAGGAAGCCAAGGAAGCAAACTCATCACTGGGTTAATTAAACTGGTACATTTCTTCACCTGAATCATATTTCATGAGAAATTCTATAGGTGTATTATCTGTTAAAAAGTAGCTGCAGTAGTGATCTCAAAACTGCTGTAGACATTTATAGCTGTGGACAGATGCATGTAACTATTCATATTGCAATGCTATTATATAGAGGCTCTAATTAAGAACAAATCAGGTATGACATGTTTTAATACATATGCCATATGAATTACCTGACATTCTGCTGGACATCTGATGAGTTAAAATGATCTCAATAGCTTTATTATCTGAATTGGAACCATATGGAATTTAATCTCATTAAAACAAAAAAAAAAAGTCAGATTTTAATATTAATTATTAGATAATTAAATGAGAACCAAATGCACCTCAATGTCCAGGCTATCTGCAGTTTTGAAATTAAGCCAAATTTTTAAAGTCTACATGTCTTTGGGTTGACATAGAAAATACATCTGATTTTTATCTAGTATATAGGTAATTTTCTGCAAAAATCACCATCTTTTTTATTCCGTGAGAAAGTAACATTTAGGATTGTGGAGTTTTAGCTTTTTTCATTCTTGTCAGCCTCTTGAGTCTGATTCATTCCTCACATCCAGAACAGCTCCCATCCCTATGGAATGGAACAAAAGTTGTGTCAGATAAGCAATGTTCAACATGATATCCTGTTCCCAATTATACCCCTATGATTTTCCTGTGGTTTCTCCTTCTAGGGGCCCATTTGTCCTGAAAGAGAGCATTCAGGCTGTAGTACTTTCAGTTTGCCATGTGAAACAGGTCTTTCAGTATAAACTTTAAAAAGGTATTTGTGAATATACTGTCAGAATTTGTATCTGCATTAACTTGTACTTTCATGTCACACACACACACACATGAGAATCAAAGAGGGTTTAGAGCTTTTGTCATAAAAAGTGCAGGGTTTTTTGAGTCACTCAAGTAGAGTGACTTAAAGGAGCATACCTTATTCCGCCCACATAATCGTCATCAGATATATTGATATAATTTTCCCAATATATTCCATCAAGTCCTAAACCAAATCAGGAATAGTATTTACTGCAAAGAAAACACAATGCATGAGTAGGAAGGTTGTGCTCTTGAAGGGACATGCTGTACTTGGGTCAATAGCTGTGGTTCAGCTCAGCTCTAAAAACACTGCTGACAAGCCAGAGTAGGAAGATGTAGCATGTGTTTCAGAGGGTTCCCTCTGCATGATGGTGAAACTTGTGGTGTCTTTCTTTTCCCACCCCTCTGCTTAGTTGGCTTCCCAAACGTCAGTGAATCACAAAAATCAGTGGTTTTTTAGTATGAGCAGTGCTCTGAAAAAGTTCTTTTCTTGCTGTGTGTTAGAAAAGTGCAGCAAGTAAGCAGGAATGCATCTGTGTTTTGAAAACAGGAAGGTGAGCGGTGAAAATTCCACCAAGACCATGGTCTCAAAGCAGTCCTCAATTCATATGGCTTTTTGTCTTCTCCAGAAGCTATTACAATGGTTTCTTTCCACATGGTGATTCTTCTTACAAATCGGCTGCTTTGAAACCTTTGGGTTTACCAGGCTCTTCTTTTTATTTGGCACCTTAGGGTGAGTGTGTAAAGAAACTTGTAGGAGAATGTTGTTCCCCAAGTAGCAATGGCTACTTTTCTCCCTTTGCCAACCCAAATACACTAAATTCCTTTGCTAGAATTTCCTTGATACTGACTAGCCTGTACTGTTTGTTTGCCACTGTATTATTCCCTTAAATTTCTCTTGAGATTTACATGTGCAAATACACAAATCACCACAAAATTTGTCTAGATCCCCATCAGCTGCAGAGCATAACAGCTGCCTCTTGTTATTAATCACATCAAAACTCACTATTTGGACTTCTTGTTCTCACTCCAGAGTGCCAGTTTGCCTCCAGTTGCCCAGTTTTTGAAGAGTATGACTGGCTACAAGTGAAACCAACAGAAAGCCAAACTTGCCACTGTTATTACTGTTTTTGATACCTGATTCAGCAACTGAGTTAGTGATGACAATCCAACTTTGAAATAGTAGCAAAACTGAATGAAAGCCTAAATTATATATGAGGCTTCTAGCCTTTTTTCCTTCTCTTTCTCTCCTCTTCCTTGCTGCTCGTGTTGCCTGTGCCGAGTCATTTAGCAGTCCTCTTTTTCACTGCAGATGGAGCACAAACACTTCTAGAAGTCTCTATTCATGCCCACAGTGATGTTTGGAACCCAGCTACTCATGTCAGGAATACTGTATTAAACTGTAATACTGTATTAAAATGTAATGCTACTCACTGTTATGCCTCTGTTCAAATGACTTCTTGGTCAGTAATCAGTCTCAGCATCATAACTCTGGTGCGAACATCTATATTTTTCCTCTGCATAATGAGAGAGTTAAGGAGAGAATTTTATTACTACGTTGCCAGTATAAACTAATACCTCTACCCTGAGGAGCATACTGATAGCTTTTCAGATGAGAGGGGAAAACTGCTCTGTGCTAGCTAGATTTGTCAAGATACTTTAATAGCAAATAATTTATCTTTTGCCAAAGTAGCCACGAGGGACAGAGAGATAAAAAATTTGGTGATTTTGATGTGAAACTGGACAAGAATTAGGAACTTATTTCAACAGATACGATGTACTGAGAAATAAATATATTCTCAAGCCATTAAAGTCTCGAAGGGGCTGGATGGCTGCCAGTGACAAAGGACTGTGACTTTGATACACACAAATCATGTTGGATCCTTGTCCAGCAACTCTTCAGAGAAAACTGGAAAATTTCACAATGCAAACATTCTTCCATACAATCAAGCATCTCAGACCACTTTGTTCCATGGGATGGTGAAGTTTCCCCCTGACCACTTCGATGCTTTCTGCAGTCTTTCTGATACCCTGTGAGGTTATGTGAAGGAGCTGGGGAGCTGGACTGCCAGGCCTGACTACAGGTGGTTACAGCTAATGGCAAAGATCTTTTCTAAAAGGCTCGGCTCATACCTGGGGCCAGGGGCTAGCTTGTCCAAAAGTCATCAGCAGCAGCTGGGAATCTGGGCCCTCAAGCCTGGATTTGCTGAACAAAAACTGCAAGGAAAGTCAGTCCCTCTCACAGGAATGGAGAACTGACAGAGCAGGCGATGGCCACAGCTGCAGCAGTGGCTGCATCCTACATGGCCCCAGCCCTCAGCCACTGCACAGTTCTGTGGGTGCCTCTGGCATATGCAGAAATTGAATGGGGAAGGGAAAAGCAGGTCCTTGCTGGTTCTGTGCTCCTCATGCTCCCCCTTGGCCACAGCCAGAGCCAAGAGGCGCTGGCTCCTCTGCCAGCTGCCCACCACCCAGGACAAGGGTGGCCAGCAGGGTCCTTCCTTCCTCTGCATGAGCGGTGGGGCCACAGGTACGGCCAGGGTGATGTACAAGTGTGCTGTCCTGGGGAATTGCACTCAGGACTGTCCTCATATGTGCTTGAATTTGTTAGTGGCAATGCAGCTGTCGTGTATCACTATTCAGCCCCCCAAGGTTTTCCTCAGCTTCTGGAGTTACACAATCAAGTCTACTACTTCCCTGCCCTCACATAGCTGTATGCAAATACTGAACGTATGTGAGAGGACTCGTCAAGACTCTTGTGACTGTCCCTTCTTGAGATGCTGTGGTCAAAATTTGAGATTAATGAGGTTTTTTTCAGGGATTTTTAACAAAATTTGTAGGGGGAGAGTATTTGAGAACTCATGTGGGCTGCTGAGATGTTCTGTCTCTCAGAGAAAGATTTATTGCTCCTTACATCTGCAAGATCTTATCATTAGGGTGATGTGCAGGATCTGGTGGCCATGAAGAATTGCAGCTCAGACCTGAGCACAGCATGATTTTGTGTTTGGACTCAGGAAATATCTGTTGCTCTCTTCCTCCATCATCTGTGACTAACCCCACCTTTCACGTATAGAACAGTAGATCTCCCTAACTTTTGACCTCAAAACATTGCAGACAAACCAGGGACTAACTTGCTTTAAATAATTAGCATATTCTTGTATGCATACATTCCAGGTCTTCACTCAAGGAAAACCAATACATTACCTGTAGCTGGAATTCAAATCCTTTAGTGACAGATTTAAGGTAGAGCTAGATCTTGCTGCTGCCTTTAATGTACTTGGATCTGGTCCGTGCATGGAAATGTAATTTAACTTGGGCAGGTATCACAGTACCACAGCTGAACCACTCCTAGAACTGGTAACAGACACCGCCAGGGCTGGCACTGTGCTTTGTAAATAAACCTGCTTGCTAGCAACCACTCTATAAATCGCTAATGCAAGACAGAGTAGGGCACAGATAAAGCTTCAGAGGCGGATCTTACAAAGCATCCAGCACACACAAGGAACAGCTGTGATATCCCTTCAGTTGCTTCCCTAACCAGAGTAAAAAGCCCATGCTAAAGTATTGAAGACGTGGCAGACTGTGTGTCTGTCTTCTGCCTTTGCTTACTAGTTTAAGCACATTGTGAAAAGTTTTGCATACTTCTCTTCAAAACAGCAGATGAAGCTTGAAGTTACATATATGGATCTTATTTCATTAAGTTATCCCTACACAGAACTGGTATATAAAGGTGGTGATATTCACAAAGGACTGGCATTCAGCGTTGTCCTGTAAATAAAATGGAAACTTCTTTAGTATGTAAGTATATGATGATTCTTAAGTTACCTCAGAAATTCCTGACTATGGTGGTTGAAAATACGGTTGTTCTAGTCTGTTCAGAAAAACCTTTTGATCCTGTTAGGTGCTGGTTGACTGCAGTGCAAGCACATGACATTGACAGCATGGTTTTCCAAGGTGATATGAGCTTTATTTCTCCCCTCTGGGTGAGCCCCAGCCACTGACCTGTGAGCACAAATGGAATTGCAGCAGTTCTAATGGGCTCACAACAGGGTGAGTCTTTGATAGTCAGGCTTGTATTTTCTATCATAGCCAGAAAATCTGCCAGTCACTGACTGAAAGAGGAAAAGAGAAGGCTGGGGCAGGATTTGGAGGGAAAAGGAAGTTCCAGTTTGTATGAGCAGAGGCCTTTGGTGCGCAAAGATCTTCCAGGTCACAAGAAATGAGAAGGAACAGTTCCCTTGGAATGCCCCACCAATGCAGAAGATATGAAGAAACCCAGCACAACAAGATGTGGAAGAGCACATCAGTACTGGGTGAAGGTGTCTCTAGCTGAGGGAAGGCATTCTCTATGCATGTAGGGCATGAGCAGTCATTGCACACTTTGTACAAGCCCACACGAGCCAGTGCAAACAGTTCTGTTTGTACCAAGTTTACTGAAAACATTTGTCTCCATTATGTAAGATTTCAGCTCCAGACTGTTTGGGATTTTTTCCAAATAAAATGGTAGGGCAGCTTGAAATCCATCTGAGCTATAAGAAGTTGCAAAACTTTAATGTTCAGTACTCCGTGTAGATGTTACCAGCGCCTGTAACTCGTATTTTCAGTCACCATGGTGATGGGTCATGGTAATGTCCCTCAAGTTATGCATTCTTCCCTATAGCCAAAAAGTAATTATTCTAATAAGATGCTTCATCCTGGAAAATCTGATCAAGTAAAAGTCTTTCCCCGACGTGATTGCTCTACGAAATACTTTGAAATAAAAATTTTTAAAATTTAGAGCCTTGGAGAGTTCTTTAGGTGATGTTTCCCCTTGGAATCCATTAAGGCAGCATCTGCATTTTTCTGAGAAGGTTTTCAGGTGAAGTGAACCATAAGATTGCTCCCAAGTAAACATTCATCTCCACCTAGAAATGGCCTCATTACTCAGCAGGTTGTACATTCATTACTGGTTCTCGTCTCGAGATCTTGCAGAGTCACCTGGAGCCTCGTCTAAGTGTTTTAGCATTGGCAAAAATGGGTATTAATGATTGGACCTAATAGGGCCGCATTGTAAGATTTGATTTGAATGCCACTGAGTAACTGGGCCACCTGGAGTTGACCTGCCTGAAAATGTCAGCACAGCATGTGACTATTGAAAGGGTTAGGCACTGCTGTTTCGATTAGTCATTTTATTACTCTGTCCCTAAATCCATCCATTCAGCCTTTTTTGGGCTTAAAGCCAATCCCAGCTGCTCAGGCTGGGAACTGCCTTCTCTTAGGAAGACCAAAGGAAATGATTTGTGCTGTGTCTATTTGAATCAAAGATCAGCAGGGGAGACTTTCTTCCCATCACAAGTGAGTTCAAGGCTGTGGGTGACAGGTAGGCTACCACTGTAGCTTATAATGACTCCAGTTAAATCCCCAGCTGCATGCTTTAACTGCAGTTAAATTAGGGTATTGTACAAAGAGGGTTCCAGATGTAGGTGTCTTGCTTTCTTAAAATAACCTTTAAAAAGCAGACACATGCCTAAAGCTCTACGATGTGGTAAGACTTTTCTGTCAAGCCATGATAGATACCAATGGGCTATGCTGCATCTGAATGCAAATCTGACTCCAACTCTAACACTAAAAAGATGCTGTCTTTTGAGCCATCTCTGGAGTCATCTGTCTTATTCAGAAGTGGAGTTACACACTAAATATAGAGATGAAAATTATAAATGAAGAGAAATTTTTGGATTGAATGAAGTCAATTGCGGTGACTGGTTTCAGGAGAATGTGGTGATCGCCGCTTTTCAGCAATAGTATCCGTATAGTCTGTGTCTGATTATGAGATTGAAGGATAATTCAAGTCATAAGGGACCTGCAGAAGTCTTTAGAGCAAATTCGTGCCCAGAACAGAGTCAGCAATGAGGTCAAAGCAGATTATACATGATTTGTCATGTTACTTCCATGTCCATCAGTCTCTGCAAGAGTTTTGATCCTTGCCCTCACCGTCTTTCCTCCTGGACAATCTGAGGATCACATACAGCAGGGTGGTTGGACTTGATGATCTTGGAGGTCTTTTCCAACCTTAATGATTCTATGATTCTATGAGAGTCTCCCAAGTTTGCGCTAAATGATGTGAATATGTGTTTAGTATGTATATGTTAGGAATGGAGTGAAAGCTTAAACAAATCCTGCCTTCGGCTCAGATTTCTAGCGGTAGCTTTAATGAGGCGACCTGCACCCCAAATTGCTCCCACTCAAAAATTCTTAAGGATGGCAAATTAGGTCTATTATAAAATGAATTACGTATTGAATAGACACAAGATAAACAGACAAAAGATTTTAACAGACCATTTACTACACAGGGTAAACAAAAGAACTACTAGTACATATATAAACAGTGCATGATAAAGGTACCTATATTACAGCTAGTGAAGAAATAGCGCAGATTTCGGAAATCAACGTAACTTAACACTGAATTGATGATGGAGCATACAACTTTACTTTCACTCAGTTCCCAGAAAAGTAACTCAAGACAGGTGTCTTCATTTTGAGGAGAGGACCCCACACATTTCCAGGGAATGTGCAGAAGACTTCTGCTTTGCGAAAGTTTTCTGTAGCTTTTATAGTTTGTAAAGTGAAGTGTCTGTCAGTCAGAAATGCAAGGCTTACCTCTCTTCAATTTGCTCCCAAGGCAAGATATTTGTTGACAGCCGGGAGTGGCCAGAGATAACTCCCTACCAAAGAGCTGTCTAGCCTGGGTTACCTCACCAGTTAGCAGATTCATGTGAGGGGGAAAATGCCCTGAAATATTGCACCAGCTGACAGACAAAACAGATAAGCTCTTCTGTAGCAGAGGGGAAGTCCTGCTACAATGTATTAGAAAAATACTGGAAAGTGGAAATCTAAATGCCTCTGTAGTCATTCACACCTTATTAAGGGGGTTCCGTTCATCCTTAGTTTTGATTCTTGCACGACCATCTTTCTTCAACATTTAACAGGATCTCAGAGTAACACTCAAATTCTGCATTAAAAAAACATTTACAAAAACATGTCATATTTTTTGCCACAAAGCTCTCACTATAATAGGAATGTCTCAAAAAAATATTTTTTTTTATACACAGCAGAATTATAATTCTGAGTTGCACACTAGTCGCAGGTCTGTTTCAATTGGCTTGCCAGCTCTTTCACATACATCTTTTTACGTTCTCAAATACAGACTTCGTTTTTTGGTGTGTGATAAAAGATGTCTGTTGTTGATACTACAGTCCAGCTTGTCAGTTGATTACAAGGTTGTATAAATTTGCTACCCTATTTCAGTACATCATTAATTTTCCTTGGAAACATCTTAAACAGATGATCTTACTCTTTCAGACACTTTGGAGAGATACCTCCATTTATTAATTGGTGAATGATATACTTATAATGAAATACCAGCAGAAACATTTCCAAATCATCTTCACTCCTTCTTGTCTGTGCAAGAGTCAATCTTTGACCAAAACAGAGAATGAGCTCCAAACTGAAGCAGCCTGGGTGCTCTCTCCTCCTGCTTCAAAGATGCCTTCAAAGACTTGGCTCCCAGATGCTTGCAAATAAGTAGTATTAATGCTGGAAGTTACCAATGCTGGAAGTTAGGAGAAAGCAGTCACACAACTTCTTTTGCCTATTCTTCAGATTCTATTTACCAAGCAAGCTCTCATCTTGGGCTGAAAGCATGACTCAGACCTATGTGAAAAAGTATTTCAAGAAGCTCACGAGTCTTAATCATTATCCTCCACCAGATGTCAGGGAGCTCTCAAAGTGTTTCAGAGACAAAACTCCAGTTCTTATCCATCTGCTCAGGACTAATTAAAATATGGTCTGGGCAAGACAAAAACGTATGTTAAATAACTTAGCACAGAAAAAAAAAGTGATAGCAAGACAACTTCTGTGAAACAGTTATCACTCTGCAGACCACAAACATTCAGAGCTGTTGTTGCCATCCTTTTGCACAGTAACGTTAACAGGCAATCCTTTTGTCTCTGTGCTTGTAAGGAATGTCTTTAAATGGTCCCATTGCTTTTAAGATCTATTTACAGGCCCCAAAAATCCATTTTGGACAACCAAGGCTGAGCTGATCTGCTCCGTGGCAGATGGGTGACTTTTGTGTAACTTTGCTGCATCATGGTGCAGGCTGGTGTGGAGAAGTGTTGTAGGTTTGTCACAGTGCAAAAGAAAACTGTGTTTGTCATCATTGCATAAAACCAGGAAATATAGAAACAGCATCCAGGAAAAAGGGAACAATTACTGAAACAATTCATCTAGAGGAATTGCATTCAAAAACAGAATAATGGAGGGATAGTTTTTCTCTGATAGGAGTTAAAGAAGAGGCTTTTGTCTTTAACTGGTAGTGATAAATAAAAGAATATACATTTTAATGAATACCTGAGAGAGCAAGTAGTCATAATAGAAATCTTTACATAAAATCCAGCTTCTAAGTGTAGAAATATAAAAGATTGTTTAGCCTGGAGAAGAGGAGGCTCATGGGGCACTTTATCAATCTCTTCAACTACCTGAAAGAATGTTGTAGCCAGGTGGGTAGTGGCTTCTTCTTCCAAGTAACAAGCCCTGCAATGAGAGAAAATAGCCTCAAGTTCCACCAGGGGAAGTTTAACTGGATATTAGAATTTTTTTCCTTGGAAAGAGTTGTAAAATACAGAAACAGACTTTCCAGGGAAGTGGTGGAGTCACCATCTCCGGAGGTATTTAAAAGACAGGTAGATGTGGCACTTGGTGTGGTTTAATGGTAGACTTGGCAGTGCTGGGCTAATGGTTGAATTTCATTATCTTAAGGGTCTTTTTCAACCTAAACAATTCTGGGATTCTATGGTTCTAAATGACTATTCAATGTGAAAACAATCTGTATTATTCCATACAGTGGGCTAAAAAAAGAAATATAAATCACAGAGGATTCACGCTGAAAGTTCATTCCGGTGACTCAGATAGTTGTTTCCAGAAGAAGCCCCATACATAAAATGTATGATAAGAGAAATAAACTAATCATTTTTAAAACCTGTAAATTGTAGAGACTCATTTCCCCCTCCTCCCCTTATCTGCTTCACCAATGCCATCACAAAGCTATCACCCAGCAAGCAGAGCAGGTAGCACTGCAGAAAATATGTGCAAGGAATTGGGAAGCAGGTACTATGAAAAAATGTCATTATGCTATATAAAAATATATTTCTTTTGGGACATTTATATTATAAGTGACAGCTACATCCTAAGAATTACAGGATATTTTTCTAAAATGTAGAAGGTAAAAGTTTTTCTGCAAGATTCTATCTAAACCTAAAAAAACCAGGCTTGATTTCTAGACTAGCTGATGAACGTATGTAGCAGTTTTCCAATTTGTTCTGTGGAATGGTAAGACTATGGCATAAAAGAGCAAAAATGGAAGACGTATTCGGTAGCTCTTGGGAAAAGCTGGTGTGCGGGCCAAAAAAGGGAAATGATGGAAAAGCTCTGCATTCCTGATGTGAGCTCTGGGCCTTTTTGTTTGGATTTTGACTGATCAGGTTTCGTACTTTCTACACAATCTTTCTCCTTAAGGTACAAATTGTTAAACCTAAAGGATTCGAAAGGCAATAAATAAATAATTCATGTCTTCCACTGTATAACTGTTGTGATATATTTAATCATGTGAACTTACAGCCTTAGCTAATTAGTTGACAAAAATACAATTTTTAGAGCTTTTCTGCATTTTTAAAGAGCTTTTTTCCTGGATTTTTTCATGGAACTGAGGATGTTTGTTTTTTCTTTAGTTGCCTAATAACAAAAGGCTTCAGGAAATGTTCATCAAGAGAATAATGACTATTTGGAATATGCATTTTTCTTTTGAATCATCTTTTCAAGGGACACATATATCTTACCAAAACACTTCCCATGATTTCCCATGAGTTCACTGCTGCGTGTGCTGCCTCTACACAATTGTGTATGTTCTTTAGGCTCTTTAGGGGACTAAAACAGAATAGATATTTCAAGGATACCTTGATGACTGGTAGTACATGAGTATTAGTAAATACTGGTCTGATTTAGTTTTTTTTTTCCTTAATACCTGAGGAAAACAGCAGATGTATAAAAACCCAAACACTATGAACGCATAAACATTTAGTGTCATGAACATTTGAGTGAATTCAAGAGACAATATTGGAGAAGTGGGCTTATATCATACTTGCAGGGTTTTATTCATTTCAGTCCTCTTCTGTTCTTGATTCTTCAGAGAATCCAAAGACATCAGGTCGGATCTGTGGGCTTTGTCATACCTACAGCTAAGTGATTAATTTGAAATTTGGAAGGACTTTCTGGTTGAGTCATAACCTCCAAAGGCACCTCTTATGCAATGCCAACAAGCATTTCCACCTTCAGCATGCAGCCACGTGTTACCATAACACTGTGAACCTCCTGTTTGAGTCTGTCCAACATTTCCTAGCAATAGCTAGGAAAAAGAAAAGAAAAGGTCTCTTTTATTCTGCCTCATTTTCCTATTCTGCTGTACAGTGTTGCCCCTGTGTCACTGGGTGGTGGGAAGTAACCAGGTGAGATCTCCAGTACCCCATCCCAGGTGACACACTCATTTAAGCCCTTCCCCAGCAGAAAAGATGGATTTTAAAGTGTTTTTCCCCGACAGCTGCTTCTGCTGTGATGCAGTCTGGCAGGAGCTTAGATAGGTGGTTGGACCAGTTACCAGAGCCAAGGGTTGCAAGAAGTCCCAGCATATACGTGTACCCCCCAGGAGGGGATTTGTGTTTACAGCCAGGCGAGTAAAGGGCAGGGGCAGGCGCCGTGGCTCTCAGCTCGGGGGACCATGCTGTTTGTGATGGGACTGGAGCCAGGGGCCTGCCTCGCTTGCCGAGGGTAGCCAGAAAACTCCCATGGACCTGGGGAGGCTGGGAAGAAGCTGGTAAGTGCAGTTATTCTCAGCTCTCAGCAGCTGCCTCCAAGTACCATCCCTAATTTCTTCAGCCTTGACTGTCTGTTTATTAAGCCAATTTAATTTAGCCTTAAAGTGTAACGAATATTAGGATCTGTTTCCTGTGCAGAAGGTAGCAGGTCCCAGAAGTTGTCTCACCTGGGGAAGCATGATTCTGGAGCCGAAAAGCCTCTCCATCACCACAGGCTTCTTACAACATGTGAAGTTTGGTTTGCAACTCAGGAAGGTGAGGTGTTGGCCAGAAAGACAATAAAATGTCTGTTTTCCCATCACTAATGTCAAGGCCATGGCTAACATTTCCTTTTCCAGGAATATGGCTTACTTGTCTTCAGTTTATTTTCCCAGTCTGCTCTAAAACTATTATAATGGTGATTTCTATTACTTTATTAGTGACTCAGTGGCTTTAAAATGGGACTTTTACAATGATGTTATACAAACATCTAATTGAAAATATTTTAGTTGAAACCTGAATCATGTTGACATTTTAACTTCACCTCTGACTTAATTATTAATACATTAAATGGGCACTGAAATATCATGAACAGCCAGTTTTGAAGTAAAGTATCTTAAATTGAAAAAAAATTAAGGCTAATTGAACATGACATATCTTTCAGAAATTTGAAGTAACAGCTTAGATGCATGGAATACCAACCCCCTTCCTTCTCCTGAGCACAAAAAGTATTTGTTTCTTTTAAACGTCAAAATGTCATGAATGTGCCTTTCAACCACATTTGTTAAGAAATGCACTGAGTGGTGGTTAGAAGTAAACATGAGTTTTAAATGTTCTTAATTGTTTTTCATGCTTATTGTACAGTCTTGGAGCTTATTCACCCCAAATGAGAAAACAAACAACTGTTATTTCCATGACTCACAAGCACTCAGAAAAAGAAATGGAGCATTTAGATACTAATCGGAGATTTTCTTGCTCCTTGAAGTAAAAACATATTCACAGCCAGTAAAAAAAACCACTTTGGTCAGCTCTAGTCATAAAGGACTAGTAGTAATTGCATTCAGGAGCTCTAAATGTTGGTGCTGCTGTTGGCTCTCTCTGTTCTTGTACCCCAGTCTTGGTGTTTGCCATGTAATGGATAAGATGTAATCAAGTTTTCTGGTAAGATAAATAGCCTGGTCTCCTCCTTTGAAAGTTGAATAAGATTTAGGGGATGGAAGAGAGATCTTTACTAGCTTTGTAATTTGAAAACAATTGCTGTTAATGAACAGCTTTCTTGCAAAACACACAAACCACTTTTCATTTCCATTCCTATTCTGCCAATGCAGTAAAAGGCATCTGAAATGTCAAGAATGGTTTTCATTTAATCAACTTTAATATTTATTCATCAGTTGAGAGATTTATTAAGGAGCCATCTCTAGAGGAAAGATGAGAGGGGCAGCGGATGCATCCTTTTGACTATGAAGCCTTAGACAAGACAAACATGCAGAGACCATGAGAGGGAACAACAGCAAAGACAGAAACCTTAGTTCCATTGCAGGCATCTCTTATTCTTAGCTTCATTGCAAGCAAAATTCAGGTGAAAAACACTTACATCAGTTTTTCTGACTTTCTCTGGTATCACAGGGTCATATGGAACTTTTAAGGTCACCCATCTTATGGATTTCTGGATCAAAGGCTCAGCTCACTGGCAAACGATGCAGACTAGAGCATGCTCAGAAGAAGAATAAAGTCAACTAATGCAATAAAGAAAAAAAGATCTGAGATGAGAGAGGAAACTCAGATCTCCCACCCCACTGAGGACACAGCTGTCTCTACAGCAGCTGGCAGCATCTTGCTGAATGCAGTGGCCAGTTCTGGATGATTTCATATGGTCACTGAAAAGGACACCCCAGTCTGGGAACACCCAGGCCATCTGGGTCTCTAGGTCTTGGGGCTCAGTGACCTCTCCAGAGCACACCTGGTACCCCCCAGCACATTTGAATATATGCACCAGCATGTGACATCAGCTTCTGCAGCATTGCCAGCAAGGCTGGTGTAAAGGGAGCAGCAGAGTTTGGGCAGCATGGAGGTAGCACCTTTGTTGACCTCAGCTGGATGACATCTTCCAGCCACATGTTTGTTGTCTATTTGAATATTGGAAATGTTAGTTTGACCTGCAATCAGAACGTGGTTTTACAAGTCTTGTCCCTTATGTCCTACTGGTGTCTGATT
The DNA here is from genome assembly GCA_013398275.1 of Promerops cafer. NCBI lineage: Eukaryota > Metazoa > Chordata > Aves > Passeriformes > Nectariniidae > Promerops > Promerops cafer. The sequence goes on from VZSE01004863.1 coordinate 73,878, forward strand.
TTTGGCAGAGTAAGCTAGTCACATGCAGGCTGGTCCATGCTGCCTGGAAGAAACTGCTGTATGAACCATGCCCAGGTTTTGTACTGAAGAGATCTAGTACAGAGCACAGGCTGGCAGCAGGTCAACACTTGCCCAGACTGATGGTTCATCAGCCCTTTTTGGTTGTTGGCACCCTCCGGTTAAATGATATAAATATTTTCAGTGAATCTCAAGAATCAGAATCCAGGATAAAAAATCTGATCTATTCCATTAACATATCCTCCTGCTTTATGAACCGAGCTGCCAAAAAAAGGGGAAATTACTTCTCTGTGTTTTGATGTCCCCAAAACAGCTGTATTTCAGCATATGGTTTTGACCCATAGATTTTCTCGACTTGCAATTACCTTGATGCATGCAAACTCAGGTTGTGGCTTAGAATAATTCTATATTATCTACTTGAAGCATATTTGCTATTGAAGTCCTGTACACTAGACTCCAGTTCCTACACACTATCTCCTTCCACTTTATTCAAGTATCAGTAAAAATAAATGGTATGAAAAACATAATATCATTACAGGTAAAACATGAGCTCAGTATGTATCCCTGCAATCATTCTCTTCAAGCCAGCATGGAGGGAAGAAGGGTGTGGGATTTTGGACCCTTGCCAGGATCCCTATTAAAGGCTAATTTATTCTTCATTATTTAATAGACAATGTTAAAAACACAAATATTGGTGGGATAAAAAATGGTTTATGTAAGTAGCAGTGGGAAAACTCTGTGGTAAACCCAAGGTGAGACTAATCCCCTAACAGAGAGGAGTGAGTAATCACAGCTGAGTCAGAGCAAGGTTTCACTGGGTGCCGAGTGCGTCCATGAGGAGCTGAGCATTTCTATTCCTGTGACAGTGGTCACTACAGGCAAGGCAGGACCTATGTGAGTGCCATAACAGTTTGGAGAAGACAAGTAAAAGGGCTGCTTGAATTTCTAGTGAAACCTGACCAAGTGGCTTTTTTACTATCTGTGTAATGAGAATTACCACTGAGCAATACGTTACTGGGGGTAAAAATGCTCCATGTCAGTCCTGAAAAAAAACCGCAAAAAAGAATCATTACCATGCGTTTCTTTAAAAAGGCCAGATAATGTTTTCAAGAGTGCTGTTAAGCCAGGAACAGCATGATCCAGAACAAGAGAGATATTTCCAATGCGCAGCTATGATCATGCCACTTTATAGCACTTTTTAAAGGTGTGCAACCTCAGGAGAGAATTTAGTGTGCCATTTCTCAGGGGAGCCATTTGCCTTATGGTATTTGCAGCTTGCATAAATAGAGGATGAGAGGGATGTTGATTCTGAGTCTTTTTCCTAAGTATTAATACTGAAGAAAACAAAACAGGTGGGTGGCTAGGCCCCAGAGCGTGCTCTGAAGATTGCAAAGGGAAATCGTCTCCTTTAACATACCCATTTGCAAACTTCTGTCTAATGGGTTGTCCCTGGAAAGCAAAGGTGTGTTCCAAAGCAATATCAGATCCTTAGCTAGCTGTTGTCACAACAAACTAGGAAGGCTCAGGCTGTTCCAGCAACCTGTCGCTGCTGGAAAGGAGAGATTGTGTTTCTACCTTCTCCCAGCCTCAGTTACTCACTCCTGGCCCCAAATCACAATGGTTCACTGAGTCCTTTGCTGAGCTGCACTGTCTTGCTGGCTTGGCAGGGAGTGATGTGACTGGTTCTCCATGTGAGTGGCACAGAGGAAAGTCAGACACACTGGAGAAGCCAGAAGGAAGGAAGAGGAGGACATGAGCAATGACTCCAGCCTCAGTCACTAGCATCCTCTGACATCTCAGCAGAGCAGACAAAACCTACTCTTTTCCTGGCTTCTTTGATTTTTAAAGAAGTAAACAGCTTTAGACCTTCCCTTCTCCCTGTCTCCACCATCATGAGGGATGATGATTGATGATGATGATGATGATGACGACGACGACGACGACGACGACGACGACGACGATGATGATGATGATGATGATGATGATGATGATGATGATGATGATGATGATGATATGAACACAACTTCTCTGCTGGCTTCATTTGCTGGTGTGTCTGTGTAGGCTCCTAGCACTTCCCCTTGGATAGTTTGGGGTCTATGTGCTCCCTGGCAGAGTTGTGGTGCTTGCTTACCTTCATGGTTCTTGAGGCTTATGCAGTCTTGAAAAAGCAAAAGGGTGAAAATAAACCATGCTACAGATTTCAGTCAGATGTTCACGTCTAAACACAGGCTTGACAAATAATGCTCTATCAGTATCAATGCACATCAGTGACCATATTGTTCAGTCTTGCATTTGGGATTGCTTTCCAATTAAAAGCAAATCACTGACAGAGACTTTCAAATTGGTTTCATTGAAGAAGAAGAAATGAAGGGAAGCTACTTGAGATCTGACAATAGCTGGAGTGATTTGTAAGCATGAAGCACACAAGATAACATTTAATTAACAGCGGCAAAAATAGAACATCACTTTGAATTTACGTAAGTTGTCTTGTTCTACATATGAGCAATGCCCTTTCTTTAAGTTCCTCTTTTCAGAAAAATGTATTAACCCTCCATTCCTGTCGATGATATACCAGTCAAAGGTTGGGCAGCATTTCCCCCCCCCACTTTTTTTAAGATTTCAATACTCACATGTAAGGTATCCAGACAGTATGTTTCAAAAAATCTCAATCAAATAATTTTCCCTAAAACAGTGAAAATGACTGTTTGTATAGTAGAAGTTACAAATAAATCCTTCTATCTAACTATGCAGAGACTTGTTTATTGCTTGCTACATGGATTTGAAGCATCTCGGTGGTTTAAATCAAGTATTATGTCCAGAGCATATGGAGAAGCTGGGATGCCTGCAACTCCTGGCCCCCTGATCAGCAGAGCCAAACAAACAGGGTTTTGGTGCCAGTTGCCTGATGCATTTTGGATGCCTGCTGTTCCCAGGCACTGTTTCTCACTGCTGGCCAGCGAGAGGGCCCTGACTCTGCGGATGACTCCAATTATTCAGTGAGACAGATCTTGAGAGGGTCTTGCTCAGAGCATAACTCTCAGCCCTATTATTACTCCAGTGATCCCTACAGATGGCGTCCCACAGCCTCTGCTCAGCACACAGTGTGACAGTATTGCTGTCTGCATCGAATTTCCGTCCTACATCAGAATGTCAGTGTTGAGACACTGCTGCAATGGTCATTAGGGTTGCTCCAAAACCCCCTCCAGCCCCTCTGGCCTGCTGCGTCTCCCTTTGCAGTGAAGCTGGGCAAGTTGCCTCTCTAAGGACACCATTCCTGCCCACCAGCTTTGAGAGTCTGTGATGGTAGGCTGATGACAGAACAGCAGCTCTTTAGTAGGACTCATGGTGCCGGACAGGGCGCCTACCTTATTCTCTGCTCTTGCAATTCCCTTGTGATGGAGAGGGTGTTTTAGACCTAGAATACAATTGGAGGGACCATATAATGCTGAGTAGCCAGGTTATGGCCTCCCTGTCCACGGAGAACTCCACCCTTGACTTGCTAAGGCCCTGAGCAACTTGGTGCAGCTATGGAGCAAGTGCCCAGATGATCTGCTGGGGCCTCTCCAGACAGAGCATCTCTGAGGGGCTGGGGACTGCAGTGAGCACACAGCCCACTGGCATTTGAGCACACTTGCTTTTACTCCACTTCTGAGTTTTGCAAGCTTACTGCATGCTATACTACACCTCTGTAAATTAGAAAACATCAAAGAAAACATATCCCAATATCCCAAAACAGCAGTGATTAGTAGTAGTAGTAAGCTGTACAGGAATTAGTAGTTAACCCACAAATAATCAATAACTAATTATGCATGGCAATTAATCAATTCTACAAGAAACATGACCATAGGTGGGATCTGTTCCTGTGATCTTATTCAGAATTAAGCTGTGCTCCAGTTTTTGTGACAGTTGTTTTGACGTTTCTGGCAGAACTGATGGCTTTTCACTGAGGGTGTCTCCTAATCGTACCCCTGGGTTGTGATGAACCAGCTTAGTCTTTGCAAAATGATTTTCCTTTTGCATTTGATGCAACGCAGGCTCCAAAATCTACTTGACTTTGATGTGTCCTCTGTAAAGTATGCAAATACACACTTGTCAGAACTTTCCCCTCCTGCTCCACTTTTCCCTAGTAAGACGGCAAGAACAACTGCCCAAATCAGCGAAGAGATGGGAACACACTCCGATGGATCATGCTCCTCAATTAGGCTGGTTTTGGATAAGAGCAAGCCACAGCCAGTGGGACAAATCCCCCAAGATTCAGGCTAGTTCATTCTTCATTTTAGATTAGATCTTCTGAACACCATTTCCACTCTATCCTCACCTCCCCACAAAATTGTACCATTCACTGCCTGTAGAGATTGACAGCTCAGATAGGCTGACAATGAGCAGGTTTCTTATTTTTGTAATCCCCATTATCTGTGTTCAATCTAACCAGATTATGATAGTACACACAGAGCAATTTCCATGTTTTGCAAAGAATCGATTTCTAACATGAAATATACTGTATTTGGACAGGTAGGGCTGATACAGCTTTAGTGACAAATGGATCAGCCGAAACCAATCTCCTTCCAAAAATAGCTACATATTTGAATGTAATAAAATGATAAATGTGGGTGTCAGCTGCATTAAGAATGGACTTTATTATGCAGGGATGGCTCTGTGAAGCTTTCCAGATTAACTTTTCTGTCTCTTATTTTGAGGATCCAATTCTTCCTGCTTCTAAGTGGGTCTTTTATATTTTTTGTCATCTCCTCTACTTAAAGGAAGCCAGTGTGCTTGAACAGGAGTGTTTTTTCACCAGTTACACTAGTAATATTTCTTCTTCCCAAAACTTCAGCTCAGCCCTGGAGCTTGCAGCAGCATGAAGACAAAGGATTTTTAGTACAATAACAAACTGCCTACACATTCCCAAAGGTGAGGCTGGAGCTTGACTGATTGAACAGTCAGAGACTCTGTTTGGTTACCACTTCATTTGGGATACTTCATTTTTGGCTTCCAATTGATTGTTGTGTCTGGCAGGACTGGAGGAGGATTTACTGTAACTCAAATTAAATTATGGCAGTGTAAGAAGCACGCCTTATCAATCTCATATGGCTTGCAAACTGGACATATTTCTAAACTGAAATATTTTTAAGAGAAACCAAAAACTTAGGTCTGTGTTTGAACCTCCTTCAAGAGGAGGTCTTTGCAATTTAATGCTCAGTTTACTACAATACCTGAATTTGAGCAGGAAAGAGACCAACAGCTGCTTAGAGATATGGTTGATTTTGTCATGTCTTGTATCCTCACAGAAGAGACAACAAAGTGCTTTGAACCTGCCTGTTGTCCTCTCTGCTCGGGGTAGTCCTTGGGTGCAAAGAACTCATCAGAAGAGAATTTTTCCCTTCTAAATACAGAAGGGGAAACACTTCTTAATTCAAAAGGTTGTGAAATCTTTCCAGAGAGGTTAGGTTTTGACTGTATTGCTATACTCCCAGCTCCATATTGAAGGGCCTTTTGGGACCTGTGAAATCCACATGCAGATAGTTCTGATGTCAGGAGGGGCCTGGCTTGGGCTGTGGCAGGTGACCGCTGTAGGTCGCGGAGCTGCGTGTGTCCAGCTCCTGCTGAGCCACTCACCTGGCGTGACTTCTCACCACCAGGAGGGGCTTTGGTCTGGGGGAAGCCAGATAGGATCAGCTAAGACTCTCAGCGAGTACCTCCATCACTGTAATTGAACTTCTGACATCTGAAGAGAGGTCATCACCATCCAGCTTCTTTGACTTCAGTCCATTCTACTGTGCTGTACATACCTGCTGGTATCTGTCAGTTAATTAAAGCTGAGTTTTCCAAAGACAGTGATGGTTCTTCAGACAAATTATTATGACTTTTTATCATCTTCTGTTATAATTCTGTAATTTTTTTTGTTGTGTGACAAGTACTCAGTCATCCCCTCTACTATTGCCTCATTTTGTTTTAATAACTGACCTTTATATAATGTTTTATTTAAACGCATGCCAGTGCCTGCCTTTATCTGCACATGTCCAAGGTATGTGCAGTGGTCAGTGGGCCCTGATGATGGTCAGACTGAATGACAGAGCAGCTTCTGCTCCTCTCCTCCACAAAAAAGAGCCCTCCCCAAGCACCTCATCACCAACAGCGGGAAGCATCCCAGGGTGGGAGAAATCCTGTAGGAGAAGAGCCAAGATTATCGTCACTCAACAAGTGAGGGCCAGAGATGGCACCAGGTAAAAGGAGGAGAGCTGGGGTGCTGTGCCTGTCACCTTAAAGTTCAGAAGGTGTTTTCTCCTCCAGCTTTGGGACATGTGAGCTCCTGGCAGAGACATGGCTTCTCCTCTAGGCCCTTTCCCTTCTCCATAGCCCTCCTCTAATAACTTTATGTTTTTCTTACACTGTGGCACCCAGAACTGCCCCCAGCACTGAGGTGAGGCTGCCCCAGTGCAGAGCAGAGCAGGACAATCCCCTCCCTTGCCTGGCTGATGCTGTGCCTGATGTCCCCAGGACACGGGTGGCCCTCCTGGCTGCCAGGGCACAGTGGGTGCCAAGTGGTGGGACGTCCATCAGAAAAGTGCCCTTCATGAAACAAGCATCATGTGCTTGACCTGAAGGATACGCTAGGGACTCTTCAAAATGCTGTGTGAATCCTGATGAGGGACACTGAGCACCAGTATATAGATGGAAGGCAAATTTTGGTTATAAATCTGCTTGCTTTCCTGTTGAGGGGCAAAGTTATAAAAGAAACTATTAGTCAACACTGTAATTGATGGTTTGATGGTAATTTGCAGCAGCACAGTACCATGAATATCAATTTTATTCAAAAGAACAGATAATGAAAACTTTTCATTTTGTAGTGACTCACGTGTAATATACTGCATTTCCTTTAATAGGAAATGATGTGCGTACAAAATCCATAGTTGCTATGATTAGTTGTTGCTGATCTTTAAAGATAAGAAGCAAAATGGGGGGAAAAAATTGAAAACTGTGTCAATTTATCTACAAGAAAGTTACTCAGATACCATAAGTAATGAGTCTCTGAATAAAGATGACTATAATGAATCACTTCCTTGAAGTATAATTTAGCTGTTTATAACTGAGTAAGTACAGCTTTGAGGTCCTAAGAAAGTGTGCATTTCATGAAGGCAAGTGAAATTCCTTAGAGTCATTAAAAATTAGCTTGATCTCTGTAACATAATTGGTACTACATATATTCCAGTGAAGGATAATGGAATCTAGAGCTTTTTGTACCCTATGTGCAAATGATAATGTAGTCCCTGCAGATACATAAAATCTACTTGGCATGTGAAGCCAGTGCAGTGTGATGCCACAGGAGATGTATTTTAAATTTGCAGGAGCAGACAGTTGGTGGGAAGGAGGTTATACTTAATGTGTTCTACAAATCTACTTTCCTTACTATTCAGCTTTCGTGAAACTCCTCCCTGACTGTTCATTGAAACTTCACCACAGAGAAAGCAAGGCACAATTTCACAAACTCAGTGTTAGCAAAGCAGATATTCAGAAAATGTTTTAGAAGCTGCTTAGACTGCCATTCAGAAGGGCCAGACATGTCTTGCTCTGAGTGCTTATTTTCACTGTCAGTTGTGAAAGATAAAAATCAACATAATTTTAGCAGAAAAACTTCCATTTTAAAAAATTATTGTTCATTATTACAGGGAGTAGCACATTACCGCCAATAAATGATTTTTTTTTTGTTACTGCTTTATGAAGAAAGAATCTAATTCTGGGAGCATATGGTCACTTCATAAAGCAAGAAATCATTGTAATATCTCACTATTGCCAGTCTTTCTAAGGAACAATTGTTCTTCTGAGTTTTTACCTCTGAGGACAGAAATCATTGGAATCGAAGAATCATAAAATATCCTGAGCTGGAAGGAAGCCACAAGATTCAAAGTCCATGTCCTGGCCCTGCACAGGACATCCCACCATGTGCCTGAGAGCATTGTCCAAATACTTCTTGAACTCTGTTGGCCTTGGTGCTGGAGAGCCTGTTCCAGCTTCAGCCCGATTCCCTTGGGTCCTGTCCCTGGTCACCGCAGAGAAGAGATCAGTGCCTGTCCATCCACTTCCCCTTACAAGGAAGATGTACACTGCAATGAGATCTCTCCTCAGTGTCCTCTGGGCTGAACAGACCACATGACCTCAGCTGTTCCTCATACAGCTTCCCCTCAAGGCCCTTCACCACCCTCATGGCCCTCCTTTGGACTCTCTCTAGCCTTACACGAGGCTACTGTGGCACCCAGAACTGCCCCCAGCCCTCGAGATGAGGCTGCCCCAGTGCAGAGCAGAGTGGGACAATCCCCTTCCTTGCCTGGCTGATGCTGTCCCTGATGCCCCCAGGACACGGGTGGCCCTCCTGACTGCCAGGGCACTGCTGACTCATGTTCAACTTGCCATCCACCAGCACCTCCAGCTCCCTTGTCACACTGCTGCTCTCAAGCTTCTCATTCCCCAGTCTGGGTTGCCCCATCCCAGTGCAGAATCCAGCACCTGCCCTTGTTAAACTTTACATGGTTGGTGATTGTCCATCTCTCTAATTTGCTGAGATCTCTCTGCAGGGCCTCTCTGCCTTCAAGGGAGTCAACAGCTCCTCTCAATTTAGTGTGATGAGAACAACTTTGATAGAAGATTTCTAATGCACCTTACTTATTGAAAATAACCCTAAATTTCTAAGTGTTTTTTTTTTCCTTAAAAATCCCAAACAGCTTGCACAAGTCTGAATCTGTTCCTGTATCAAGTCTTATTTTATAAGGCTCTTGGCTGAGACTATCTCAGTTCATTAGAGCACAGTGCAAATAACACCAAGATTGTGGGTTTGATCCCAATATGGAGACCATTCAGTAAAGAGTTGGACTTCATGATCCTTGTGGGTCCCTTTCAACTCAGAATATTCTATGATCTGTGATTGCTCCATGTTGGTGGGTCCCGTAACAATGTTCCCCTTTCCATTGCCAAAAAACTTGTGACAAACATTTTTCAGTTGACTGATTCTTTCAAATGCCTGGAGTCACTTCTCTAGGGACAGATTTTTTTCCCAGTACCCCCAGAATATTTCTATTTTCTCTTCTGAATAATTTTAACAACAAAGACTCTGCACTCTCTATTAAATCTCTGCATTATAATTCACATATTTCATTCATACCTGGTATAGATTGAGAGAAAAACCCCAACATTTCAGCTGAAGAATTATTGCATGGTTTTAAGGAAAAGAGTTTTCATTGTCAAATCTCAGTGGATTTGAGATTTTTAAGTGGCAAATTCAGCTTCCATCTGGGCAACTCACTACATTATTTTAAGTCACCCTGGATTTAATGTTGTTTCATGTTCTGTATCCCTCTGTCTTGAAGGGTTTTTTTTGCAGTAAGAATTGTTGATTACTTCCTTTCCATGCAGACAACAATTCTTGACAGTAGGATCTTTAGTAGCTTTTGTGGTGCTGAAGAGTTTTTCAGTCATTGCTTGAGTGTTGGCTAACATTTCAGTTCAAGGCTTGTGGTTTTCTTTCTAAGTCTAGCACAGTGCTCTTGTGCCATGTGCTGTTATGGTATCCTGACCCCTTTTATATCACTTCCCTAAAAAAGTCAGTGGTGATGCCAAGTAAAAAAGATGAAGAAAACCGGTTTATTCTCAGACATCAGAGTCTGCACTAATGCTGTCACTCACACCTTTCCCCAAAGATTTTTTTGGGTTTTATCATTAAAGAGATTTGATGATTTTGCCTGCAGTGATGGATGACAGGGTGTTTAAATATTGTACACACAGTTTGTTATCAAAGCCAACGTTTCAAAACACTTCCTCTTCAGAGACTTTTATTACATTTTTATTGTTAGGGGCTTGATTTCTTTCTTTATTCTTAGGAGGCTTTTCATTTCTTGTCATCCTCCAGGCTACAGCCTTGCTAATTGATAAGTGCTTTCCTTGTTTCTTTCAACAGATATTCGAGTTATTCACCTATTTCTAATCCTGGTTTTTTTCTTCTCATTTGTAAAATTTCCAGTTGCCTCATTTTTTATTTTTCTTCTTGCAGTGCTTCTATTGTCTTTTTTTTTATTATTATTTATGAGGATACTTATTTCCTTATTTCTCCAGTACTAGACCCTTGAGGATTCATGCCATTTGTCATCTAAGAGCTGACTTCTTGTGACTGAAGTTCGGCAACTCCTAAAATGATGAGGGCCTCCATAAATACACATACACAGATTGAAGTGACTTGATTTTCTGCATCAGGTAGGTGTTAAAGCACAGACCAGAGAATGCCTGATTGTCTGGGATCCAGGTTTGTCTAAGCCATCAGAGAGGAGTAATACCATTGATGGTGCTGCCTAAATTTATGTTGATTAAAAGACAGCTAGTTCTGAGAAAACCACTATGTAGCAGAGTGCTTCACATAAAGCAGTATCAATGGGAGGTGCTGCCCATCATATACAGAATGTCGTTTTTCATTTTCCTTTATCCATAACAATAAGTTTTCTCACTAATAAAGTCCACTTCTGTACAACATGGAAGGTGAAATCTCAAATCTTTTACCATTAAGAATCTTTTCTACAAGGCCTTGGTGTTTTGGAGATATTTAAGCCATGTTAGCATTGAAAAAAAAGTACCACAGGAAAATGAAAGGTGGAAAATCCCGCTATGAAACTGCATGGAGCAAAAGACTCTGAGTTTACCTTCACCGGTGACTTAGATAGTCCTCAGCTCTTGGATCTGAAATATGTTGTTGAAGTTTCAACTCCTCTGTTTCCTAGTGACCAAGGTGTAGTGTTTGGAAGACCTCTACCTCTCCCCAGTTTGAAGGGAGGCATATGAATGGGAACAGTTTCACATAAGAACTTATTCCCAAATGGCGCAACACAGAAACTGCCCTGGTTCACTGAAGGATGCTCAGAAAAGGCTGGTGGGACTACCTGCACCCTGACAGTGACAGGCACCCAGAAAGGATGAACTGAGCAAGATGTTTGGGGACAGAGATGCTCTGTCACTTCAAGTTTTCTCAGAAAAAAAGCTTTTTCATTGAGCCCTGATTTTTCTCTCCGATTGACCATATCAGTGGCCTTCTATGATGGAGTGACTATATCAGTGGACAAGGAAGGGGTTACAGGTGTTATTTATCTGGTCTTCTGTAAAGCCTTTGACACTGTCCCCCACAACATCTTTCTCTCCAAACTGCAGAGAAGGATTTTATGGGTGGATTGTTAGGTGGAAGAGGATTGGCTTGATAGTTGCATCCAGAGTGTAGAGTCGATGGCTCAGAGTCCCAGTGCACATCAGTGACAAGTGGTGTCCCTCAGGGGCCTGTACTGGGACCAGTGTGATTGAGTATCTTCATTAATGTCACAGATAAGGGGATCAAGTGCACCCTCAGCAAATTTGCAGATGACACTGAGCTGAACGCCCCTGATACCATCCAGAGGGACCTGGACAAGCTCATGGGAATCTCATGAGGTTTAACAAGACCAAGTGCAAGGTGCTGCACCTGGGTCAGAGCAACCTGGTACCAGCACAGGTACCAGGGGATGGACAGATCACAGCAGCCCTGCCCAGAAGGACTTGGGGGTGCTGGTGGCTGAGAGGCTGCACATGACCCAGCCATGGGCACTCACAGCCAGAGAGCCAAACGTGTCCTGGGCTGCATCCAGAGCAGCGTGGGCAGCAGGGCCAGGGAGGGGATCCTGCCCCTCTGCTCTGCTCTGGTGAGACCCCACCTGCAGTGCTGCATCAGCTCTGGGGTCACAGCACAGGAAGGACATGGACCTGCTGGAGTGAGTCCAGAGGAGGCCACAAAGATGATCAGAGGGATGGAGCACCCCTCCTATCAGGAAAGGCTGAGACAATTGGATTTTTTCAGCCTGGAAAGAAGAAGTCTTAGGGGTGATCTAATTTTGGCCTTCCAGTACCTGAAGGGAACCTACAAGAAGGATGGAGAGAGACTTTTTACAAGAGCATGCAGTGGCAGGACAGGGGACACGGATTCAAACTGAGAGTAGGTTTAGATTAGATATTAGGAAGGAATTCCTTACTGTGAGGGTGATGAGACACTGAAACAGGCTGCTCAAGGAAGTTGTGGATGCCCCATCCCTAGAAGCATTCGAGGCCAGGCTGCATGGAGCTCTGGGCAACCTGGTCTAGTGAAAGGTGTTCCTGCCCATAGCACAGGGGTTAGAAGTAGATCACATTTAAGGTCCCTTCAAACTCTGGCCATTCTATGATTTTAGGATTATATGATGTGATGTTTCTGATGCTGGGTGATGACACCAGCACTGCCAGCAATTCAGGACTACTCAGAAAGCCCACATGAGGCTGCAGCAGGGATGTAGTGGCCAAGAACCCCCTGCTCAGAGACCTGAGTCTGGGTTGCTTCATGTTGTGGAGTAGCCAGCAGCACTTTTGTCTGTTTTGCTAGGAATGAAGTTAAACATTCCCACAATCCCTACTTTTTTCATAAACACAGCCCTACAGGGGTGGATATGCTCACCTGAGTCTGACCAGACTGCCAAAGACATCCATCTCTTCATGAGTCAGTCACAAAACCAGGGCTTCCAAAACCAAAAGAGGGAGAGTCTGAGGCATCCTGTGGTTTTCACCCACTTCAGTCAGGGAGATTAACTGCAGAGCTGCTGAATAATCAAGGCACCTGATTTTGGATGAATGACTGTGAGATTAAGAGCCATAACTTAGAGTGAAAGATTTCAGGAATGCAGCTGGATTAATTAGGTTTTACCATTAATTGAGCCCTGGAGGAGGAACAGTTTGCTCTTGTTACTGCCAGGTATCACTCCCAGAAAACATACCAATCAGACCTTGCTCTCAAAGCTAGGACACAGCTCTGGTCCTCTGCTGTGCTTCTGCTTCCCAGAGTTCTTCAAGGCTGACACTCCTTTTCTGGGACACCAAAGGCCTGGAAAAAATAAATGTATATTTTTGTATCCCGGCCTTCATGGGTCAGCAGGACACCTGGCCAAAAAATATGAAAGAGGGGAGGTACCAGTAAGTGTACTTCTGAAACTTAGTCTGTGTGGAGGGTTAACCAACCTAGAGAAAGCAAATTTTTTGGTCATAATAGTTCACAGTTTTTCAGCAACGTGTATTCAAAATTTTCATTTCCAGAAACTGCACAAGACTTAGGAAGTTTAAGTATGTTAAAAGACCTCTTCAGAAAAAACACAACATAAGAAATCTTTGCCAACTCTTTGAATGTGTTTATTTATGTTTGGATTTGTGTAAGGAAGTAATTCATGCTATAAATTTTTATTAAAAACATGTCATTAGAAATAAATAGTACATTTATATTCATAAGTAAAACAGTAGTTTTTATGCACACTAATGTTGGCCTTCCTCTTACAAAACTGGAATTGTATTTCACCATCTTTTGTTTGTTTGTTTATACTTGATATAAAAGGATAAAGCTGCTGCATGAAGTTTATATTTATTGAGGGTTTCATTTATCCCCATAGTAGGGTTTTTGTCTGTTTTCCTAATAATATTTATACAGGAAAAACACCCTTCTATTTTTGCTATTGATTTTTGATATGGTAAATGAGCTTAAACATTGCAGAAAGAATATAATGATAATAATGAAGACTAATACATTTGTTGCTTTTTCCTGCTTGCTGATGGGAATGACTGATTTGTATGAAAAAAGAATTATGCTAATAGAAAGGCTCTAGACCACCAGCTAGTTAAAGGAAAAAGTACATTACTATAGAACTTTATTTTCATTAGCTATGTGAAGATGCATGTCGTGGTTTCTCAGATACTAGGAAAGCAGAATTCCTCAATGCTGTTCTCCTTTCTAATTTCTGTTTCCTGCAGATCCAGCTGATGATACTCAAATGTCACACGGTTGATGTGTTTGCCGCTGGAGACCATTCGCAGCACAGTGTTGTCACAGCCAATCTTCATTTGGGCTATTTAGGGAAAAGAGATATAAAGGAAATATGAAGATACATTTTTATGAGAGAAAGTGAGGGAAAAGAGATATATATATATAATGATGTGAATTACGAAGAACCGCTACATGCAGTTTTGGAAATAAAGCAAATTCAGGTGTCATAATGACCTGCCCGTGCTGATATTGCCAATTAACTTTTGTGTTTGTTAGTTTTGCTCTACAATGCTTAAGTATTTAATCAAGTATCCTTCCCTCATGCAAATGCTACTCCTTGTCTATGTGCTACTGTTAGATACCATGAATGATGGGTAAGGGTAATGGCACTATATCCATAGCCAAAATTAGCAACATCGAAATGTTTCCTGTTAGAGGGATGAGTGGGTTTGTGTGTAAGGACATTCTTCACAGGAGCAAAGGCATGGGAGAGTCCCATCAAGATAAACTCAAATGGCAGTGCCCAGCACGTGGTCTCACTCTGAGGGAAATCGAGTGTGTCACTAACTGCTGCTTTAGGCAAGGCATTTGAGTGGAGGCTTGGCAAAGTGTTTTTGTTTGGGGAACTTGGGGGAACTTCCTCACTTAGGAGAAATCTGGTATGTCACTGGGAGAGCAGGACCTGCTGAGATGGATTTTCACTTCCTTCACACCACCAGGAAAACACATTTTAATCTCATTCCAGTGCTCAGTATTATCATTCAGCAGCAGCACGTACCAGATAAATCTTTGAACAGTGCCTGGACTGTTAAGTTGTCGTGTGATGAAAGGCAAGGGAGACCACAACAGCCAGGCACATTCCTGCTCTGCAACTCTGTGGAAATGCTGCTTCTCCAGTGCCCTGTTGATACTCCTGAGATATGACAGGTGTGCCACAGGGGTTAGTCTGTCATGTCACTGCCACACTTTGCAATCTGCTATTGAATATTAGGGAAACTGGAAGTTCTTATTTTTATGAGGAGAAAGAAGTCACTGGACCGGCATGATAGCGAAACAGGTTCAGAGCCCCAGCAGGTTCAAAGTAGAGAATGGGAACTCTGAGGCTTTTGGGGTATGTGTTACACCTGCAGTACAAAAGGCCTTGGAAACACTGAGTAAATGAGAAAAAAGCTTCTTAATTGAAAATGTAACAATCTGCCTTTGTTCTGAATTTCCAGACCTTTTTATGTGCTGACATTCTAATATTTATTTCTGTCATAGGACATGAATTTTAAAAATATGTCTAATTCAGCCTTGTCATAATGATTACTAAAGGGGCAAATGAAGCTGGTCATGGGTGTGCTGTAACACACAGCCAAACCACAGGCTTGAATAGCTTTAACTCTCATGATCTGCTAAATGTGAAGCTCACCAGTCTAGCAGGAAGTCCAGATGTGTGTGGGGATCTCTGCATGTCTTATTATGGTTAATTATTATATTATGTGGAGGTAATTGGAAGAAGTTCTTACCAGACCCGTGAAAGGAGTGACAGAGGTCAGCTAGTGGGAACATCTTGGATGGATCTAAGCCAGCTCCTCCAAGAAGCTCTACAAAATCTCCCACTCCTGCACAGCTTGCAGATGGTTTCTTAAAAACACAGAGGCTAAAAGTTATTTACCATTCATCTTCAAAATGTAGCAGTTCTGCAGACATTACTGAAGCTAACAATAGGTTTTAGAAATCCCCTGTGCTTAAAGTTGTGCAAAATCAGTTTCTCATCCTGAGCAGTACTACCTTGATTTGATATTAGTTAGTTTTCTTCAGGCATTCCAAAGAAAGACCTAAGTAGACTCTGAAAATTATTGACAAGTAGAAAAGGTGTTGATTCAACTGCTTTTAATGCAGATAAGCAATCTGGCTCTGGATGCTTAGACATGTAATCAAATTACTGCAGGCACGGGCTGTATGTATGCCTACATTCAGCTGGCAGGCAGGAACTTCAGTTCCACTATACCATACTTATTCCTAAAAAACAAGCAAAAAATGCACCATTGTGGCAAAGTTCAATTAAGGTAGAAATTAACAAAAAGAGTAGGTTTTTTTTCTGCAAACAACGGCTTACTGTATATTAAACCCACAATTTTCCTGAAATCAATGCTGTTTGCCAAAAATACCTTGCATGGACACTTTGAGCACCTTTGGACTGTCACCCCTATGATGCTATTTAAGTGCCTGGCTTCTTTACCTTCCTTTGCTGTTGTCCTTTTCTGCTCACCACTGAATTAGTCAACTAATTCTCTTGCCCATCTCTCAAAACCTGGCTTACTCAGACACTGGCAATCTCCTTGAAGAACTCAGGCTGTCAGACTCACTGGCAGGAGAAAACAAATTTCCTTGTTCTACTCTTCCGAATATTTTGGAATTGGCACCTTCTTACACCTCCCAGGCACAGGTATCACCAACAGCTCCTGTCCTCTTCTGTTGGTTTGTCACCAAGCACCAAACACCCCAGATCAGAGCAGAGAATGCTCAGCATAGGGAGCAGGCAATCAGTTGTGAGCACGTTTGTATTTTGTCCGTGATAATACCTTGCCATCTAATGGCTCCTTTCTCTCTTCAGAGCGTTTGCTGCTTTCATTAATTTAAATACAGACAGATAGGTCTCGGGGAGAGTGCTCCTTTCTTTATAATCCTTATCCTTTATTATGACGAGCAATCATTACATTCATTAATGTAATGTAATTTGGCTGCCACTGCAACCTTACGGAGCCAATAGCAACAGAGACAGCCCCAGCTCTCCTCTCTGGGAGAGATCAGAGCCCTCAGCATGCACACAGGAGGTCCAGAGCACCCATGCCTCAGCAGCCAGTGCCACAGCCTATCCCTGCTTCACGCCTCCCCTCTTCTGTGCTCAGAAAAATCGCACATGCTAATGTTTTTTTAGGAAATAAAGATCTCACCTTTAAAAAGAGACCATTTAAATGTCCCAGGATAAGGTCAGATATTTTTATCACCACTGGGTAGATTATGGAGAAGCTGCAGTTTCTGTGCTGGTGAGGAATAACCATGGTAAACCTTCCTGAGGGGGTCTGAGAGATGACATTGCAAGCTGGGACACAGGAAAAGAGACAGGAGTTACTTGGCCAGTCATCACTGCATGTAGCAAAACGACATAATTAGAGTACCAAAAAAGCAGAGATAGTTTAATTACTGTGAGTTACAACCAAATGCTGAAAAAAATATGTGGCATTTTCTGAGATTCTTGCATAGCATTTGTTCCTTAAAAATTCCCTCCCCATTGTTTACTATATAGCATGAGGTCTGGCAGAACCTGAGGGTGAAGCAGTCAATAGAAGGGCTCACACCTGAAATCTGTACATCAGGGGCTCATGCTGTCAAGGGCTCATACAGTTTGTCAGTTTGAAGGCGGTTAAACATGGATGGACAGAGGGATTGTGTTTAGTTTTGACAGCTTATTGCCTGGTATTGCCAGTAGCCCCCTATATCATATTCTGCTCCTCTGAACTGGAGTTCCTTACACTGCAAAATATCTCATTGAAATGAGAGCATGATTTTATCTTTAAGTTCAAACTTAAGAGTTCACGTAAAGGAGTAACTTATCATTTATGAGAGCAACCCAAGGGATCCTTGACATAGATCTGGGGTCCTGCAGTTGCTTTAGCAGGACAGTGAAAGACCCCAGCCATCTCCAGCAGCTGAATACAATGATCACATCCTTGGGCATGAAGCCACACCAGAGTGGGGACCCAGCTTGCAGGCTCAGGTCTGAATAACTTGGAGTAAAGACATAGCAGACATGCTGTCACTGTTTTTTGGG
>VZSE01004863.1:91743-152316 GCA_013398275.1 Promerops cafer
ATTTGTTTGTTTGTTCTGTTTTTGTTTTGTTTGGTCATTTTGAGTAGTTAGGCAGATAAATCAGACTGGCCTGTACAATAATTGTTAAATGTCCTGTCCTCTCTGGAAAAACCAATTCAAGTGAGGTACTGGAACAGGTTGCCCTCAAGTTGTGGGTGCCCCACTGCTGGAAGAGTTCAAGACTAGGTTGGAAGAAGCCCTGGACAGCCTGGTCTAGTGTGTGGCATTCTTGGCCATGGTGGAGGGGGTTGAAATGAGATGATCTTAATGATCTCTTTCAACCTAAGCCACTCTACAATTCTATGATTATTTGTGCCTTGACAGCTCAGAGGCTTAGGGAAAGAACTTGCAGATAGATTTCTGTGGTCATATATATCTCATAACTACCACATAACCATTCAACACACTGATTTTACTGTTGACCTTTTTCAAATATTTTTTCCTCATTGTTCACCCAGATCTAGAAAACACTGAGATTGAAGTTGCTTGATAAATACTGTTTGTTCTAGCTAAATGTGTTGGAACATGCCAATATTAGATTGGGAGAGATCTTATGTGAAAGAAAGAGCCTTATGGTCTTGCATATTGAAGCCTGTGTGATCTCTTAAGCTCCTTTTTTTTCTTGGGATGCACACTGAGCCTGAATCAAACCTGCAGGCATGCAGGTGTGCATGGCTCCACCTGCCTTACTGAAGCCATGTGCAGATAACCACAGTGAGAAAATTCAGTGCAAAGCTGCACATTATTTTTGCTTCCTGCCCCAAATTCAAGCCCCTTTGGTGGTATGAAACGCAGACTTACGGAAGAGATTGCTGTTTTTCTTGACTGTGACAGTAAATCCATTGCCTGGTAGCTGAATCCTGAAGAAGATCATTGCCACGTTCTGTGATGATCTGATGCTCCTCTGAATATTCCCACTTTCACAGAAATCTACATATCTTTGAGAAGTGGTGAGCGGATGGTCCAAGGAACTGGGAAACTTCTCTCCCTTGAGTATCCATCCATCAAACACCTACAGAGGTTCAATAATATAAAACAAGGTTTTGCTTATTGCTTTGTTAGCAGATAACAGAAACATGAAGTATAACAGACACTCTTTTCTTTTGACACCATATAACCTGTTCAAAGCCACAAACTGAAAACAAAAATTCATTGTATTTATTGATTTCCTAATATTTGACTAATTATTCCTGCTCCAATGGATGTTTAGGAAAGGGATACATATAACTTTTAATGTTGTTTTTATCTCCTTCAGGTGACAACTTTTGATTTTTTTTTAAGGGAAGTATCTCTTTTTTCTTCAGCATCATCACACTCTTTTTTTTTTTTTTTTTGTAATTTCATTGTTACTGTGAGAAGTTTTTGACCAGCTTGATTTGGAAGCCACGAGAAATACAAGTAACCTTTTCAAACTCCAGGCATTATGTTGATTGATCTGGCCTGTAATTTTCCACCATCCATGCTTTACAGCTTTTCATTAATGGTCAAAGTGGTCTTCCAGAGATATTGGAATACAAAAAACTTTGGGGAGGAATTATTGGCAGAGGTACTGCTCTCACTTGTGTCAGCTCTTTCACCTCATCCTAACCACTAGAAAGCAAAACAAATCCTGCATTTTGAGTTGATTCTTAAGCATTTTGAGTTGATGCTTAAGGTCCAGTCCATTGTCTGGACCTTAAGCATCAACTTCTACAAAACTTTCCTTCACAACAAAAAAGCAACAATTTTCCCTCGCCATCTTCAGGGAGATGTGTCAGAAGTAGAAATATGTATTAGTTCTAGCACAGATACGGAGTTGCCTGCCTTGCTGTTTGAATTCCCTCCTAGCTGCTCTCACATGGTAATTCCTTAAACACTTCAATCAATATTCCCAAAACTCAAGGGCCAGGTTCAGCCATTGCTTCAGTCAATAATTCTGATGTATGTGGGATTTCTCGATGAAAAAAAATCAGGATGTCTCTCTGGATTTGCCAGAACTGTAAGTTTCTGAAGTAATGAGATGCAGATGCTCAAATTGCACAAGGGAAAAGCTGCCTGTATATATATAGCAATATAACAGAGAAGTTTGGGACAGCATTACCAAAGAAGGGAAAGCTCAATAAAACATAAAAGAGATCTTGGCATTTTTCTAGCCTCCATGAGTGACCATAAGTCCAGGTACAAAAGCCTTAGCCTCACAAGAGATTGAAATCAGCCTCCCTGTGGCCACCTGGGAAGAGATTTCAGCCAAGATACGGAGTGGAAGGACAGAATTCTCCAGGGTAAAGGGAGCAGGAGACAAGGAAAGGGGTAGAGGGCAGCTTTCCTCCTTCTCCCTGTTCCTGGATCGCAGCTTGCCACTAGATGGGATGTGGTCTGTTCTGTGCCTTGCCAGCTCAGCACAAAGGGCAAAGTGCAAGGTGAAGGGAGCCAGGGACCATCAGGCCTCCCCTTCTCTCCTTGACCAAGTTCAGATCTTGGTGAATGCTCATGCCTGCCAGAGAAATGTGCTGGTAAAGTTTTTTTAACACTGGAAAAGAAATGGCTCTGAGTCATGAGCCTCTTTCTGTTCACAGCTGATGTCCTGAAAAGTTCTAGCTGGGAAGTTTTAAAGAAAGCCTGCAATGATCCACTCACTATTAATTGGATGCTAAGTGAGCAGAGGTCCCAGAGCAGTAACAGCGATCCAGAGATCTGTATCATTATCTGCAGGGCCCATGTGATTCACAATGCAATGAGTAAATCCTGCTGACCACATTTTGAGCCATCCACCCGGGTATGGACACCTCATATAGGTGCTTCTGGAAAAGTTCAGAAGAGCGAGTACTGTAGTCTGGAGAGGGATCCTCATCCTGCATCTGACTTTGCTTTAGAGGAGTGGTGATGGGGGGGACACAGAATGCCTCGGGGAGGAGAAAGAGCTGTCCCAGAGGTGGTTGCTTTGCGAAAGCCTGGTTTTTACACACAAACACTCAGATTTACACATGCACTCGCCTGTCCCTTGCACACACAGCAAACACCTCACAAGTCAGAGCAGAGCAGAGCAGAGACTTGCAGCTTCTTACCTTCAGGAAGTCCCCCCCTTGGCAGTCGATGTTTACAAAGTCGTAGTGTATTGAGATGAGCTCCTCGGGCTCCCCGATGAAGAAGGTTGCGCAGTGCAGCTGTGGTTGGTCTGCGGTGAAGGTGAACTGCCCCTCTATACTCAGCATGTCAATGCACCCTGGAGAGGCAGGGACAAAGGGCTGCTGCCTCTGCCTGCTCTGGAGGGAGACTCAGTGCCAGCTCCCATTGTGCAGGGAAGGCGGGGGATAGGAGAGACCCCCCCCGCTCTGGGATCCGGCTGGCAGTGAGGCCAGGGAGAGCCAGCTGAAGCAATTAGGAGCCTGCTGAGCATCAGAGGATAAATAGTAACTCGCAGGTGTGAGCACAAACGTGCGAGGGGGGGTGAGGGGGAATAGTGTGTCAATGCATCTCTGAGCAGAAAACTCTGTGTGTATATGTGCACAAGTGCACAAACACTCTATTCTTTCAGATTTGTCTCCAGTTACAGCTGCTACACCTGTCCCACCCCTTGGCAATGTGAACCTGCCTAGGGACATGGGTGGGGAATCCCCATCCTACTCCAGTTATTTGGTACCATCACCTATGGTCCCAACACTCTGCTTCAAACTATAGTTTTCTGTGGGTTTAATGCTGTGTCGTTCTTCTCCCTAGTCTTGCAAAAAGCTCCTGCAGCTCTGTCATTCCCAATTAGCCCTTTCCCTCCCCTGAGGTACCCCCAGAATTCTCCCAGTAGTCCCTACCAGAGCACCAAAGAAACTCACGGAGTGACCGCCGGTAGATCTGTCCTGCAGACAGCTCTCGCTTCAGATCTTCACTGAGTAGTAGGAACGGGTCATCTTCACCAGCATCCCTCACCTGGTGAAAGATGGAGGGCGGAAAGAGTCTGGGGCAAGGTGAAATGCAGCCCTCTCCCTGCACCTCTCAAGAACAGCCACAGAATATTACATCCCTCCTTCAGAAACAGTGCAGCTGTGGAAGAGCTCAGGCAGAAAGCTGCCAACCCATAGTAGAGGGGAAATAATCCTGGCATCTAAGAGGTAAGTCCAGCAGCTAAGTGCACTGAGAGTCTCGTAAATCCTCAGCAAAATTGCTGAGCATAAATAATTAGAAGGGTAGTACAGAATACGGGGGGCTGTTGCATTAATGCTTCTGCATTAATGTTACCCAGGTGTAAGTTTAATGCAGGAGAAGTGTGAATAGGAAAGGGAGAGAGAATAAAGCGTAAAGCTTGAAAGCTGAGAATACAAGTTAGAAGACAGCAGCTAAAAGCACAGTGAGATGTTTAATCATCAGCCCTATTGCTCACCTCTAGGTATCTGGTTTCTCCCTTGGAGGCTGCCAAGAAGATGAGAATGAGGTGGCACTGAAACTGGAAAGCAGACGGCATGCTGACACCTCCTCTGGCGGCCGTGCCCGTGGCCAAGTTTCCCCGGGTCTGTGCCGGTATGCAGAAGCCGCTGGGGTGTCTTGGAGCGACTCTTTTTATAGAGCTGTTGGGAGGGGAGGCACTTGGTCCCCGTACTGATAGGGTAACCCATGGTAACTGAATTCCTCTCACAGTGACACAGTACGTGGGCATGACAAGGGTCCAAATTGCAGCCACAAATTTTCAAGACGGTTGAACTCCCCTCTCTGGCAGATGCATTTCCTCCTTATCTGTCTGGTGGAATAGCTGAAAACCTCTGGGGAAGAGAGCCCATCCCTGTGCATATGAGGCACTCATGCACCGTGTTTATTTCCATTTACTCCAAAGCAAGCCATGAGGAGCATCCCTCCCTCCTCCTGGGGCAGTCCTGGGGTATTTCAGACTTGCAGGGCTTCCTGCCTACCTTCTGCTGCTCTGTGACATGCAGCTCTCTGCAGTGCCTGTGCCTGTGCCAGGTGCTTCCTGCTGGCCAGGCCTGGGTGGGCACTCCTGCATCCCAGGCAGTTTTGCAGCCTGTGCCAGCATCTCTCCAGGGCTCTGCAGCAAGCACACAGGCAAAACCAGACAGCTCTTCCCACCAAAAACAGCTTTCATACAGAAATCATGAAAACTCGGGCTTCCCAAGGGCATATTCGTCACAGAACTCCTGATACTGCTTCAGCCTTGATCCTCAAGTGAAACCTGAGAAGACCTTTAAAAGTTGAGCCTGTGAGTGAAAATTCATAACTCTGCAGAGTACTTAAAATCAGGAATCCAGCAGAGGTATTAGATGTAGGGTATATATCTGAAATCCATTGAAGTTCCTTGGGAATTACAAGCTTTGTTGGAAAACTACAGGGTTTAGTCCCAGTTTGCATTAGAGGATAGCTGGGACATTAATCAACAAGGTGAGAGGTGCCTTGGAGACCATGAGGATCAGAAGGAGCCGCAGAGGAGACCAGCCTTACTTGCCATTCTTTTGCTCGCTCTACAAAGAGACTGATAAGGTTAAAATTATAGCTTGACCCCTCCAATCCCTCCCTTAGAGGCATTTTGCAGAATCCAATCCCAAATTCTGGCTGCAGTGTCCCGGCTTGCCCTGCCAGTCCCCAGCCTATACATCAGCCACCAAGTGTTGAGGAATATTCAGTGCAGGGAGCTGGGTGTGCAGCTGCAGTGAGAGCTGCAGACTGAACTCTGTGGGGCAGGAGTCTGAGCCCAGAGGAAGAGGCTGTGAACTGCTGACCTTTTGAATGCCAGAAGGCCCGGGGATCTGTGGCACTAGCCAGGTGACCAGACACTCAGAGATACAGCAAGAGTCGAGAACTCAGCTGGAAGATCACAGACCTTCACATACATAGACTGTGAGGGTGTAAAAGCCCAGGCTTTGTTCAGGGTCCCTCTCTGGAGGCACCAGCTCAAGGTTTCTATCCTCTCACTGCACCATTATAAAATTACTTAAAGAAGACAGAGGTCTGAGTTTCTGCTGTGGGAAACCTGTGTTTGAACTGGTGAGGAAAGCTGGTCTGCCTGAGTGAGTGTGGGATGTGTGGGGAGTTGAGTGGGGACCCATCGGCTCACTGGAGCTGCCCCGCTGTGAAGGGGCTTGGATCCCAGCAGTTGAAGTCTCTTGTGGTGTGAGTGTGACTGCCTGAGTGCCTCCTGAATGGTCAGACTGGGACATTATCTTGCTGTCCTTGAAGATCTTCAGTGAAGGACAGCGTGTTTGATTGTGTGTGAATTTGTCACTGAAGATTTCAGAATTCAACTCCAAAAATTAGTGAAGGACGCATGACACTGCAGCTAAAATATTACACCTGTGTTAAACCAGATGTGAGGTGATCTACTCAGAATGAAGCATACCAGTAGTGTGGTCACCGTAGTTTAAACTCTTGCCTATGAATAGCTGAGTTCTGGGCTTAGCCCAGCATTCACCAGTGGAGGTGCCCAGAAAAGCAGGAAGCCCCACAGTCTGGAGGACATCCTGGCAGATGAAGTGAGGGGACTGTCCCTCTCCAATAAACAAGGTGGTGGGAGGGACAATAGGTGCCACTTCCTTGTCTGCTGTAATTTATTGCTCACATATGGCCTATGGTGACTTTGAAATTCCTATGCAACACTTTGAGTTTGTTTCGAGTATACAAATATTGTGTGTAACATTGGTGGAAAAGCTGAACTCAGATAGCTTTTGCTGTTGATGTGGAACTTAATTTTAACAGAGGTGTTAAATTGGGTTTTTTCCCCCACTTTTCAGCTCTGGGCTCAACAGGAGCTGATGAAGCATGATGACATCCTGACCAGCCTCACCACAAAGCCTCCCAGTGCCTGGGGTAACTCTGTGTCTTCAAACACAGGGCTGTCCTCAGCCCCCAGTCTCATATGCTTTCCTTTGTGCATCTCTAATGCTTGGGAAGGCAAGTGTTAGGGATGGAATAGGGAATCACACACAGAGAGTTCAGCTGCTGCTGCTGGCTGGGGCTCTGCTGCCTCAGGTGGAAATCAAGCAGATAGATCCCCAAAAGGGACCACGTGAGGGGAAAGAGGGGGTTCGTCCCCCAGCCCTGCATCCCAGCTGTCAGAGGGTGAGAGAGGATGTGAGGCCATCTTCTCACTCAACTCTGCTGCCTCCTCAGTGTACCACGGGTCCCCTTCCCCTCTACCCTCCCTTTGCCTGCTGCAGCACTGTTTTTGGTAAAAGTCCCTTGCAGAAACTGAGATTTTCAGGAGATGAGAATGTGACTAATGAAGCAAAGAAAAATCACTTTGAATTGGGTTCAAAACACCCCTGCAGCATTTCAGAAGGGAAAAGCACCTTCAATATGATATAAACCCTTGGTGAATGAGGAAAGTGTCATTTTTCTTTCATGGAGTTGACTCATGATGGCACTCTGAAGGACAAATTTTTTTGTTAATATCAAATTGTTTAACACAGTAAAATGCCTTCCCAGTGACACCCTGCCACAGGCTAAATAATTCAGTTGATTGGCACCTTGATCTGCTAACAACTGTAACTTAGCCTGGGAGCAGCCCCTTTCCCTGGCAGAAATGATGGAAAGTCATGGTGCTGGTGAGAGTCTGGGCTGAGTGCAGGCCATGACTCTCTCTGCAATGCTGCAGCTCAGGATGGTATTGTTTAGGCACCCCAGCCTTTGCAGAGCCTTGGGCTATTAAAGCAGTGCTCATGGGTGGGCATTTCAGGAATGTGCTTTGGAGGACCTGCCTTCCCCGCTCGTGCTCAAAGCTTGTAGGTGTCTTGTCAACTGTTACAGAAAAGAAGAAATCCCAGCTATAGTAAGAAGTGGAGAAAATAAAGCTGAACAAAGACAGTAGTGAACAAACTCCATTTACCCTCTTGCACAGTGATCAAATCATGCTCTGTCCTATAATACAGATGATAAACTGCTTCTCCTAAAATGCAGAAGTAGTTGTTACAGGAAGAATACACATGAAGTGCTCGGTAGTGAGATTTCTTAGTGAGAAGTGCTTGAGCTACAGACGATCCTTGGGGATCCCTCCCTGTAGCAAAGAGAGGCAAGGTGTTATGAACCCTTTCTGCTCTCAAAAAGGGTCCCATGGGTGTCCAGCTCATTAATACATCTCTTCTTATGCCTCAGCTGCAGCCTGACTTCTTGCACAAGCGTCTCAAGTAGACCAAACCTCTCACTAGCATCGGGATCTTAGACATGAGTTAATATTTCCTGTACAGACACAATCCCAAGCAAGCTCCACACCACAGGGATCAGCCTGGCTGCTGCATGTCCCACGGGGGCTCCTCTGCTTGTCTGTGACTGATGTTAACTGAGAGGAGCAGCAGTGAGACTGCAGTGCAACTGCTCCAGTGAAGAGGAGCAGTCCTGCCTCAGGCACTCTGTCCTCAGCTGTTCATGCTGATTTCTCACTACTGCTCAGTGCTGGCTGAAGAGATGCCATGTGGGGTCATGCTCAGTGTGAGACATCTGACTGGATTTTGAACTTCTTATGGTGTCAGCTGCTAAACATTGTGCTGAGCTACATTTATTTCCCTTATGCTCTTTCCTACTCTAACTGAGAATTCATTCAGGGGTTAGCTTTTAATTTCCTTCATGGTGTCTGTGAGACGTAGTACTAGTCATTCCTGTCTTTTTATCATGTGGCTGCAGGTCTCATACCAATATCAATGTCTTCGAAGAGTAGGAGATTGCTTCACATTGCTTCTAGTTTATTATACTTGTTCAACTGTTTGTGAATCCTTCAGTATATTGTTTCTGAACAATGGGAACAGTTAGCCCAGATTAAGGTGAGAAAGAAATCTAGTGTCTCTATAGTGTCACAACTGCTACAGTGAAGGCTAAATTTTTTGTCCCATCTTTGCTAAATCACAATCAGTCACTGCTTTACAGAAAAGAAAGCAAGGGGAAGATTGTACAGCAAATCACAGTCCTGAATGCCATTAGGAAACCATGTCCTTGATACAGACACGCACAAGACTTCACTTCAGAGTCTGTCTGAGCCAAAGTCAAACATGTAAGATGCCCCTGTTCCTGGCTCAGTTTAAGCACATGGACCATGGACATACAATAGGAAAGATAGATTTGGCATGGCTAAAGTAAGTAAATTGGCCCCCTCAATGGTTTGGAGATATGTTCTTTTTAAAAGAACCCAATCAGGGTTGCAATTGCAGCTGAAGGAGAGCATTTCCAACAGCAGAAACACAAAGAGATCACATTCTGTGCTTCAATCCTTTACTCTTGCGTTTGTTTCAATATCAGGCAGGTGTCCCAACAGTCCATGATCCAACCTGAGCCCAGGACTCCTGCCTCTGTAATCAGTCCTCATCTCCATCACAGATTTCTGTTGCTACCTGTCTGCCTCAGCTTTGTACTGGGTATGACAAGTCTCTTCTGAACCTCACCACACATCTCTCTGTAACACCACTTCTATTATTTCTCTCTGTGTGTCTAAATTAGCTTTAAATAGGGCTGAACTTACCATAAGGTGAAGTACGAGTAGCTTGTTAACTCTGGGCAGTTTGACACAAGAGATGGTGTGATTTGTCACATTAAGTGGCTTAGAGGGATGACAAATGCATGTGATTTATGAACTGAAAGCCTATCAGCATCATGCAGGCTTGACGATAAGTGTTGCATTAACTCTATTTATGTCATTGGCTAAAAGTAAAGCTTGTGAAACTCACAGTTTAGCGGGTTACAAATAATCAAGCAAACATTATATTCAGACACTGAGATTACCCTGAGGGCGGTTATCACTATCAGCTCTGCCTCTGAGTCAACCAGCATCCACACAAAGCAGTCAGGGCCAAGAAGTGGGAGAAAAGTTTTTGCCCAGGAAGGAGAAAAGAGATATGAGAATGGGTGACTGGAAAAAGCACATGCCATCGCTCTGGTGTTAGGAGAGGTGCCGGAGGTTTGTTGAGCTGTTTAATTTTAGCGTGGACTTTCATCCTCTCTGGATCCTCTAAACAGAATCTCTGCCCTTGAGGGTTGCTGCAGGAAGGCCTCAACACTAGAGCTGCTCACAGGGGTCAGCATGGCCTCTTTGAGCCTGTCGTGTCTGCCTTTGCCAGCTGCAGCAGCTATTCTGATCAGTACCAGTGCCCTTGCGGAAGAAGTTTGCTTTCCAAAATATGGCACAGGCACTGTTACTGCATCTAGACTTTGCTTGGAAGTGTAACTCTTACAACCCAGGTCATGTCCTGTTCTAGGTCTCCTTTCCCACAGCTGCAACTTCCTCCAAGTGACCCTTCCCAAAGCAATAGCCCCTGTTTCTTCTCTCCCAAATTTTCTGTTCAGCTTGGGGCTGCTAGAGCATCTGTCCCTTTGTTTTTAATGCTGAGCCAGTTTATTACACAGAATATGATCTCACATGTGCTGAGAAATCCCTGTATTTTCACATATCATGCTTCAAAATTTGTTTTATCTCTGAAGTACAAACTTTACCTTTGACAAAGCACCACTTTCATAAGTGATATTTTAAGATATTTTGGTGGTTTGTTTTTTTTTTTCTCCAAGGACAAGTATTTCTTAGCTGAAGTGACTCTCCCTGAAGAGTATCATTCTCATCCAGAAAAAACTGTAATTCAACACAATTCTGGTAGTGTTAGGCATCACAGTAATGGACCCACCTTCAGAAACACTGTGAATTGTTACACAATTCAGGCAGTCAGTATGAGTCACATAAGAGATGTCAGCATACCCAACAAAATGGTGTATTTATCCTTTCAACTGCTCCCTCTGCGTAGTCCTTTGTTTTTCATGTATGTGATTCCTTACCAGTCATCCCCAGTACAGTGCAGCCTGCAGTGCCAATTTAATCAGTTAGGCTCCAAATGCTTTTAGGTGAAAGTACAGGAATATCTTGTGTTAGTGTAAAAATCACATATGTTGAAGGACCTTGGATCATCTGGTCAGCATTTTTCCACCTCCTGAAGTCTAAAGGCAGCTTCCCCTTTGCTAGCAATGTCACAGAGCATCTTTAGCTCAAGTGCAGTAATGGGCTTTTTCATTTCAAACATAAACTATTCTCCTTCTTGCAATACTACTCATAGGGCACTAAAAATGACCAAAAAGCCCCCTCCCTGAGAGAGAGGTTTTTCCTAAAACTGCAGAATTAGGTCATTAGTGCAAAGGCAAAACCAGTTTTGCTTTCATCTACCGAAGGCATCAATAGTTCAATGGGATGGAACTCTCCAGCCCTGTGTCTCACCCAGACACATCACTCAGCCACAGGGATCTGTTTGCTACTGCCACTTGATGTCCCCAGCCAGAGCTGAGGAAATTACATCTTTCTGCAGCATTCGCAACTTCTTGCCATTTTTCAACTCCAAAAAAAAACCTTAAGTTGTGCTCCAGGTGGTTCAGTTGCTTTTCTGCCCTTTATAACTTGTTCTACACACAGGTCTTTTTCCTGCCATAGCTTTATTCTGTAGTGCTTTTCCGAGTTCATGCAACTACTGGGAATGTAAAATCAAAGCAATACATGGAGTTTTAAGGCAGAGTCCACTGACAGATATTTGAAAGCTATACTATGATGATTGCTCTGCACCCCATGCAGTCAAACAG
Source organism: Promerops cafer (assembly GCA_013398275.1). NCBI lineage: Eukaryota > Metazoa > Chordata > Aves > Passeriformes > Nectariniidae > Promerops > Promerops cafer. Next base: position 103,252 of record VZSE01004863.1, read on the forward strand.
GAGTTGAAAGGGCAGCTTAGAATTTAAAGCAAATGTGTAACAGGAACATTTTCCACTGATTTTCCCCCAAAGACCTGGGCTCTGAGCAGCTACTTCTGTCTTCCTCTTTGCCGTCTTGTTGCAATATTTGCAGTTTTACAGACATGTCCTTATTTAGCCAACCAGCTTACAGAAACACAACTTTCCATTGAAGGCTAATTTAGAGTCTCAAGCACATGTTCTCAGCTGCTGCAAAATTATGCCACTGAGTGCAATAGGCTCTGTCATTTTACATCAGCTGAGAATCTGCTTGCAAGGGCAAAATAAGTGGATGCAGCTGCAGTTCTCTTCCTTGGGAGTTGCCCCTTATACACAACTGATAGCAGGTGGCTGAGAGCTGGTATTTAAAAATGACTAGTTTTTTGGTGTTTCTTTTTTTTAAAAATATTTTTGCTCAAGTTCATTCATGGGCTCTCTTTGATGGCTGCCCGGGACCTATAGCCCAACATCCTTCAACTCAGAGTAAAGGATGCGGACAGAATTCATTTAGAAAACGGATTTCCAGATCATAAATTAAACATTCTCTCTCATGCCATATCATGTGGCAGAAGAAAGATAGAATTGAAAATGTGACCCCTTTTTTCTTCAAATAATACAGTGCTATTCAACAGACTTAATTATCCCTAAAGACACATGCAATAATTGATGGCCTGTCAATCAAGGCCCTTATTAGACATGTACATGATGTCACATCACAGTCTAAATCTTAATTTAAATCTAAATCTTCCTGCCAGTCAAAAATCTTTATATAGATTAATCTGATTTCAGATACAAGTTTTTTGTGTGACCTTTTACCCAACCTTTTCAAGGCTGTGAGCAGAGAGGAGCTGGATCTTTTATGTGTGCTGTTGAGCTGGTATGATGGACTCTGGGCTGTCCCTGAGAGTTTTTCTCCTGCCCTCACCCTGCTTTATGCTGTAGCATGGAGCCTGGAAAAGGGATCTGCCTTGGGTGGCTGAGGGACCTGGGGTGGACCTGCACTGCTACAATTGCTGGACAGCAATTAATAACATTACTGGCTACTGGAAACATCATGTGTTTTGCTGGGCTGTCCTGAGGTCACTTCTCTTTCCCTTCCCACAACCCCAGGCAACTTTGTCTCTCATCTTTACAGGGAGAAAACAGTGTTGTGGAAGATTGTTATCTCATTGTATTTGACACTTTCCACATTGCTTGGGATTATTATCCCATTGCTCTTCCACACCTTCCATTGAAGAGTGGGAAAGGTGGTGCCTTCCTAGCTGGTGAGTCACTTCTTGGAGGCACAGCTCCATTACAAACTCCTTTTCTTCATGGTGGTGTCATACACAGGTGGTGTCATACACAGCTCTTCGGGATTGGTAGTTGGATAACAAAGCTGAAGAAGTTATAAATTTACTAACAGGTAATGCATCAAGCTTTGTATTGCCAGTTGCACTGGCACTTCGAGTCTCTTTTGAACTGAAATAAAAGCAAATGGCAGGGGCTGAGGCTTTCAAAGTAATGGAATTTATCTTCTGCAAATCTCCTCTTTAGATGTCAAGCAAAGCAATTTCACAACATACAGAAAAGATCTTGCCTGGCATTGTTGTGTTTTTATAGGTCTTTGATGTAACTTGAAAATATTAGGCCATGTTTTGGTGTTCAATTTTCTACAGGTTTTTCAGACAGCCTGATAAAACAAATGGAAAAAATGTCTATAGTTAGACATCCTTCCTAAAGCTGAGGCACTCTGGAGAAAGCCACACAGCAAGCTTGATCTGCATGTAAAACTCCAAGGTGCTTCCTAGATTCAAGGCAACAACTACAGAAAGACTTTAATTCAGCAGGAAAATGTCAGCAAACAATGAGAAAAAAATATCCTGTCTTCAGGTTTGAAGGAGAGAAGGAAAACCCAAAATGTTCACATCAGCAGGACATTGTGTTCATAGTGAGGCTGGCCTTGTATGCACCGTCTTGCATACCCAGTGTAACTGGTTTCAATGCCATTTTCCTTCCTGAGGAGTGCTTACTGAACAGAGGATTGCTCAGAGGCAATTCAAAACTTTCAGGTGATCTTCATGTGTCTTTCTTAGACGTGATGTCTACTAATGGAACATTAGTTGGCTCCTGCGGGAGAGGAGTGAGAGAGGGCCACTGGTGCAGTGAGTCAGCCCACAGTTAGCCCAAGAATGGCTAGTCTTACCCCAGGGCCCCATATTGTGTGAAGGCTTTGTGGATTTGAGGTTTGAATGTGTTTTGTGCATTTTCTTACTTTTCTGCTTGGTTTCCAGTCATTGTACAAAAAGGTTTCTTCTGTCAGAACAGACAGGTTTTAACATTTGTCCTTGCAGTTAAAACAGCAACAAGAAACACCTAACAAGACAAGCCAAAACCAGTGATTTATGAGGTTTTATGAAACTTTGTTGGAAAAAAGATCATTGAGTCATTCTCCTCTGAATCACCCACAGCTCATCTGCAAGTGAGCCCCTTCCACAGAGCAGTTAGGATGCACACAATCCCTAGTAAATTCAGCTGATGAGATGGCTCCACTGGCCCTCTCCACAGCAGCAGTGACTCTTGCTGCCTGGCTGCAGGGCACATTGCTGCTGACAGCTGTCACCTAGCATAATTCTGCTATGCACATGGGCTGCTACATGTACAAGGGTTCATCACCGATGGGCAGAGGGTTTACGAACGTTCTGGAGCTTCTTTCCAGAAAGCTTCTTGTTCAAATTTTTTAGAGAAGGAACTGGTTTTTACTGGGATAATCTTACTCCTTTTATCTTGGAGCTGAAGCTTTAAACTGCTCTTCTTTCACTTCCCCTTGGAGGACAGGGAAAGGCTTAGAGGCTAGCAACAGCTTGGGACCCATGAGAAACCATAAAAACAGTCTTATGTTTTCTGGCTCATACTTTTCCCATTCTGGTACAACACTTGCAATGATATTGAGGAGCATGACATTAAAGGGGATAAAAGTTGTTCAGCTGTTGCCAGTTTTACTTTTGTACTTTCTGTCATGTTGGTCTAGAAGATATTTTGTGAATCCTGTATAACTTTGTTGCTGAAGGGTTAAATCATGCTGTGGCACTATCACCATTGCAAAGTTTGTTTTTCTTCTGGGATAACATCATTTGGTGGTGGCCCCTTGCTTAGGATGATGTCTGCTCCTTGTTACATTTATTACACCCTGTAGAATCTTCTGCTTATAATAAATTACATATTCTTATTCTTATATAATTTCATACAAATGTACACTTTGCTAAATGATGTTTGGAGGTCTGGGAAGGAGAGACAAGTGAACTACATTCCTCAAATGTTGCCTAGCAGGGCACATCTTCACTGGAGAGTCCATTTTTAATAATGTCTTACACAAACAGAAAATCTGCATTTAATTCAGATGCCCTTTATTATAGCTTGAATTTACCAACAAAATTACAAGGAAATAAGAGAGCTCTCCATGCAGGAAAAAAAGCCACAATATCCTGCCAGTGAGGACTTGCAGGGCTTCAGAAGTATGCTTAATTCAAACAGGAGTGTGTAAATACTCTTAACCCAAGAGCAAGCTAACACTGGAAGGGCTTGGCCTACTCTCTCTTTGCCTGGCCATGGGGTCCAGGGAACCCCTGCTCCCATACAGGGTGGGGATCTGTGTAAGATGAAATAATCATTTTTCCTTAAGATGACTCACATTACAAAGTTGTACCCTGGAATTTCATCATTAAATCCTCCACAAGTGGTCCTAAAAGGCCTCCTTTTAACCATGCCAGAGTAGTGAAAGCAGAAGGCATTTACACATTTCCCCCAAAGACCCAGTTTTTCCATCAGCCCTCCAAGCAATTTGCTGACTAAATCTTCTATGTACTTGAATAATTTATGATACGAATAAGTTCATTTATGCCAAGTGAAGAAGTTGACTACTGGGATGCAGCAATGCCAACAGAACAAAATTGAAGTTGGAGACATGGAGGAAATGAACCCGTAACAGTGGCAAGCAGTATAGTATGCTCCAGCAGCAAGAGACAGCTGTGACCACATCTGAAATATGAGTGTGGGGAGCAGCAGCTAAAAAAGGCTTTAGAATAAGCAGAGCTGAGCTAAAAAGAATCTGCTGGTTTTGAGCTGAAAATTACGATTATTATAAAATGACTGAAAACTAAATTGCAAGTGTTATGTCTCATTCCAAATTTTTTCCATTCAGAAAGTATATAAGTAACATTCCCATGCCTTTTACTTTCCACTGACATTGAAGAAATAGAAGTCTCAACTTGTGCCAAATGATCTGTCACCCCGAGTCCTTGACCTGGGCAACTGATGAAGGCATGCTACAGATGCATGGAGTGCAAAGACTGGAAAGATTACACATCTCAAGCAGTGTGAGCTGGCTGTGGTCCAGCTTACACCAGCTGCTGATTAGCTCCATAAATGTCTTAGAGCAGTAACAGTTGGAGGAATTATGGTTTGCATTCACTAAACACCAATGAGGGCTACCTAACTAGGCATGCTTTGCTTGCATTTGTGGCCATGAGATTGATTACATAGAGGATTTTTAAAATCCTTCTTTCTTTAGCTGTTCTTCAAAGAAATCATTACACGCCACAGTCAAAGCAGCAACCAGAATGACAAATTCATTAAAATCCACTTCATTGTCCTTATTGGAGTCCAGGTCATTCATAATTTTATCAACCAGGAGGGGGTCCTTTTGGCCCTAGAGAGAAAGAAAAGTGACTTAGCTGTGCAGGTCTTGACTACAATTCTGACACGCCTGGCACCACTGCTATGTTACAAGGCTGGTGTTATTAAATAAAAGGCTGCATCAAATGTGCACCTGAACAGTAATACATCTCTGGTCACTACAACATCAGAAACGAAAGACAGTGCAGCCCTTATAAGATATACAGGTACTAAACAGGCACTGAAATGAGTCAAACAGATTCTAGGATATACTGAACAGGGATCCCTTTTGTCAAGATGGATCTGTAAAGTGCATTTCTCTGTATCATCCCTTGACAAACAGTACTTAGATTTAAAACAGAATACTCATAAATGGTCATATTATATATCCATTCATCAAATTCAGAAGACCTCTGGTTGGCAAACAACCATCCTATTCAGTGGGGAGAAGAACATTGAATCTCATAATAATAAATCAATAGCCAAGATTAAAAGAAAATCCAATTCAAGGAAATGGATGCAATGTAAAGAAAATCATGCTGGTGGTCACAGGTTCCACAATAATTTTTACAATTAAGAGGATACATAGAAACATTATTTTTAAGGCTTATGATGCCATAAAAGCATCCATGCTGTATAATGTAGAACATAACAAGCATGCAAAGGGATATTCAAATCAGCAGCTTATCATTGAAAGGATTTTCTTAGCACCTCTCTGCAGGCCACACAAGCAGCAGTACTGTGCGGCCAGTGTGCACAATCTACTTTCCTGTCTCATGAGAACTGGTTGCTGTATTTAATACTTCAATGGACTTATCTATGCCCTATTATTAAAAACAAACAAGTAAAGAAACAAACAAACTAATTGTCCTTTATTTAGTATTGATCTTGCTACTGCTTCTAGGCTGGCATAGCCCTCCTGCTCAAAAGCACTGTGGAGTTTGCAGACCACCAGTACCCATCTCTGCTGCAGTGGTACATGGGAGGGTACTGGGGCTCAACCACCCTCTGAAAACATATTTCTCAAATGGGACTTTTGACATCATATTCTTCTGTACAGCTCCACAAAGAACTGTTATCTGAGAGACTGTGACGGGATGGGCCTTGCACAAGGAGGTGCTATTCCTATCCAAGCACTTGGATAGCTGCTTAACCCACCCATGATACAGTGACTCGGGAGGTGCAAAAGCTGCATCTTACTGAAAGGAAGTCAGTGAGCTCACTGGTGAGAAGCTCCTTGAGTTCTCCTTTACTGAGCTTGTATCTGTCTCCTTCTTTGCCTGAATAGTGATGGAAAATCCTGATCAAGGTGTCCATTGCATCTTCCAGTGGAGTGGCCATAGCAGTGAGCAGGAGAGCTGTGGGGCGAAGATACGGTCACTGTCATTGCACAGGAGTCAAACCAAAGGCCAGTCTCTGGGAAGGGAAGGAGGGCCAGGTGAAGACAGAGACTGTCACCAGTACTGAAAAGTTAGGCTTTCAGTTGATCCATCCTGTTAGCTGTGTGTGAGAAAGGATGGACTGTAATTAAAAAAAAAAAACATTGTCCTGAACTCATAAGCAATTGCTTCAAAAGGTAAATGGAAAGAAAGTATTTTTATTTAAGAAAATGATCTGTGTATCCATTTTATAAAGCTGCTGTAAAAGGAAATCTTTTGTGCCCATACCTGAAAACACACAAAAAATGAAGGCATACCTTCCTACCTGCTAATTTAAAAATTTTCTCAAGAAAATATCTTTGACAAATTCCATCTGTGAAAGTGAGAGTGCATTTATACAGAAAGCTCCACACCAGTTTAAAGGTGGTCAGAGGAAGATCACCTGTGATAAGCATAAGTATCATCTGTTAATTTATTTATTTATGTTTGCTCTTTTTTTGCTTTTTTTCCTATAAATTGCCTGCAGTAAACAGGTGTGAGCTGGTCATCCCCAAGGTTTGCTTCATTGAGCATACAGTAAGAAGGTGCACAGGGAAGCAACATGAAAATAACAAATGGAAATGCAAGTACTTGTAAAGCAGTGGACTCCAAAAGTAACCAAAAGTAGAAATCAAGTATAAGTGAAACATTTTGAATAAGCACTAGAGAAAGATTAAAAAGCCAGAATGCACTTCAGGGTAGGACTGGAGTCCTGAACAATATCATCATGCAGAGGTTAAGACTTACCTGCTTTACAGGCTAACAGAGTTGTACGCAAGAAAATACCCAAATCATAGGTGGTGATGGTCACCTTCCTTTCAAAACCCATGCACAGGCTCTTGTTTATCAGGCTGAGAGGGTGGATTACACAAATAGAGACAGACGTATAATTGTCACAGGGATGACGGGTCTTCTGTTTCCCTCTGCATTTGCCTACTCTGTTCAATAAAAGCCTCTTGCTGTAACTGGGTCACTAAAATATTCACCAGGCAGAGTAAAGGCTGCATTTGGAACACATGGGATACCTTTTATCATTTGACCTTTTACAAAGATGCCCATTCAGGGCCTTCAAGGTCAAAATTAGAAAATGCTAACAATCACCAAGTTGATATAAAAACAACTTTCCACCATTTTTAAAAGAACACTTTCTAATCTGTCTTTCAGCATTTCTACAGTCTAAGTGCCTCAGGGCTCGCAGCCAGAGTTCAAAGGTACCTGGGTACCTGGGGGTAGGCTTGTAGGTGAGTTTACTCCATATCCCTTGAGACATCTTCGTTGGTTGTCAGACATCTCCATATACCTAAAACATTATCTGTTGCTGAATGAAATTCTTGCTGTAGTAAATGTGTCCTCAGGAGGAAATCAGGGAACCAGTTGCAGTAGAAGGTGTGCCTGGAATTACAGTGTTCACTGAACAACAGTCTTGGCTTCATTTTTACAGTCTTGCACAAAAACTGTAGTCCAGCATCTCTCTCTGAATAAATGACCTTGCCTCAGAAGGGCAATAAGTGACCTCTGCCCCAACCCCAGGAACTTGTTGATACCAGGAATGATGGCTGAGGGATGCAGGAAACAGCAGCTTCACTGTGGTAGGGCCTACTTAACACCCAAAATAACCAAGAATCAGAGTTTTCATGACAGAGGGCTCATGCTTGAGGGCTTAGTTTCCCTTAATAAAGCCTTGTACCTGCTGCACACACATGTCCAGTGAGGACAACGGTGCAGATGAACAGGGCACAGAGCTGCAGCTCCTTCTTTGTTTCATTCCAGCCAGAGGGAAAGAGAACGAAGTGGGCATTGTTTTTAGCTCTGAAATCCTCCAAGCACTCCTAATTTTGATTACTACCATGTATCTCAGCCCACACCCCTGCCTGCCTTCAGACATGTTTCTTCTGCCTGTGCTGTTGTAACAAGTCTCCACAACCTGAGGGTCTTGTATGGGCCTCTGGGTGAAAAGGGAAGGAAGAAGAGGAGGTGGAACACATAAAAATACTGGATCCCAGTGATAAGGGAAGTGATCATGTGTAAAGTGTAATTTCCAAAATAGGCAGGCCCTTCTGGCTAGACATCTCTGTGGGCATGCATGGTGCTGTGTGCAGGGCATACACCTCCAGCTGCCATCCCTGTGGCCAGGAGTACTCACCAGGGAAGGGGCTAAGCCAATGTTCAGGGAATTATTATAAAAAGTTAAGGTAGAAACCAGTGGAACAAGAGGAACATATCTCTCCTGGAGTCAGAGGAGAGCAAGGAAAAGAGCTGCTCTCCATGCCTCTTATTTGGGGAAAGCTCATGGGTGCTTGATTTTGTGCAGGAGTTGCCCCTGTCCTCCTGTAAGCACGGGGATCTAGCTGGATCATATAGAGCACATGAGAGAAGAACATAAGAGATATCAGGCACAGCACAGCTCTCCCACTCCGTTCTGGGAATCCTCTGTGTCTGCAGATGAGAAGAAAAAGCACAGAGCCCCTAATATAGCTACAGCCACAGGGTTCTGTCTTGCCTGTGATTCACTAACTATTGTAAGTATTGCTCAGAAATATTATCCAGATAAACATCAAAATACTTGATTGCTTTTTGTTGTTTGGTTTATGTGTGATTTTTCGAACAGCAGCTTCACCCACAACCAGAAAAAAAACCACAGCTGACTCAATATATAAGTATGAAATCCTTCTGTTTGTCTATATATTGTTACACTGATCCTCTGGCTAATGAATATTTCAAATTAATTATCTAAGCAGAGTCTACAGGTGGTACAACTTCCAGGAAGCAGGTGTAAACTTTCAGAGTTGCCATTCTCAGGACAGAAGAAAGAAGGGTTTCCTCTATTATCTCCAGAACATCAGCTCAATAATTTATACAGTGATATAATATGTGCAGATTCTTCCAACAGATACTTTCAGTGCAGCTAATTGTGCAAGGAACATTCTTTTCCACACTAGTGGGTGACATACACAGGGAAGAGCTGCACTGAGCTTGTTTGTCAAGAGGTCCATGCAATTTGCTGCGTCCAGTCCTTTCCTTCCTGGCTAGCGAAATCCTGCCAGTGGCTCCAGTGACAGCAGATGTCTCACAGCTTCTGTGAAGGCAAGTCCCAGCACTGTCTACTCAAAATTCATGATTATCAATCCACTGTTACATACTTCCTCATCCAACACTCCAGCACAGTCTGTTTTAGTATGATATCTAGTTGGCACTGAAGGTAACTAAAGTCAGCACACACTGCAAAGCAGTTCAGTATCCAGCCAAGACCCAACTCGGCGTCAGCAAACACCATTCTCCCATCTGTCCTCACCCTGCACTCTGGTTTCCAGCAGGTTAAGCACAGGAGCAGCACCAGATGTGGTTGACAGAGAACATAGGATTGCCTGTAGACATGGTGAAGGATAGTGCCTTCCTCATTCATGCCCAAACTTTGTCCATCAGAGCCTGCCAAATCACAGCAGTGTTGGTGGGAAAGAGCCTCTGGAGATGCTTAGTTCCACTGCCTGCTCAAAGCTGGATAACATCCAGCATCAAACTAGACAGACACAGTTTTGTTTAGGTAAATACTAAAAACCTCCAAGGATGGCGATTTCACAAGTTCTTGAGTAACCTGCTCGGGTGTTGCACAATCTCCCTGGGGAAGACAGCTGCCCTAATATCCATTCTGAGCATCCCAAGGTACAGTTGTGAGCATTGGCCCTTTTTGCACCACCTACCACTACCACAAATACTTTGACTTTATTACCTTCAAATAGTCTTGACTCCTCACTCAAAGTCAAAAATAAATTCGGAAGCAGTCTATCCCCGACTCACACAATTAATTCCGTATTTTGCTGTCCCTTTCATGCTATGTCCTTGACCCTTATATCCTTTCCCAATGAATATTTCAACATAGAAGTGTTCACTGTGGAAGTGATGGCTGTCGGAAGGGGAAGGGGCAGACTTTTCACCTGGCCCACCACAAGCAGTCTACAAGGCTGAAATCTGCTATCTTTTCTCAAGCAAGTGATAGACTTAGGCTAGCTAGGCTTACTCAATGAGTCAGTCACTGTGACTTCCAGAAGATGGTCAGAGGGATGGAGTACCTCTCCTGCGAGGACAGGTTGAGAGACTTGAGGTTGTTCAGCCTGGAGAAGAGAAAGCTCTGGGGTGATCTAGTTGTGGCCTTCCAGTACCTAAAAGGAGCTGATAGGAAGGCTGAAGAGGGGCCCACTACAAGAGCATGTAGTGACAGGGCAAGGGGTAATGGCAGCAAACTGACAGAGGGTTGGTTTACATTCGATATAAGGAAGACATTCCATTCTGAGAGGGTGGTGAGGCACTGGCACAGGTTGCTCAGAGGTGTGGATGTCCCATGCCTGGAAGTGTTCAAAGCCAGGCTGGGTGGAGCTCTGGGAAACCTGGTCTAGTGAAAGGCATCTCTGGCCACTGCAGAAGAGTTGGAACCACATGATCCTTAAGGTGCCTTCCAAACCAAAGCTTTCTGTGATTCTGTGATTTCACTGGAGGCTGTTGAGAGAAAGGGAAGTTGTTCCTTGCCCTGTAAATCTGAGAAAGGATCCAACATGCAGGACTGATTCCTTTTATTTTAGTTAGGGTAATGTAAACATGCACCCAGCTGGGAGGCTCTGTGGTATTCTTCCTACCCTCCTACTTGGAGATGGGGCAGTCAGACCATAGGCAGAAAATCTTATCACTGATCTCTGCTCCTCAAAAATTGAGCAGAGTTCTGATTTGTTTGAAAGTAGTCATTCTTTGACATAGGTCAGCAGTCTTCTTCCTCCACAGCTGGGAAGGAGCTTTGACTTATTCACTAGGATTTTGCCTTGATCTCGAAATAACATGACACAAGCTGCCTTTAAGCCAGAGCAGTTTATAAAGTGCCACTCTAAGCCATAGTAAAATACTACTCAGCTTAAGTGTGAAAATCTTGTACTTAGGGCATCTGGCTTTCAACATTTGCCAGAATGCATGTGGGGAACATTTTCTCAAAAGTAATTATTGCACTGAGAAAGGCAAGTCAGCCTCCTACCCACATCCTGTCATTATTTATTTTTCCCAAACTCACACAGCTCATGGTATGCACATATTTTGAATCAGTGTTGTAGCCCCAAAGTGGGAAAAGGTGAGATGGGAAGCAAAACTGCAAGGCTCATAAGAACATTTATACTACACAATAAAAATCCTATACTGGATTACAGCCTAGATTAGACTAGAGTGTATCAAATAGATTAATGAGTTTATGAGACTTACATTTGAGTCAGAAGTTTTTGCTAAATTATAATGAGCATTTTCTCATTTTAGGATTGTTAGCATTTTCATTGGTGGTTTGTTTCCATATCTGGGTGGCTGGTTGATCTATTCATTTACATAACGAATGTCTCCCTCCCCTGCAGGTTCTGGCTCACATCTTCAAGGCTGTTTTAACTGCTGTGATCCCATACGCAGCAGAATAGCAAAGAACAGTTAAATGTCTTAATAGTAGCTTTTACCATCTAGATTTGGTGGTTTACTCTCTAGGTATCTTTTTTAATGCGTTACACTTCAAGGGCTGCCCAACTGAAGACTTTCCTTATATTCTCTGTTGAATCCTGTTTTGAACAAGTTACACACCTCTTTTCCAAATACATAAGTGACTTTTTCACTGAGCTGTCCAGATCACTGAACCCTGTTTGTTCCCATAGCGGTCATTCCTCTTGTGATACACACTTAGGACAGAAATTGGAGCATTGTAGGTATTTGAGGTACTCACTTCAGTTACCACTTACTGTTTTCTTCTCCACCTCATAGAAAATTGCTCACCATTTCCTACCTCTGTGAGCAACCATGCCTGTGAGGGCAACATCTATTGTATATGAATGTACTGTTATCTGTAAAATAGAGTAGAAAATGTTCATTAACCCTAAACTGGAGTTTGAAGTGTTTCTGGCTACAGTTCTTTCTTCCTCTTACTCCTCTGAAGCAGATGGATCTATCCAGCTGTGTATCAGCCAAGAAATTTACTAATTTAATGATGTCTATCTATGCCCAGCAAGGACGCCAAAATAGTGTAAAATATCTTGGTGTAGACGGAGAGTCCGAGCCAGTTGTGCCCCAGGTAGTGGAGAAGGTCCTGTTACAGAGCAGCCTGGTAACCAGAGACCACACACCCAGTGCCAGCTGGCTGTGGCAGCTCACATTTCAGCTAGTATTTGGCAATACATCACTGTCTGAACAAAGGACAGGACACTCACTCCCCTTGCATTAGACGGGCTGATCAGCAGGGCAAACGCATCCCTTGGAGATATGGTGGCTCAGACTGACTCATGTTTTTTCCTAATTCAAACTCATATCAACATGCAGCACTCTTCATCCTGATTCACTCCAATGTCTGGTTCCTTCCACCAGGTTTTTGCAGCTAGGTTCAGGTTATGTTTCATAGTTACTGGGATCTCTCCTTGCAGGGCATGGTCCTGTGTGCCAGGATGGTGAGTAAGGCACCTACCAAGTTGTAGTGGTAACAAAATCCTACACAGATTTTCCATGGTCCTAGGTAGGTTGTTGAGTTATTCCTGCCTCAGTTCCTCCTTCCTGGTTTCCAAGTATTCATATAGCAGCTGCTGCTTTGGGAATGGGACTCCAGGGCCTTGTGTGACTAGCTCTCTGTTGCCAAGGAGCATCCCTGAGCAGTGAGGGCTCCTGGCCCATGCAACTACACATTGGTACACGTGCTTGGCCATACCATGGTGTGTGGGGTGACCACCACAGCTCCAGATGCAGAGCTCACCACATTTTTCCATCTTCTCTACCCTCCCTGTGAGCTCAAGTGGGCCCATTTGCAGATGACTGGCAAATAAACTCATATCTTCTTCATCACCAATGCCAAACTAAACAGTAAAAATGCAACAGGAAAAAAAGCATTCCAGATGAACTTGATTCAGTATTTCTGGGCACCACTGATGTTAAAACAATATAGAAAAATGAGGCAAATACAGTGTTCTCTTAATTTGTGTGTATCTAAGAAAGTAGGAATGTTCTTTTGGTCTGGAGCTGCCCCTTAGTGTCCTGATGAAGAACTGCTTCTTCCAAATCTCGAGTTAGCAGCAACTGCCAAAGCTGCTGGAACCAAGGGAGAGAAACTCCCTCCTGTCTGCTGCAAAGTACACGCAGATGTTTCACTACTGCTTTACTACAGTAAGCCCTGTACAGGGGTCAGCACTGTCAACAGTACACCAATCAAGAAGCAATTTCATTAAAAATTACGGAGGAAAGAAATAACCATTGCACACAGCCTTGTTAGCTAAAGGTATCAACTCCGCAGAGAATTTAAGTACTTAATACAGGTCAGTGTTAAAACAATGGAATTTAGGCACATGATTTTCTGAAGTCAGGCTTTATATTCCACTAATGGCCCTTAACAACTCATCCCTTACCACCTGCAGAGGGAAAAAGAAAGTTCAGAAGCACTTAAGGTCAATGCTCCTGTTTGGAGGATAAAAAATGTAGGAAAAGTCTAGAGTATGTAATGTTCTCCAGAAATGTTACAGGAGCATTCTGCAAACAGCCACGAATTCTTGTCCAAGTGCAATGGGATCAAGAAACCTCAAGAGGGCATTGAGAGCAATCAGATGGTGAGGGTATAGAAGGAAGGCTTAAAAAAAAAGGTAAGGACAAGGCTGAAAGCCTAACTAAGTATTTTGCATATGTTTCCACTTGAAGAGGTTCCCAGAGGATAGATAAAGAGATATGTTGAAGGATCTGTCTCAGTCTGAAGTGAAGGTAGAAGATAGTATAGGACAGACCCTCAAAACAAGAGGTAACAAGCCAGGACGGGATGGAATCCAGCCTGGACCTCTGGAAGAACTTGAGGTGGATGAACAATGGGAGCCTCTGGCTCAGGACCACAACAACGAAAACTGACTGGTACAATGCCAAGTACTATCCAGAGAGCTGATGAACATTAGGTCTGCTGTCATGTTGAATAAAGAGGTAGAGACCCACCTGAAAACCAGAAGGGTGGGAACATGACTAAACACAGTGTACTAGGAAAAAAGTAAAGAACAGTCATAAAGCAAATCTGCTGGCACTCCCTGAAGGAGTTCATCATGACTGACCTCCCTGATTACTAGCCACCTTGTTCCCAGAAAGCATTCCTCACTCTTAAGGAAATTAGGCTGCCATGGGATACAATAAAAATAATCATACAGGAAATGTCTAATTGAAAGGTAGGTAATAAAGAATAAATTATTGGGCTTTACAAGGGAACAGAACAAACAATAGGATCTCACAGGCACATGTTCTGGAGGCAGTGCTAATCAATATGGTCATTGGTGATTTCGGAAAGGGAAGGAGAATGAATGGATACTTTTTTGGTTGTAGACACAAGTTATGCAGACACAGAAATTAAAGTTCTGCTGTGAAGGATGCAAGAGAACCTCATGAAATTGAGTGATACAGTGTCAGATAAATTCAACATAGATTAAACACAAAGTGTCATGGGGACATTATAAGCTCTGAATTGACTATGAGAATTCATGAGAGAGATCTTGGGGTTACTGCAAGTGAACATGTTGGTTCAGTAAGAACCTGAAAACAAACAAGGCTAGGAAAGAAATGGAACACAAAAAGCCAAAAGTGTTTTTACGCCACTAAGTTTAAGGGAAGCCCATTTATTCAACATCATGGCAGTCTTTCTACCTTCATCTTACACTCAGTACAGCAGAATTATAAGAGCAGCAAAGAAACAGCGTCTATGTTAGAAAGAGCTAAATACACAGGACATCTCAGCCTGCAGAAGTACATAACTGGAAATGTCAAAGAATAATGTGTATTCAACAGAGGCACAGAGAAGGTAAGAAGTAATTATTAATTGTGCTTACAGTACTCCCTGAATGTTCTTACAGCTATTGCAGCTGCAGTTGCTCTGAGAGATATGCTCCAGAAAAGTGAATTTCTAATTGTACTAGGAAAGGAGCTGGACCAACCTTACAGGAGCAATGCACGTCTCAGCAGGAGCCAGCTTAAGCATTAGAGGCTGATGTGAATTAAGAGGCAGAGGCAGAGGTCGTTAAGGTACAATTTGTTTAATTGTCTTTAAAAGATAAGGAAATTAGTTGGTTGTTCCTGGTTCAATGAACTCCATAAATGGCCCAGAGATGTTTTGCATGCATGTGAAAATCAATAACAGTTGAGATGGTGGAAGTAACAGAGAAAGTCAACAGGCATAATTTCCTCTTCACACCTTAGAATGTGGGGCTGCATGTTTTCTCTCCGTTTGGAGGAGAAATTGATAATACACTGTGCTGTGTAGATACACTCAAGTGCATCAGCAAGATGCACCACCCTTTCTGTTGTGCCTCCATCCCTCCCTTTGCAGGGCAGTAGCAGGACCTTCTGGCTCCCAAAGCCCTGGCAGGTACCACATGCAAGCCGTACCTCACGCAGGCCATACCTGGGGTTCCTTCACGTCAAACAACGTGATGGTCCCCGGGCTTCCTGTTGGTCTCCTGGCTCACACCCTGGCCACACACAGCCACTCTCATACCACAGCCCTGTGTCACCTGGCATGTCTGGTGCTGAGAGGCTAGGTATAAGCGCAGCATGGTGAAAGAGAATGCACTTGCAGTGCACTTGTGTGTCCCTGGAGATAGCACAAACACATTCTCAAGCCTTTGCCAGCACTTACTGGGTACTGTGTTCTGATTACTTGGTTTCACTTCTCTTTGCTTTTTTTATCCTTGCACCTCCCATGAATTACACTTGAAGCCTTTCAGCCCCTGCATTTGCAAAGGGACTCCCCCAGGTCTAATGGCTTTCATTGCATCTCAGTCTGCAGCATGAGTTTCCCTTACAAGGTTGTGCATCATTTCCCATCATCCTGCTACAGGAAGCCTGTTTTCTGTGGGTGATCAGTTAGCTCACTTTCAAGTCTGCTGCATTAATTACACAAAATTAGCATGAATGGAAAAGAAATAGCATTTCAGCAAACACCTTCAGTGCATAAAACCAAAGACACAGATGTTGGAAGAGACAAAGCAAACACAGGTGATTGCAGAACTCAACCAATACACGTCACAGTTAACACATATCATCAAAATTTGGAAAAAAAACTGAAATAAAATCACCAAAGTGAGTTAAAATGGATGAGTAAAAGTTTAGAAGGATAGAAAGCCTACAAAGCAATTACCCTGAAATGTGCACTATGTCCCACTAAAATAATTCATCATGTCTGCTGTAGAAAACAGAGCAGTCATCCACAAATCCACTGCTCTATTGCCTTCTGAAAGGATGTTGTTTTATTGCTCTTGCTCCATTTCCAAAGTACTTCTATAACAAAGCCTTGAGAAAGCTTGAGTTACATTCAGAGCCTCCTCCTCATCTCCTCCCTGCCATGCTGAACAGTATGACACCTTTTATCACTGTGTCTTCACTTCAAAGAATGACATAACACTGTTTAAACTCTTTCTTAACCACAGGACGTTGTACAGGTTGCATTCAAACTGTGATTGCAGTAAGTTCTCCCCATCTGTCATCCCTGAGAGTTTAATAACATTAACATTGTACCTTCTAAGAAGCATATATCACTCTGAACAGAAATTCCTTCATAATCAGACTCATATGATTTTCTGTTATTCGGTTTTCAGATATTTGAAAATATCAGAGTCCCTGAGCTATGAAAAGGAGAATGTCAGGGACTAATATAATGTGCAACATTTTAAAATTTATGCTGTTTCTTCCCCTGCAAGTATTTTTTTGCCTTTTTTTCCAGTGATTTTAGAGTGACATTAGATTTTACCTGTATGGAAAGCCTTTTCCCAACTAACTCTTGCCATCATTTAAAGGCTGTTTTTAAGTTCATTGTCACTCTGTTATTTCCAGTGAAAGCAGGACAATACACTGACACATATGCAGAGACTGCTGTTAAATGAGGTTTTAGGTGTACTTTTGATGATACAAAGCACTACCATCCCTGAATTACAGAGCTTGATGATATCACCATCCCTACTTGTTCTCTTTTACTAGAATATTCTGGTTTCTTGGGGTAATTGGCAGATATAAGAGGCTGGTGGTTTTGCAGGAACAAGTTTATGCTACTATCTTCTTTCTATTGTGTTGAGTTGGATATTTAAATATGTTCATTTTTGGTACAAAAAGTTAAAGCATCCTCATTTTCAGATAGAAAGCAGCAATCTCAAATACCTGAGGTTGTTAAGACTCCTTGGAATCATATTCTGGCAGAAATATGTAAAAAACTAGTATTATATCAGTAGTGACTGCTGCCTTAATGGTAGAATCCTCTAATTATGGTAACTTTATTAATTACACATGTTGCATCTTCTAGTTCATTGACCACTAACAGGCACTGATGTCTTTTATTCTAGGGATTCTCTATGTAAAATTATGCAACTCATGGAACTTTCCAACAAGTAAAATTACAGATGTTGCTGATCTGTGTAAAGTTCCTAAATGATATAACAAAGTATCTAATTTTTTTGTCAGGCCACTGAGCCCAGGCATTCCCCATTCTTCATTCTTCAGGTTACTGTCATGAAAAGTCTGCAGTAAAATGAAAGGCAGACTCTAATGATTTCCTCTAATGATGCAATCCTGCTAAAGGGACAGGTCCAGCACTCTCAGTTGTTCATGACTCACTTGACACAATAGGTTGCAGCTCAAGCAATGCATGCCAGCCCACATTCTGCCTATGATATCAAAGAGATGAGGACTTCTAGCATCTTGCAAGAGTATTACAATTCTTCACTGAGAATCACAGAATCTCACAGAATCACAAGGTTGGAAGAGACCTTCAAGATCATTGAGTCCAACCCATGCCCTAACACCTCAACTAAACCATGGCACCAAGTGCAACATCCAGTCTTTTTTTAAGCACATCCAGGGACGGGGACTCCACCACCTCCCCGGGCAGACCATTCCAGTACTTTATCACTCCTTCTGTAAAAACTTTTGCCTAATATCCAACCTATATTGGATAGATGAAAGTCTGGCAAAACCCAGTGCATATAAGGCTCTGCTTTTGCTCAAAGATTGATTCCTTACTTAAGAAGTAATTCTTTTTTTTTCTTGAGTCCACTCTTGTGAAGCAGCCTCAGCCACCACCCTCAGCAGCACAAAGTTATTTGTAACTACAATGGCCGTGGTAAATATGCATTAAGTTACAGGTAGAAGTTGCAGATGAAGAAACATTTCCACAATGAAAGCTTCACATGGGCCCAGATGCTCTGGAAATAAAGACAGAAATCAACTATGACTGACAATAAACTTCTGCAGGTCATACTATTCCAGAAATCTGGGGATTACAAGACTTAGACAGCAACACCTCTTCTTGCTCAGATAAGCTTATGCTTTGAAGATTTGGTTTATCAGTGGTTTAAATCCAAGAAAAAAACAAAGGAGATTGAAAGATATTGTGAGAATATTCTGCTTCGAAAGTTACACTCCAGGAGCCCCACATCTCCCCAGCAATCTGCTGCCTTGATCCCAAACCTAGCAGGGATATTTAATATCACCTGTTAAGTCCCCCTCCTTCTCTTACATCAGATATGTATGTGTATTTTGAAATGGGGAATTACAAAATAAAGCACAGCACGAGGAAACAGGATTGTCTTTCACACTTGTGCGTTTGTTAAAGAGCGTGTGCAACAACAGTTAGAGACAGAAGAGGGAGCCTTTAATCACAGTATCAGCTCTGTTTGCAGATAGTCAGAAAGTTAAAGAAAGCATTATCCTATATGTAACATTCTTTCTCCAGATGATGGACAGTGTCCTCAGCTAGCTCCTGAATACCACCGACCTCCTTGGACTGACAGCTTGGTTGTCGTGTGACACGTACCTCTCCCCCTCCGCTGAGAAGCCGTGGTCATGCACCACGCCGTGTCCCTTTTGTCTGCCCAGACACCATTTCCCAGCGCTGCAAGCCCCCTGAAGCTAGGAGGCTGATACGCAACAGTGTGGGAGTGGTTTCAAGGTGGGCTGTCTACGCCCCGGAAACACCAAGAGATAAAGACCTTGCATCTCTGACTTTAGTGCAATGGCTCTGGCTACTCATGGGAAAGCAGGTGCTTTGGGAGGGAGGAAAGAGGCTGCCAGGCATGATGAACTACCTTCTGCAGGTGTCTGCCTACTCATTCAGGATGCTTCGATACCGAAGCAGAGATGTGTGTCTTGAGTCCACTTCTGATTACAAACTGTGAGGAGCTCTCACTTTGAAGAAGGAAAGAATTGCTCAGCAAAAAGGTACCACGAGTTCATGCTAAGGGAAACTGTGCATCAGTTGGCATAGGATGTGTGCCATGTGCACACTTGAGTGACACTGCTACCTGAACAAGAACACAAATGGTCCTCAAGCCACAGTGGCCTGCAGAGCCCCCATTCTTCCCAATCACATCTGACAGGTCTGGTTCAGTGTCTTTGGGTGCTACAACCAGCAGTGACTCTAGGGTTGGTGTTCATGCCGAGCACTGTATAAATTTAAACCACACATGAAAGATAAAAGGCTCTTGAAATAAAAGGGCTGCTGACAGCTCTCTTTTCTAAAGGACTGCTATCTTGATTTGAGGTGTAAGCAGTGGAAGCCATGACCTTAGCAACAAAATCAGGCACTGCCATTTCCCCATGTCTGGCAGAGGTATCTCCACTCTGTGCTATCCCATGTCCTAGAGACAGAACCTTCTCTATCCACCTGACCATGCCCTGCTATAGCACAGTTACCAAAGTGAAGGTAGCTCTGCCCTCTCTCTTGCCATCTCTTCCTCAGCACCTTCTTGGCTCAAGATGCAGAATTTGATTACACAAAGCTCATTGTGGGCTGACTTTTGCTGATGCTGGAGCCAGCTCTGCATCCTTCAATAGCAAACCTAAACAAAGGCACCTGCATTCTTCAGAGACATCAGACCAAACAGACTCTTGACAAGCGGTGCACCAGCCATCACCTTTAGAGATGTCCTTTGTCATCTGCATTGCTGACCCTGCTAACCAAAATGCCATGCTTGCTGGGAGTGCTGCAAGGCTCCTCAGCCTTGTCTGCTCACCCAGGGCCGGGCAGCCACTCAGATATTTACTGAGGATCATCTTACTGGCTATTGTTGTAGTATTCATGACTCCGCCTATTTAACCAGTCATAGTGACACGGGAAGCTTCCAGGCAACCAGCCTAACACACACAACACAGTCTTCATAAATTATGACAGAGCAGTTCCATAACTTCCTTTCAGTATTTCATTTCACCATCAAAACACTCTTCATAGCAATAGCACACTTCACCCCAGCTCACACATAATATCACCACAATACAGCCACCCCCAGCATTTCCAGCTGTGCTCCTGAAATTAATGGAGACACATTAGCGACTTCAAACAAAAGCAGGCGACTTCATTTGAATGGGATACACCACCACTTGTCTCCAACATGTCCCGAATTAGTGCTAGGGGCTTGTCGTAGATACTTTTACACTATGAACTACGTTGTTCAGCTCATCCACTCACCGAAAGCCAGACAGGTTTGCCACACTGGGATTTGAAGATGAAATGTCAAGGGTTATGTTGTGTCAATCTGAAAGTATGCGCTAGTCCTGAGTCACCGCCAGCTAAATCCAGGGAATACCACAGTGTGGCGCTCCCTCCCGAGCCAATGCGGTCATTTTGACTCATCGGCTGCTTCTTGTGTTTTCTTTATATCACCCTGGCTTTTGAAATGTATGGCACAGGACACTCTTCAGGACATTAAGAAAACATCTTCTACCCATCCCGCTTTATCTTTTAATTTATGTTCTTCAAATTAATTATTTCATTAATTTCCTCTTATTCCTCTCCAAAGAAGCAGCATATCCCTTTCTTTTACCCACCTAAATTACTCCTTTTCCCCCAGTGCTTACATAGGCAGACACAGGCTGCATGCAAAAGAGCTCTCTACCTCTCCACTTGCTGCAGTCCACAGGATTATGCGATAGAGCAGTCCACATTGCAGTCATTCAGCTGGGGAAGCATGGACCCAGCTGCTAAACCACAACACTGTGAGTACATACTGTCCTGAACTCGGGCTCTGTGGAGAAATCATGAATACTGATGGTGTTCCACACTGCTACGCTGCCATATAGTTAAAGGCAGCATAGCCCAAATGTTCAAGACTTCACCAAATTAAGCCCTTACTAAGCAAAGGAACTATATGAATATCATGAACTGTGGAGTATTAATCTCCTCTCCAAGAGATCACATGGACATTAAAAGCCTGGTAACTGCTATAAATTGGGGAAGGGAGGGAAAGGGCATTATCAAATAAACAGCACTTTAGACTCAAACATACTGAACTTTGTTCCCAGCAGTTTGCTTCTTGAAGATGAGGCACAAAGCTGGAGTGAAGTTGCTGAACCAAATGTAGCTGATAACTACAACGGAGATATCCACTGATGCCACTCATGTTTGTTCTCAGACAGAGCACCTACCACTTGATGCAAGCTTGACAATTAAAATCCTGCCAGCCTTAAGAATTACTACACATTGACTTTTAGAACTGTTTAAAATACAGACATTCCTCCTGCCCATTGTTTCACCAGAGATCTCTGCACCAACTGACTGGTCATGGCAGCTGTAATACCTGGAGGTGACCTACTGACAGAGCTGAGAGTTGTTATCAGGGCATTTCTCCCAAGTTCCATATGTAGACTCGTCATATTTAGGCTTTTCTTCTCCTCCTACATTTTGTTGCCTTACTTCATTATACAAGTGCTCATTAATGCTCTTTACTGCATATTACTAACACTTTTGAAACAAAGGATTGAGGCTCAGTCCGTATGTTCTACCTGCAGACCATGTTGTTGACATGCAGACCTCCAAATACAGACCTAACTTTAGCAGCAGGACTCTGCTTTAGAACATGTGTAATAATCCCATGGAGACCAGGTATAGCAAGTTCTACATCCAAGGTGCAGTCTCTAGGTTACAGCTACATTAGGGCTCTAGCTATGGGTTGGGTGATCAGAGATTGCATTCGTTCTCTCCTGTGGACACTCCTATGCTCTGGCAAAAAGCAATATCCAGGTGAGCACCACGCTGACACAAGTTGCACATAGCATTCAACAGCTGTGTGGCAAGGAGGTAGGGTACCCAGAGACATGGGAGGGGACACACAAGCTGTCTCTGCATTTGGAATGCTGCATCTATATTGATGCATAGACACTGGAGATTGACTCTGACAGGATTTAGTCACAGATAATACCAGGCAGACCTTGGTACCACTGAGCTGCCTCTGTACCACAGGAGCAATCCCAGGTTCTTTATGAACTCCAGTGCAGCTATGAACCTACCTATCTCCATGTTCACGCAAATAGGCCTTTCTCCCTTTTCCTGGCCTCCAAAGAGCTGGCCAGACCACCAGGGAACTGGGTGCAGACACACTTCAATGACTGAAAAGTCCAAGTCACAAAAGCTAGCACTGGATCGGTAAGTCCTCATGGACTGATGGAAGTTTTTACAGTATCCCTGCACAGCATTCCGTGCATCCTTCACAATCTCTAGTCTTTTCTCCATTATCTGAAGCATCTCCACCTCCCTTGGCCTGGATGACAGAGAGCTGACTATGTAGCCAGCCTGTTGTACTGGTCCTGCTAGCAAACAGTGCCTGGAGAATGTTTACCTGCAAACCTGAAGAAGGTTATCACTCTTGAGACAAAACATCTAGGTAATACATACTCTCCTGGCTGTTGTTGAATCAAAACGATGATGACTACTGGGCTTATGCCATATTTAAGAGTGATGCTGTTTATTAACCGTGTTCAAAGAGCCTATGACAGATCAAATACATCCGCAATGAAACCTGGGTCCCAAATGGCTGTTATTGTAGGTAGGCATTATGCTGCTTGATTCCCAAGGCAGTTACAACATGATGTGCTAAATATCTTCAGTCATCATACCACAGTCAGACAAAATGAATGCTAAACTTGATGGGCCCAGGTGGTATTCATTGAGGAGTTATGAAAAAAACTTAGGCAAAATAGCTGAATTATTAACTGAAGTGTGTTATCTCTTGCCAAAATTATACCTGAATACTGGAAGCCAATGCTGTAATCAATAAAAGGTTCTGACACATCAAGGAAAATACAGTTCCATGAGCTCAATATATGTACTGAGCAGACAGTGAAGAGTCTAAGAAGGGACATCACTACCGAACTTCTTGATCTTTCTTGTTAAAGTACCACTGTTTTTGTAAAGAGAATTCTGGAATTTAAAAACTTTGTGGAGTTCTTGGAAGAGGCCAAACACAAGTGGAGATAAGGGTGATCCATCATATCCAGTCTACCTGGATTTCCAAAAGGTTTTTGGCAAAATTTCTCATCAAAGACTTTCAAATAAAGTAGGCAGCCATGGAGTAAGAGGGAAGGTTTAGAATAACTGATTGCAAGGAAAGAAATACACAGTAGCAGAAAAACAGTCAGTCTTCACTATGCCAGTAACTCACTAGTGTGGTGCCAGACCTGTACTGTTCTGCACATTTATATATGGTCTGAAGAGGGTAGAGCACTGAGGAACAAAAGTTTGCTGCTAACATTCTAACTTGGCATACAGAACTATGGGTGGTGAAATAACTGTAACCAGTCAGGAGAGAGATGTAATTCCAGTCAGCTGCATGAAAATACCAGCTCATTGCTAAGGAGCAGGAGAAAAAATAGAACAAACATTGAATATTTGGGGCTACTGGGGAAGCAACACAGTGCAAAACAGAAGTCATCACTGTACCATCCACAGCTCCAATACTATGTGTCAATGGGAGACTGTGTATGGAAATGGGAAAGTCTCAGAGAAAGGAAACAAGATTATTGCTGAGAGTGGCTGACTGGGAAGGAACTGGCTATGACACCTCAATGTGCAAAGTACCTAAAAGGAAATATGATATGGGCTTACAAAATTTCAAGTGGATGGACAAGACAGTTAGGGACTTATTCACATTAACTTCTCTTTTAGGAATGAGGGACTACCCAGTGAAGACTGTGGGTCCTGATTCAAAGTGAATAAAGGGAGGTTGACAACATGACACTCAAATTGGGCCAGCCAAATTAGACTTAAGGAAATTCTAATGCTGAAAGTAGCAGGATGTTGAGACAGTATGATGGGGGAGTGATTCTTGACTGTGCTGGTTTTATTCCTACCTGAGTATCTGCCTCTAACTTCTTTCTGTTGCTGTTACACATGTTCTTAGTCAGATAGTCCTGCTTGGCAGCAGCTTTCCTCACAGCTGGCAAGCACCTTAGCTCCCCCAGCCTTTGTCTCCTTTTTTTTCTGAACTTCAGAGAACATTTCAACTATGCTCCAAAGCTCAGCACACGCGGTGCTGGCCACATCTTCTGCGCATCTGGTATGTTGGCCAGGTGCCTTATGCAGCAGTCCTGCTGTTTTCTTGACATGTCCCTTGATTCCTTGCTGTCTTGTTGACCTCCAGAGGCACAGGTGAGAAGATTACTCTGGCAGAGCTGGATTTACCCTGAGCCAGAGTGAGCAGAGCCATTCCAATGGTCATGGGTGGAGGCTTGCTCCCTGCTGCTTGAGAGGTTAGGCAGAGGCTTTGCAGCTACTGCGCTTTGACTTGCCTTGCAGTTGCACAGTGGAAGCATGTTGGTGGTGAGACAGTCTGAGCCTCTCTCTTGTTCTGAACAAAGAGCTCATCCAGCGAAACAACCAAATACTGTTCCAAGCCAAAAGTAAACTTTTCACGATCCTCCTGGTTTAACTTTAACCCAGAACTGATCCAATCCACTCCAAGGTCACACTTGCTTGTGACAGTATGAGGAAACAGCGCAATCACACAGTTGGGTTAAGGGAAAGGCTAATCTACTTCTCAGGTGCAGCATAAGCTTGAGCTGCTTGTGAAAGCTTGACACATAAAATGCACCGATATTCAACTCCCTGTTGCTTTCATGTATGTCGCACTGATTTCTTTTTAAGATCTAAACCTTTAATCAGCAATAGGTAGGGACAGTTTTTTAGTTCTCTTAGTGTTTGAATTGCAAAGCTGGAATTGTTCAGAAATACATTTATTGTAAGATGAAGACAACCACCTTTATACCAACCAACCCTGTACAAGAGTACAGCCTCCCCTTCTCCACTCCCCCCCCAAAAAAAAGGTTTAAGCAACCACCTCCACCTTCCTAGGCTATTTGTTCTTACCCCACCCTTACCTGGCTGCACAGGCATGTAATTGCCAATTCAAGGAACTGAATCAAATGGAATGAACAACCAGCCTAGTCAAAATGCTTTGTTAATTGAAGTGAATTAATTCATGCTAAATTCAGGATAAGGATTTGTAATATAGCTACACAGGGGGAAAACTTCACTTAAATGACTGTGAGCTCCTTGAATAGTGCTCTCCAAAATCTGTCACACATCACAGAGCCTCATTTTAAAAAGAAATCATTCTATTTATTAAAACTTCTTTCTCAAGAAGCTTTCAACATACTGCAGTACCATCTAATTGTTACTCATGTCATTGGCAGACCTCCACTGTTGCCACAGGTAAGAAAGAGCCTTTGTTGCAGCCTGCTTTGCCAACCTGCAGATGAAGGCTAGAAGGTCAAGAGGATCAGCACTGCACTTCACATGAGCTGCAACAGAGTTGTCTAATTATTTGACAGGAATGACAGGAAAGAAACAATGAAGAGAGTATAGATATACAAACAGTGCTTAGTGCACTTCTGATTAAATAATGACAAGAAACAAATCTTGTCCTCCAAAATATGGGCTATATTAAGCATGTCATATTTAGACACTCAACAGTCATCTGTGAATCATGAGCAGTCTCTTTGTGGTATTATACAGACACACACTGACAATTTATCATCTTTACATCGTACAACCTATAACCTTTGTACTCCTGACAGAGCACAGGTAGGTCTCTAAGTACATGAACTGGAAGCCCTTTCTTCATATTACTCACTACTGCATACAAAGCAGGAAGCATATTGGGCTGCTTAGCAACATAAAGGAAAAAGACTACAGTAAGAGTTCAGACAGCCTTTTGTGAAGACAGTGTAACTCTCTTCATTCCAAATTCTTCCAGTGAACTGTGGCCTCTTATGTACAGTTATTATCCAGTAAGGGTGCTAACCTTCAGTAAGCAGTAATAAATATGCAATTATTTCCCTGCATTTGTCAGGAAACAGGAAGAGAAAACTGTTTATGTCCGAGAAGCATTTGTGTTCCAAGTCATCTAGAGCTGTAAACTCTCCACTCCTTAATGTGACATATGTTAATATACATTGCTATTTTAGCTTGGTCCTCTGAAATACTATCACAAAACATTCTACTTTCATTGCTCCCTAAACAAATGTGTCATCATTAGGTAAATTTTACTCTACCCCTTTAGACATTACAGCTACAGTTGTCACGCTTACAATTAACTGTTAGGAATATCATCTTTGTTATGGGAAGCTAGGCAAGCTGAACTACTTTTCAAGTGCATGTAAAAGAAGAAAGCACCCAACTCAAATGTGTTATAAAAAAAATCTTATTTAGATGTCTTAAAAAATACAAGGTATAATTTATAAAATCAAACAGCTATCCATACAACTGTGTTGTATATCCCCATATAAGATCATGTACTGGCAAATGTTAAGTAACAGTGGATAATCTCAACTAACATTTTATCCCAGTGCTAGCTGATAACAAAATCAGCTTGTCAACTCAAACTGGATAACATTATAAGCTTTTGTTATGTTACTATTTACAGCACAGTAACTTGGAAAACAATATATAAATTATATTATACCAAAGATAATAAGCAGTCTCATCCAAGATGGTGAAATGGATTCTCCTCTACTTCTCTCTACAGCTTCAAATGATATTCAGTGTAAGCAGGTACACAGAGCACAATCTGTTCAGATGCTTAATACATTACAGTTACAGTTAAAACAGATTTTTCTGCTAATTAAAAATACTAACAATACTGCATAATATTACAGAGGCATTTTGCTTTTTAGCAACTTTTATATTCAACAAGAATGTCTTCAGCCACAACTCACTTCTAGGTCAGCAGCATTTTTGCACAGCATCTGAAATGTCTTGGTTTTTTCCCCCAGTTTCCCAGGAAGATTTATCTGCTTATGATTTCTACACAGAATAAGCAACTTTTAGTTCCAAATTCCGGGCTTCAATGTAATTAAAATGCAGAGGTGTTTCTTCAGACTCTCTTGTATAAAGTAAGTCTATTGTCACTCACATCCTTTCATCAGTAATAACAAAAGTTCACTTTTCTAAGATGAAACTCAGTAGGTTGATTTATTGGTCCTACTTGAGTTTGAAGAGTAAGAATTTGATTTCTTGGGGTATCTGCTTGATGAGAGAGACACTTGCATCCTCTGTGTAGTGCGTACACTTCGGCAAAGAAGAGCATATTTAAGGTTGTCTCTGAAGTCTTTTGAAATATAGTAATAGATGAATGGATCAATACAACTATTCAAAGTGGAAAGACACAGTGCAGTTATGTACCACACATACAGATGGCTCTGGCTGTAGGCTTTGAGGAGTGAATAGTGCACAATAATCAGCACATTGCTAGGTGTAAAACAGATGAGATACATGGACAGGACAACAATAATAAGTTTGATTGCTCTTCTTCTTTTCTTCCCAGTGCTTACATCTATGATGGAAGCACTCAGGGTCTTAATCATCAGAATGTATGCAACAGCAGTGATGATAGCTGGGATTAAGAAGAGTCCAATTGCAAGTGAGAGGAAATAACTGAACATATCATGAGCCAAAACATTTTCAGGCAACACATCATGGCAGGTTGTGACATTAAGATTTGAAATATATGCTGTCTGATTAACAAGATACAATGGAATGGTGCTCAAAAAAATCAGTATCCAGATAGCAATGGAGATGCCCAAAGCAATTTCTGATTTCTTTTTTGAATGCACTATGGGGTTCACTACAACCCAATACCGTTGTACACTGAGACACGTCATAAAGAGGATGGAACAGTACATATTTCCATAGAAAAACCCAACAAATACTTTGCAGAGACCTTCACCAAATAGCCAGTTATTGCCATTTAGATGGTATGAAATCTTCAGTGGGAACCAGACAACAAAAAGAAGGTCTGCCAATGCCAAGTTAACCATATAAATCACAGCTGGATGTTTCTTCTTTGTTCGGAAAAAAAAGACCCAGAGGGCCATGGCATTGCTTGGCAAACCAATTATAAAGACAAAGATATAAACAATGGGAAGAAAAACCGTAGTCAGCTTTCCTGTGAGGACTTCTGCCACAAATTCATCCACCTCGTATAACTCTTCAGAATTATTTGCATTTGGAACGTTATGGCCAATGAAACTTCTTCCTTTTGGTTTGCTGGATCCATTTTTCCCTAAAAAAAAAAAAAAAAAAAAAAAAAAAAAAAAAAAAAAAAAATTTGTTACTGTTGTAAAGTACAGACTTTTTGCCCTTTTAAAAAATAAACCAGATACAGTGATTTACTCTGAACATTTACAGACAGCTTTATCAACAGAAAAATTAAGACTGATGTTCAAACACTTGACATTTTATCTTCCTTTTCTTTTAAATTTATTATCCAAAAGACAACCTTTATCCCTTCAAGAATTCAAGGATTCTACCAGAAACCAAAACATTTTTCCATGTCACCAGTGATATTAAAAATGCCTTGTTAAAAGCGCCTTGTTAAAATGGGCTGTCGGGTGCTCCTAGCACCTGAACAGTTACAGCATAACTACTTCAACTACCCCAGGGCACCATTAGCTTTTCACAGAGCAGTGCCAGATCACCTGAGTGCTGGGACTTAGAGAACTTCACAGCAGGATAATTTAATTGCAGTAGAAGCTTTGCCAGTTTAGACGGCCCAAAAATCAGGTACACAGTAAAAAGAGAACACATTACCTTCAGACAAGCTAAAACTGAAAGTCAAAATGCCATGTCCAAAGTCATGCACAAATAATCTCTAGGACAGGCCACACATTACAGTGTAAACAAACAGAAATTTGAACACACTAACTCTGTGCATGAAGCTGCAATACGGCCCTCATCTGGGATCTCCTTCAGGAGAGTTGCACTCTGTGGCTTCTGCTCGAAGTATCAGGTGGTAGAGCTGACATCTAAGGCTGCTTCATACACAAACTGCTGTCACTACAAGCTTTCCGCTGCCTCTTTGAATGCTGTGGGAGCTTACAAACCATATGGGTGAGGCAGGTGCTCCTGACTGCTGAGTCCTGTAGGACAGACTTTGGACAGCCCAGTTCAGAGCCCTTGCACACACAGCACAGTCCTCCCCTGCTAACAGGCTAAACTGCACAAGCACTGTCCTGGAATGCACACCATTCTGGAAAGCCAGACATTCACCTACAGACATCAGAAGCTGACTGGTCTAGGGAGGATTATTTCTAAACTTTCTATCAATATTTATCAAAGCTTTATCAAAGACACCCCCCCCCCCNGAATATAAAAAGAATCTTTTCGAGTACCTGAACAATGAACAGTCATGAACAATGTTGAAGCATGGCCCCTTTGTTAATAAAAAATTGATAAAGTTTCAAATGAAAAAATGCTTCCACCTTACATTTTAAAGAATTTTACACAAGAAATATGTAAATACACAAGTGCGTGTGTTTCCCAGTATAAAATCCCCAAAGTAGGTCACTTTAGAGAGCTGTTTCTTTCAAATTATCACAGCAAAGGTCTGATGTACAGCATTAGACTCCTGTCTAGACTCTGCAACCTTCTGAAGATGCATACCAAAATACACATATATTGACACTCTTCAGAGTTTTGACTTAAGTTAACCTACATCCACTTGAGCACTTAAAATTTTTCAGGCCCAGGCAGCCTTCACTGGAAAACTGAGGTGGAAGAAAACTGTTTGCCTGTACAATGACATGGACAAATCTTTGCAGTAGACGGCATGAAGACAGACGCTTAAATTATACTAACAAAACCACTATCCTAAAGAAAATTAATTCAAATGCCAAACAGCCATTTTGGTCTATATGTAGTATAATTACAACAAAGCAGAATCATAAAAATTCTCCGTTCAGACATTCAAGCACCATGATCACATCAGCAATACTGTTCAAGACTGCAAAGTTTTATTATAATGCAGCAATCCTAGTTCTCTAAGCTGAGTTGTGAATAGGAGAACCCATAAAACCAGCCTAAAGGACATAGATTACAGATATCAGAAACTGAAGTGATAACGAGCTAAGCAATGCTGATTTTTTTAGGCTTACAGCTTAGCTGAGAAAGATCCTGGAGATGCTTGGAAGCAGACCCTCTAGACTAAGTTGATAGCAGTGATCAGGATGAAGTAATAAAATGCACCATACAGTGCTATGTTAAGCACCTGTCCATCAGAAAGTGGTCGATACCATCAAATTGCAGTCATGCTATTTTTATTCCATTCCAAAGACTTAAATTATTGTAGAGAACTAGAAGAGTAAACACTACCACTTTGTTCTTATTAAAGTTTTGTAATCAGACATCAAACTATGCTTTGCAATTGAAGTTCAGAGGTTAGGTAGAAAAAAAATAAAAGCCTCATCAAAAAGTCCTGAATTGTTAGTGTGAGACATTACAGTAAGAGCGACACTAAAGATGATGGACAGATACCTGAACTACAGACAGAACTTTGTATTCCCAGAGTGTCAGAATAGAGACAAAGGTTTGTTTTATTCTACTTTGTAACTCATAGTGATTTCAGAGACCAAGTCTTGTTTTTACGCTGGCTTTAACTGGAGCCTCAAAATATACTGGGCAGCTTTTTTCAGTCCAACCAGCAACCTGTATATAAAAGGAGACAGCGTCCTGTTTTCCTGTAGTTAACACTCCCTCACCGAGCAACCAATCCTTTGTTAGGCATGTGCATTTCTACATCCTTTTCTTACTCTTTCACCACTTGCCGTTTTCCATAACAATCGAGCTCTTTTCCAAGACGAGTTTCACCCTGCTTGACTCACATACAGAGAATGCAGTTGACTTGCTAATCTGCCCACGGGAAAAGCCTACTCTCTCCTCCCACAAAGGACTGTTTCAACACCTTTGCCATTTGTCCAGAAGATATAACCCACTACATACCAAACACAGGATTATGCCTACCCTGCAGACACAAAAGAGACAGCAGCACGGAGTATCCAAAAACTAAGTAGTTTACTCATGGTGGAAATACTCCCAACAGGACTAGATTTAAGATTATCCTGGTTTTTGGGTCTGCAAACTCTCTCCTCTTCCTCAAGAATTCAAAATTCCATCCAGGTCAGACAATTAGGCTATTAAATGGCAGTGTAATTTCAGGTACTCCGCTCTGAACAACACAATTTGCAGCTACCTACCATCCATCCCTTGAGAAAATACGACGTATGCTTGGCTTCAATACGTATACGACCTATAGCCTAAGTTTAGCTTCAATGTTTACACAATCTTTACGTGTATGATTTTATTAGGTAAATAAGTTCCGTATGAAATATGGAAGGACACAGTGCAAAGGCATGCACAGATATGGCAAAGGGATTTATTATAAAAGGTGGTGAAAAATTAACTTCATGCAATGAAATATTAATATCAATGACTGTAGGTTTTTTTCCCTCAAACTGCACTTACGTTCAACAAGTAATAGCACAGACTAAAAATTTAAAAAGAAACCTTTTTAGATCAGGGAAAAAAACAAGAACATGGTCTTAAAAGTTTTTTCAGGTTTATCGTAAGGGGAGGGCGGGAAAGGGACTACAAGAAGGTTGGAAAGGGACTTTTTGCAAGGCCACTAAGTGGCAGGACCAGACGGAATGATTTTAAATGGAAAGAGAGTAGATTTAGACTAGATAGTAGGAAGAAACTCATTATGTGAGTGTGGTGAGGTGCTGAAACAGGTTGCCCACAGAAGTTACGGATGCCCCATCCGTGGCAGTTTTCAAGGCCAGGCTGGACGGGACTCGAAGCAACCTGGGCTAATGAAAGGTGTCCCTGCCTTTCAAGGTGGCGTCTGGGGAACTAGGTAAGTGCTTTACGGTCCCTTCCAAAGCCAGACCATTCCACGGTTCTCTACAAGGCAGGTAAAGCCAAGCCCCACGCGTCCCACAAGCCCTGAGGGGGCTGCTCGCCGCGCCCGGCTGCTCGCCCGTGAAGCGCTTTCCCTGCCCGCGGGTGCCGGCAGCCACACAGCCACCCGCACGAGCTTTCCGACCCCCTCGACTCCGCGGAACCCCGCCCCGTCCGCTCCGGGCTCCCCGAACCCCAGCCAGGCCAGACACTTGCCCTGCCGAGCGCGCCGCCGTGTCCCCGCCCCCGGCTGAGGGGCGACCGAGCCCACCGGGAGTGCCGCGCTGGCCGCCCGCTGATCCCAGCCGAGCTAAGCAGCTCACGCCACTCCGCTCACCTTCAGCAGTGGCGGCAGCTCCCAGCAGCGCACAGAACAGCAGCACCAGCAGCAGGCGTGCAGTCATCCTCTCAGCACACTCCGGCCGCCGCCACTCCGCCCGCACCCCCCACCAGTTTCACCTGATACCTGACCGGGGCGGGGCGGAGGGCGCGGCCGGGCCCAGGGCCAGCCCCACGGGGGGCGGAGCCGGGCCGGGCCCTTCCCTCACGGCGGAGGCTGGCGGCGCTGTCCCCGAAGTGGTGGGAGTCGCGCGCCGCGGGCTGTTTTCCGCCCGCCGCAAAATGGCGGGTTCGCCGTAGCCCTAGCGGGCTGTTGGTCAGCCTCAGGCCGCGCCTGGCGACCGCTCGGCCGGTGACGGGCGGAGCGGCTCCCGGGTCCCGGCTCTTAGCCCGCTCACGCTGTGCCCGCGGTCGCCTGTTCCCGAGTCCGCTGCTGGGCCCTGTCCGCGGGGGCTGCGCTGTTAACGGCCCCTGACTGCCCGGTACAGCTGAGCAGCGCGGCTGGAGCGGCCACCGCTGCAGTGGCCACGGTCCGAGCCAGGCTGGAGCGGAGCAGGATTGTTCTGGGTCACACCGGCAGGGCCCAGGAGCGTTTAGTGGGAGCGTGTTACCCCCGCTGCCTGGTAACATACTGCGTTTGTGCACTCCAGGTTTCTTATTCTCTGTGTTATCACGAAATCGTGGAATCTGAGAACAGGTCTGGTTGGAAGAGGCCACAGAAAGTCATCTGGTCCAGTCTCCCTGCCCAAGCAGGGTCCTCTGGAGTGCATTACTCAGGATTTTGTCCTGTCCAGTCAGCTTTTTGAATACTCTGGGGAAGACTCCACACCTCTGGTCAACCTGTTCAAAGCTCTGTCACCCTCACAGTAGAGAAGTTCTTGCTCATGTTCAGGTGGAACTTCCTGTGCATCAGTTTCTGCCTGTTACCTCTTATCCTATTGCTTGGCCCAACTATGAAGAGCCTGGTCCATCTTCTTGACAGCCTGCCTTCAGATCATTAAAGACATTGATGAGGTCCAGTCTGTTAAGGGCAGCTGCACAGCACTCTGGGTATCAGCCACTCCTCCCAGCTTTGTGTTGTCAGCAAACTCTCTGAGGAGCCATCGGGCCCTTCATCCAAGTCATGGATGAACAAGTTAGACAGCACTGGGCCCAGAAATGTCATATATGGGTTACATTTGTCATATGACAGATGGGCAGGAAAATGTGGTAATTCTGCCTAACCCAAATGCGTTTGTGGTACTGTGCTGGCATGACCCAGTAAGAAAGGTTAAGTAAGGGATATTTTGGCAGCTTCACTTAAGCTTAGAATACACCAGCTTCCCTTTGGTTTTGCAAATAGGGATTTCAGGAACAAAATTAGGTACAAAGCAATGTCATCAGTCTTTTCTGTTTATCTGCAGTTTATTCCACAGTTATGAATTTTGAAGTTTTTCGTGGTCATCAAATCAAGCACACTGCTTACCAAATTCCAAAATTAAAACCATGGGTTCAACCCTGGTTCACACCGGCAGACAGTAATGCTCTCTCTGCCTTAGTCTGCAAAATGCTCTGTGTTCAAGCAGTGATAAAATTGCCTTTTTTCTTCTTTTTTTGAATGAGCATGATATGAATATATGCTGTTTTACATGGTTCTGAAAGAGAATTTTTTTTTTTTTCTGGTCATGAGATACAGCTGGGAATAGATGTCTGAGAGTACAGAGAGATGAAGGTTAATGGCACTGGGAAGTTTTCAGTGTCAGTGGTGACATTAAGGGCCTCTTGTTTTTGAGTCTTTGTTATAAATTACTGCATACTTAAAGCACAGTTCCTGTTTGTCATCCACACAGTTTACAGATTTCTCATCCAAGTCCCGGCCTTCTTGCTAAACACTGGGAAAGTCATAGCCCATCCCTCCAGTCTCCTTCCCTGTCTCACTTTCAGTGCCATTTTATTTACTTTGCCACTATAAACCACTTCATAGGCATTCAATCCTGCTTTTAATCACCTTGTCCAGTGAGCTGTAGTCTTCTCATTTGGCTTTTTATCTAGCCTTCCTTTACTAGTCTCCAGAGTTTTTCCTCTCAGATCTCTATTACTAAGGAGTGGTCAGTTTTTCTTTCATCCAATTCTGCTGTAGCTGGTGCTCTCCTGCCAGTGCCCAGCTACAATTTTCACTCTTAGCTTTCTCTTGATTTATTCCATCCAGTCCATCTTTTTGTCCACTTTACATTCAAAGCAGATAACTCCTTCTCTCTTTTGCTTGGATCCAGCAACAGTGGAAGGGACTGAACACACATGGGAAAAGTATTCATTGCTCTTGCTAAGTAAAATCTGGTCCCGGCTGTCCCATGACAGACCAGAACTGCAAATGGAGAAGCCCTGCGGCTGTGTGTAGAAGCACGTGTCATTGCAAGTGCATCTTCTGGAAATGCAGCTCTGGACTTTGCTCCAAGTGAGTGTAAGGAAACAATGCCAGCTTAGGTTTGTAATTTGTCTAGTTTCTTGTAGAGGTGTCAGAAACGTGATTGATGGGAAGATAATCTCCTTTCAAAATCTTATATTAATATAAAATCATTAGATTCCCAAACAATTAAGAATGGACCTTATAAAAGGGAATGTCAGGTGACTTTAATATCAACCTGTGTTATAAGAGAGACCTTATTGCTGCCTTATGTAGAGGGGCCTTTTGAGAAAGGTGGGGAGAAACATTTTACCTGTAGTGATAGGACAAGGGCTAACATATTTAGCTAAAAAGAAGGTAGATTTTGATAAGAGATAAGGACGAGATTCTTTACTGTGAGAGTGGTGGAACAGCAGAATAGGTTGCCAGGAGACATTGTGATTGGGGCATTTCTGGAGGAGTTCAAGGCCAGGTTGAATGAGGCTTTGAGCAACCTGGTCTTGTAAAAGATGTCCCTGCCCACTTAATGGCATTGTACTAGATGATCATTAAAGATCTTTTCCAACACCAAGTACTCTATGGTTCTATAGCAAACTAATCGTCTTTGGCACTTTTAAGCAGTTCCTGGTGCTTTGTGCAGTGCCAGCCAGGCTTTTGTTCTGATTTTGTTCTACTCAGTTTATTGAGAAATTAGAGTTCATAGTTTACACTTTCAGAAGGCATGATATTTGTTACGAAGATTCCCCACACATAGTCTATAAATTAGTTCTTCCTCATGACTTAAAAAATATTTAATGGAAACTAGAAACAGTCTTACCCCTGCTCAAATCACTAGGACTTCTCAACAGAGCAGTGTCAAAACTTGCTTATTTTAGATGTCTTTATTGAAGACAGCTGATTTGTCAAACCTATTTGCAGTCCTAGTGTGACGTTTATCAAACAGTTTGGAAAGAAAATTAACAATTTGTAAATAAACACAAAGCAACTGTGTTCTTGTTCACAATTGTTTATCATTGGATAATAATTGAGATAAATACAACTGCCACAGGAGAAGTTAAGTACATGACTGTACAGGCTTATGAAACCTTCATTCTCTGTTACAAATCGGTTTCCCAATTTTCTTGGGTTTTCTGTGTAATATATATATAATATATATTTATGTATATATAAATACAAAAAATATAGATATTCCTACATTATATTATAATGAGTTGGGAAAAATCATCTTTAATACAGTGTCTTGAAGGGAGCTTTGACCTTGCACATCATTGCTTATCAAAGCATACCCAAAGCTGACTAAAGGTAAGTGAACAACAGCTCATAATTCCCTGCTCTGTGAAAGTTTGTTAGGAGCATGTTGTCATGAGAGTCTCGTGCACCTGGGGACAAAGGTCATCACTGGAAATGTACCCTCCCTTGCACTTTGAGTAGCTGGTGAGTGTGGTTTTAACACAGTTTAGTACAGGGGCTCCAAAGGGGGCCTTCTGTGATACACTCCTTGGATCTTGAGTCATTTTAACAGCATGGTGATGTCATGTAATCATGAAGATATGTTACTGTAAATGATACTTGTTACCCCTTTATTAATTGATAAATGAATGTGGTTTCATTGCATTTGTCAGTACTCATGAAGTTTGTGCTAGAATAAATGGGTGGGAGCATTTTTATTATGTAGAGTTTGTTATGTGTACTTTTTTGCTCCATGGGAGTTTCTGAATGCAGATGGCAAATATGTTTTTAGTGTGTGGCTTATTTTAATTATATGGTATGTCTGTTGGGGGAGAAGGTAAGGGACAGTTGTTTGTGCCATATGTCTGACACAAATATATGATTTTTTTTTTTTTTTAAGGAGCGAGAAGAACTTGGTTTTGGAAGGGAGAAGAAATAAAAATACCCTAACTTTAAAAATCAATACATCTTGTTGGGCTGGCACAACACTTAAAATGTCCTTCAAAGAATGCAGCCAGTCCAAGTATTCTCAGAGGGAGGGTTAAGTTTGGGTCAAATGAAACAATGTGAAGAATTTAATTTTAAAAACCAATTTAATTTTTGATTCAGAAGAGCTGATGTGTTATCTCTCAGTGCTTTAGCCTGCCCTCAGGCTAACCACCTGTCTTCTTGGAAACTTGGGGAGTACGTGGGTATTAAGTTACAAGGTACTGCTTTAGTAGTGCAAGACCAGGACTGTGGATATAAGCATTTTTGATGACTCATTTCAACATGAAGAAGTTCTTTATAGTTCCTCCTTCTGTATCTCATTCTTAAAATCCTCTGTGCCATCTTGAGTGGTCTGTCTTGCTTATTTTCCTGAGCCCTTGAACAGGTCTCTATTTCCTGTTCAGTTGGTTGGCCTTGCTGCCAGACTTGTTAGGTACTACATATGGGTTGTCACTAGTGCCGTTGCTCTATGTGTGTCCAGCAAGGAGCGTAGGAAATGAGAGATTGTGGGCAGCAGCTGTATATTTTCCATTTCTCTGTGAGAAAGGGTCAATTTTATTTCACACTGTATTTAGAAAGTCTGTTCCATTCCCTCCCTCACTCCATCTACCCCAAGATTCTTGGAGATTTTTTGAAATTCTGGCCATGGAAAAATACGTTCTGTTGTGCTGATGTGTTATTATGTTGTTACTACTTGAGGTGCCAGTGTGGTGGCTTAGTAATTTATGGCATTTTGGGGTCACTGTGCTGGCAGAACATTTAGGTAGTATTGGTTGTTTTAGGTGATCTCTTAATGGTTACTGGGTGCCATCCTGATTTTCCGTTCCTGACCTTCTGCCAGCAGTGTCCTGTGTTTGTTTCTGTGTTTGGCTTTTAACTCTGTGTGTATTTTCTCTTTTCTCAAAAGCAAGATCCAGGGATGGGGCTGGAGACATGACAAAGAAATGTGATTAAAGGTCTAGTTTAAAATATTATGTATTCTCATTGCCTGAGGGGTAGAAACATAGATGGCCCAAACCAGGTTTCATGCTACATAGAAGTACAGAGGTAACTCCTGTTCACCATGACCTTTCAGTGATTGAGGACTTGTGAATTTAACAAAACAGTTGGGTGTCAGCAGAATGTAAAGCAGTGCTTCTGTACTTTTGTGTTGACAGTTGTTTAGCCTGAGGTACAGCTGTCTTCAAGGGTCCCTGCAACTACATGAAAAAAGCATGTTAAGGTATTAGAATCAAGCAAATGAAAGTTAGGAGACGCTCCAATTTGACCTTTTGTTGTCTTAATTCAGCATTCTTGTGCATATGCATTTTGAAAGGGATTTAGTTGTGACATCATACTCAGTCTTTCTATGGTGCACTCCACGGAGTGTGCTATGAAAACACAGATAATCTCATACTTGCAGCTCTATTTACATGTGAAATACCACTATTTAGCTAGTACTGACTTCTTATCCTGCTGCTACTGAAAACTGGTGAAGAGCTCTCTCTGCATAGATAGAATGCAGAGAAAGGGATGTGCTGGTTGCTCACAACTCATCAGCACAGCCAGTAGTTTAGGCTGAGTTTGTAAAATTGTCTTGAAGGGAATTGAAATTTATTTTCAGTATGGGTTTAATACAATTCTTGTCTTGTTTGTACCTGTGTGCTGGAAGGAATATTGGGTGGAGTGTATAAAACAATTCCTCTCAGGTAATCTGAATCATTACATAGTGAATCACAAACATACTGTGTGCCCACAGTGTTGTCTTGCATCAAAGAAGGTTGTTGTCTGTAACATACTTCTACGTAGTTTGTTTGCTGCTCCACTGAGCACCAATGTTTTATTTGTTGGATATCTTTACTCCATCCAAATCTTCCTTAAAGAAAACTGGACAAAGTCCGGAGATGATGTAAACAACTGGAACAACCTGAAGAACGTTTGTATTCTAAAGACTTTGTTTAGTCTAAAGAAGACTGTGGAGAGACCTGATGACGTACCTAAAATATGCTGCAGTCCACGGCTGTGGCATATTTTCCATGTTCACTGAGTAGACTGAAGTGTTGGCAAAGCTAGATATTAGGAAAAATGTTTTAACAGTCAGCACCAGTTTTATTGAGCACTCATTTTCTAGAGAATCTGTAGGACATCCATCACTGGCACTTTTAAAATTTAGACAAACAGGAATGATGCAGGTATGTCTAGTTCATCCTGGCAGGAAAATTGAGTGATGCCTTGAGCACAGAAGTAATGCCTCCAGCACAGCCGGATGTTTCTAGCCAAATCAAATCCCAGTCCTTTATTGCACTGACCTCAGTGGTCTTACTTTTGTTTAGAATACAGTAAGATTTGATATAGTGTTCTACCTTGTGAGTCACCCTCAGTGGTTTCACAGATGGTGAAACAGAGGTGCCCCTCTGTTAAAAAAAAAAAAAAAAAAAAAAAAAAAAAAAAAAAAAAAAACTATTGAAATGATTTTTAGACCCTGTCTAATCTGATCCTGGCTAGGAACACTTCAGATCTTTAGGTCATGCTCAACATTACTGAGCAATTGTGAGTCAGGAAACAAGGAGCAATCTTGCTGAGATCATCACGTTTTTACCTTTTGGGAGAGGAACTTGTTCAGCCCTCCTGCATTCTTGCTTCCCCACCACACAGACGACGACAGTTTTCCCGATCAAATGAACGACCAGGAGCCCAGAGGGAGAAGCACCAGGTGGAGCACTGAGGAATGCCACTACCAACTAGGTTTCAGAGTAGCAGTAGACCTCTGAGGAGCCCCATGGGATTTGTACCCATTTTGAAAAGCTAGACCACAGGTGTGGAAAAACGTCAGTGGCAAACCACAAAGTTTGGTGAATGCGGGGAATAACTGCTTTTTGAGTCTGAAATAAAGAGCATGAAGAGAGTGACATTGAACCACACACCTGGTCACCTTCAAAGAGCAGTGTCTCATGCATCTACTTCCACCAGTCATTTCATGTTTCTCCGTTTACTAAAAGTATATTTTTGAGTGTTGATCTGCTGCCCCACAGTTACCTCCTCACATCGCAGTTCTCAGAATTTTTGACTCCTTCTAGCTCATCTGTAGGGGATGCCTATGGAAAAGGAATTCACAAATCAAGGGAAAAAGCAGTGATTTATGAGTAATGACTTGGTGATACTTTTTTCTTTCCCTCTCAAGATCCCTTTATCTGCTTGCCAGAACTACAACATATTGTGCAGCATTTAAGTAAATCTACAGCAAATCCACAGAAGAGAAAAGTGTATGTGGAGAAGCAGGGATGGGCTGAGGAGAAGTTGTGTGAAAGGAAGAGTCTCATGGAACCTACATCAAGTTAAAACTGTAAACTTGCTTTAACCTAAGCCACAGTCAATAAAAGGCAGGTGGTGCTTTACTGCTGAAGTGAACAGCCAATACAATGTGATTTGGCCAGTGCATTCTGCACGTGTCAGTTTCAGATGGTGTTGGTTTCGATTACCTCAGTTTTGTTGACATTATCACAGTATAGATGAGTCCTGAGAAAGCTGTAGGGATTGATGAACTCTGAGAATTCTTGATGGTTTCTTGAACTTAAGAGTTTGCCCAAGCAGTAATGCCATTCTCAGTTGTGAATGAATGTCAAGAGTCATCATCCATTTAATGGCAACAATGAAATCCTGTGCACATCAATTAAGCACTTGCTAATGCTGGGACCCCTCTAATCAGATAATCTTTTTAGATTCCAAATGATCCTTGCAAAGAACAAAATAGAAATTAATTCTGAGAGCTTGCTGGAAGATCTCTGTGCCAAGATTTTAGTTCAGTTGAAGAGATAAATGTGACATTCATTCATAACAGGGCTGACTGATGTAAAAATTATATGAACAATATGAACATTGTAAAATAAAGGAGGGCTTAAGGACAAAATTCCTAAATCTGAAAACTCTCCTACTCTAAAAAGTTTTTCTCTATGTAGTTGCTTCATCAACTTTCTATTTTTAGGACCTGTCTCTTACTCATCCTTGAAAATTGATACTTGTAATAAATAATTAAAAGTAATAGCTTTTAGGAAAATATGATTTATTGAATCACAATATCATGTTCTAAAATGGAATGAGTCTAAGGTTTGTACTGTATCAGATTATTTCCCCATTTTTATTCTGCAGCCTTTGGAAGTTTATAATAGCTGCTGGTCTAAATTGCCCTGTAATTTGCACGTATGAAATACAACATTTTGGCCACATCTTCTAACCAACTGTGAAAATTTTAATAGAATCATCCATTTATCTGACCATGAATTTGACCTGAGTATTTAGCTGGTATGTCAGCATATCCATGTTATGTACTTATGTTCCTGATTTATCAGTGATCTAAATAAGATACGAACAATTGTAATTTTTCTAGTCACCACGATAGTGAAATATTATAACTGGCATCTGGTAGAAGGATGGGGGAAAAGAAAAATACTTGAAAGTCCATAGATTTTTTTTTTCTTCACAATATGCATTGACTTGTACTATCCCATACCTTCCGTGTGGATTGGCCCATAGGCTGGGGCAACTACATAAGAATCATGGCATACTTATCCAAAGAGAGGCAGAATTTTAACAGCATCAGTTCTCCAGTCTAGTTGAGGTCATGCCTGTGTTGATGTAAAAGAGAGTGTGTTTCAGATATGTGCTTAAAAAGTCCAAGGGCAATGAGTGGGTGAGGCAGTTCACATGGCAACAGTCCTGGTTTATGATATTTAAAGGATGCATGATGTTAAGAGTTCAAAAGGCAAGTAGAAGAAATTATTGTTCAGGCATTGTCTGTTTTGGCAGGGACTAATATCTTGACTATTGTAGTTTTATGCCAATAGATTAATATCAAGGAAGTTAAGCAATAGACATACCAATGGCTCTTGCAAGCTACAATGAACAGAATTAAAGTTAACTTCTACAGCTGGACATAACATACAAAATGGTCACATTAACAATTTAGGCTTTGACAAGAGTCCAACAGTATTTATGGCACATGATAGAAAGTATTGAATCACATTTGTAAAAGACCTGACTAGGCACCTGGTAACACTTCAGTCTATTCACATCCTGTTCTACCCAACTAGGGGCTGGAGTCAACCACTCAAACACTCTGAACCAGGTTCAGATATAAAAATCATGGCACAAAGGACATCCAGCAGGTTGGAGATTTGAGAAGTTTCTTGACAAACAATGCTGGGCACAAAAGAGGTTTCCATAAATTCCCATGAAGATGGTGCAACTCTTGTGGATTACTAAAGAGACCAACCATAACTAATTTGTGAATTTCCCTGAGCAGAATGTAGTATTCGAGTGAGAGAGTGATTGATGGGAAATACCATTTGTATTTGTCCTCTTTTTCTTTTCTGTGCATCTGCTTATGGTGACTGTTGTTGCTAGTATCCAGGCCAGTGGGTCTTCCTTTGAATAATGTGGTCATTTGCCATAGGTCTCAGGCTCTTCTGAGGTGTAGGTTGAATTTTAATATGACTGTGTGTCATTACGGATGTCATTCGGGTTACACTCTGTTATCCTCCATTGCTTCTCTGTGTTTCCTTCTGTGTGCCAGCAAAGCCACAGTTTGCTGATGGAGAGGACTCCTGGAACCATTCTGTGCTCTCAGGGGAGACCAACTGTGTCATGCATTGGCAGCATCTGCTGGTTTGCCTGGCAAGCATCCACAACAGTGGACTGCAGTAAAGATCACCATTTGAGAAAGATGCTGGCACTTCATAACTTTGCAGAATTCCCCGCATCAAAAGTTACCTGTGGAAGGATAGGGCAGGCCTGTGTACATGCTGCCTTGTGATATACCTTCCTTGCAAACTGATATTGTTAGTTGTGGCTTCAGGATGGGTAAGTTAGAAAGGCTGAAGGAGAAAAGAAGTCTCTGTTTAAACCCATGTATCTCCCAGATCTCTAACATGGAAGAGATGTGTCTGTTTGGTTTGAGCATATATGGTCTTTTCATAGTCTTGGTGTCATTCCTCTCTCTAACTCCAGTAAATGCTGTTTCACCATAATTCAAGTGGTCTGCAGATAACTTTTTTGGGAATTCTTGCCATCATTGTCATTAAGGTGAAAGGGGGCTGCTTTTGTCCTACTTAGGGATTGTTTATTAAAACATGCAGAGATTTGAACTATTTCTGTAATTATTTTATCAGTGGGATTGTGGTCTGTCTAGAAGCAGAGCCCAATGTCCACAAAGAAATTAGTTTAGTGGAAAAAGTGTGTCAGTTGACCAGGATGCCTGAAAATTATTTGGAAACTCCCAGTTCTAAGAAGCATGTGAGGGGGAGATCCACACAGCTGTGCTGAGTCACAGGCTTTCCACACAGGCATCCTGTCTGTTCTCACAGTGTTTATTCAGTGTGGCAGGATACACCCTTGTCCCCTCCCAGTGTCTCAACCCACCTCCCACTGTCTGCACAATCAGGGAAAAACCACAAACACTTTATCATATTCAATACTGTTGATTGGCCCAAAACTGAAGCCTTCCATAGTATTAAAAAAAGTTAGTGTTATGACCAAAAATAGTTTTATTATGAATGGTATAACTTCTTTTTAGGTTAATGAACAACATAGTAATTATTATGATTCATATTTAGAAAAATATTTTTTCTTCTACTCAGCTGAAATTTTTCTAACTTTTAAACTGCAGATACATAATGTGTGTATGTCCTAGATGTAGTATGTTTTAGATGCTGATTTTGAAAATGCTTAGTTAATGCATATTTAAAAGCAAAGTGCTTCTAAAGGAAGCAAAGAGCTGTTAGGGATTTGCAGGTTATTTGCTACATGTGCAGAGCAGTCACTTTCACCACTGAAAAGAAAGACTGTTAGAGAATGGGAAGGACGGAGAACTTCCATCTGCTTTGCTGCAGGAGGACCATGAAGGAATGTCATACCTCTGGATGCCACATTGTCCCTGGTTCTGCCCTGACGTCCTTTGGGGTGGCAGGGGGAAGTGAACGCACGCAATACGGTACACCAACAACCCTGCCCTGATCACTTGAGCACAACACAGCAGTACTGGAGTGCGGCTGACCGTGGCCAGTGAGGCCCAGGGCAGCCCCCCTCCCGAGAGCGTTCCTCAGCTGGGATAGCTCAGTGGGGTTAGGTAGCTGCTGGCATCAGGAAAGAACGGGGAAACAGCTTCAGACTGGGTCTCACAAGCTTCATTGAAGCACCGAGGACTCCCGGTCCAAAGACCCCGGGTGTGGAGGGTGCAGGGGTTTTGAGGGGACAGCTCAGGGAGGAGTCCAGTGTTCAAGGCCCAATGGTATGAGGGCTAAGGGGAGGAACAAAAGAGAAGCAAAGGGCCTCCACCCAACAGGGATGAGGGGGAGAGGATACATTGTTCAGAGACTTAATGCAGCATTGAGTGTAACAGAACTTTCTAGAACTAGGGTATGAAGGAAGGGTGATTGAAAGGATGATTGAAGGGATAATCAACCTGGAAAGAGAGGAAAGAGGGGAGGGGTCACAACTGGGGTTACATAATTGAATTTCTGGAAGGGTCTGCATCCTGTTTGGGGTTAGACCCTGGTCTCATCCCATGGGGCCCAGTCTACCTCTTCCTGAGGCTTCTGGGATCTCCCATGGGATACAACACTGGAGACTACCACAAATGTGGGGCTATTGCTGCAAGGCATAGAATCAGAAAACATTTTCATTTTCTCCTCTTTCTGCCTAAAACAGGGAGATGCACAGGGAGGAAGCAGGACTTGCACGGCTAATCAGCCCCCAGTGCAAGGAGCAAGCAGTTAATTCCTTCAGGAGGGATTAAATAGTTTCTTCTGACAGTTGTATTTATTCCAGTTGCACTGGATTGTACCAGTCACAGGCAATTTTCAGTACTCTGGTTGCTAGGTGACTATGTGAAGTGAGACGCTTCATCCCAAGATGCAGGCATAAGAACATGCAGCGAGAGCCTGTCTTCA
Organism: Promerops cafer; assembly: GCA_013398275.1. Lineage (NCBI taxonomy): Eukaryota > Metazoa > Chordata > Aves > Passeriformes > Nectariniidae > Promerops > Promerops cafer. The sequence continues at coordinate 147,922 of VZSE01004863.1, forward strand.
CCAACTTCTTGTGAGGGATAATCTTGGTTTTTTGATGGCCTGTTGTTTCCAGTTCTCAGGTAGTGGTGTACTTGGCACAAGCCAGGGTCTGTTACAGAGGCTTCACATCCCTGCTTCTGCAAGGTTCTAGTTCAGTATCCACTGCCAGTCTGGGCTTGGCTTCTGCAGGCACAGTTGCTTCTGAGACCCTCTTTATCACAGAATCACAGAATGGGTCAGGTTGGAAGGGACCCCAGTGGGTCACGTTGTCCAGCCTCCCTGCTCCTGCAGGGTCATCCCAGAGCATGTGGCACAGGATTGTGTCCAGATGGTTCTTGAACATCTCCAATGAAATTCTTCACAACCTCTCTGGTCAATCTGTTCCAGTGTCTGGTCACCTGCACAGTAAAGAAGTTCTTCTTCATGTTCAGGTGGAACTTCTGTGCATCACTGTCTGCCCATTGCTTCTTGTCCTATTGCCTGGCACTGTTTCTGCTGTGCTTAAGGCAACTAAGCTCACAGTTCTGGGCTCTGGTGAGTGAGGAGCCGTTTGCCCCCATTTCTTCCTCTCTCCCAGCCAAGTATTGCTGCAGCAGGGTGAGGTCAGAGATCTCCTGCCAGTTTCCCTCACCACTGGGAGAAGGTCCCTGATGAACTCACACCCACCAGCTTCCTTTGCTAAATCCAAGTAAACCTTTTTACACTATGTTTAATAATTTTACATAGAAACAATACGATCTTACCTCTGTATACTCTTGTAACTCTGTGTACTCTTATATACTCTTCAGTCAGGAAATATCTTTTTGCAAAATAGTATAAAAGGCTAAAGTGTAGGCGTGGCAGTGCTTGGATTTTAGCTCTCTACAAGTTCTGCATGGTTGTTACAGCTACTCAGTATATTAGCTATTGTCACTGGGTTTGATGGAAAATTAACTAGGAGTATGGGTGTAGGAATTAAGAAAGTCTAAATGTTTCACAAATGTTTGCTCAGTGAAAGGTATATTCCTAGGGCTACAAAGGTTAATTCTGAGTATTTAATTCAACATATCAATTGATCCTGGCAGCTTCAACACTAGCCTTATTGCTGTACATTTTCTGCAAAATGAAGCCCAATACTTTTCTACCTACCTACCAATCTGTGGATCCAGGGATTTGAAATAAAGAAAATGTTGGATTTTATTCTGCCCAGTGTGTTTAGGCTTGTTAGGACTTCAGCAGAAAAGCTGGTTGATCTGGTTTTTCTAGGATGGAGTCATAACTGTATTACCTTTCCTGACCTGATGAAAGATAGGGCTTTTTTATAGCATGCATATTGTAGTGTGCACATGAAAGTAATTGGAATATTATTAATTGACCTCTTCTTATATTGAAAAATTACATTAAAATATATAATTAATGTGGAATTAAATATTCAGTACTGGTCATAGGAGAATACAATGAAGTATTGTATGAAGATCTGAAGGATTTATGAAAAATAATTAGATGGTTCAGGTTAAAACCTTTTCCAATGATATAAAACTCTTGGTATTTGGCTTCCAACTCCCTGCAAAGAAAGTAGCCTTGTTCCTGCCAGCCTCCCACGCTAGGCAAAACAGCAGGAGGCTGCCCCAGTGAGCTTGGACCTCTGGATGAACTGCAGGCAAGGCTGTCCCTGCTGGAACAAACTAGCTTCCTTTGGCCTTAATGGGAGTTACAGACACCCTCTTGCGGAAGATTTGTGTGAGTGGAGCTGGGGAAAAACAGGCCTGGCTGTTTCTGCTCTGTAAAAGCCTGTCACTAAAGCAGACACCCTGACTGCAAAGGCAAAAAACCACCTCAGAACAGAAGTATGCTTTGGGGTGTCCTTACTGCAGACACCAAATTAGGGTCCTCCATGCTTAAGGGCTTAGGGGAGAAGCTGCTGAAAGTAAAGGTGCAGTCTGCTCCATGCCTGAGAGACATCAGGTTTCTAATCCAGAAGACCCTGATTCTGCTTTACCATTGGATGTGGCAAAAAAAAAGTTCTTCCTTGCTCTCAGCCTTCTTCTCCCCAAAAGAACATCTACAGAGAAACAGGAGGAAGAGGAACACTGCCCTTTTTTACCCATTAGCTTGAGGACTGAGATGTGTAAAGGGGATTTCAGCTCAGGTATCTCTTCACCCTAAGCAGCACTCCTGTTTATTAAGAGTGACCTGGCATGATGTGACCTAACACCACAAAATCTTCAAAAATGTGAAATAAAAATAAGAAGGGTCGCTCCCTACTTTGCTTTCCACATTCTCAATATCTACAGCAACAAAGTGAACAATTTGAACATGCAGCAAACTTTACAAAATTATCACGTTCATTCCTGACAGCAATGAATTCCCCTATTTTATTACTGACCATGTAACATAATGGCAAACCTGACATCCCCAGACAGTACTAGTCTTTTTAGAGTGCTTGTTCATGGAGCTGTAAAATAATGCTTGCCATTCATTTTAACTAGCTATATTTTCCCCTTTTTTTCGGTCTCTCTCTTTAGTTCCCAAAACACTACCACTTACCAGGCAATTGGAAAAAAACACGGATCTGTTGAAAACTAGACAGTGGTAACAGCATGTCTATAGTTGAGTTAAAAAGAAGCTGTTGACAGTCACCACCCAGGTTGATACTATTTTGCAAATAATAAACATAGTTTTTCATTTATTGTCTGTACTTTTAGCTATTAGAATATATGTAAGTTGCATTTTTAAAGGAGTTTTAGTTCTTCTGGGAAAGTCAGGACTTTTTTTAAAATTTTACACAGAAGCTGGATTCTCACTGTAACTAAGTTCAGCATTAAAACTTTAAGAAAATACAGTAGTTACAATCCTCGTAATAAAGCCTCTTGAATGGTAATTATCAGCTCTTCAGGGCAAGGATTGCATAGTGGCTTACTCAGTAGGTGCACTGTTTGCTCTTGCTTTTTCTAGGTGCTATCAAAATATACATTCAACTCACTTACTTTTAAGGAAAAACCCATCCTGAAGTGATGAAATGAGGAGGTAGCCTGGAGTGATTGCCAGCGTGTGCTAATGTCAACACTGAGCTGTTGGCACAGGAGCTCACTCCTGTGCGTGGAAGGCAAAAAGGATATACAACACTCCCTATGCCTTTTTCTTTTCTGTTCCCCACCCATGTGTGTTACAGTAAAATGAGTCAGACAGTACTCTGCCATATCTGGCCTTCCACAGGATACAGGATCCCTTCCCCACTGGGCAGTGCCAAAAGAAAGGACCTGATGTCTCAGTTCACTTAGTGAGCCTGTACCCAAGGACACTATCTGCATCCTCCTATGATTTTCAGCAGTCAAGTACAACAGGATATGAACGGAAAGATGGGCTGCTAGAAAGGAAGACCAGCTTTGGTGAACTCAGGAAAAAAAAGAATTTAAAAACTTGGGATGAGGGGCAGGAAACTCAAGACGACCATAAAGATTCCATGAGGATATGCAAAGAGAAAACTATAACAGCCAAAGTACTGCCATAAAATACAATACAAAATGTTTTTATAAATACATTGGCTCCAAAAGGTGGTCTAAGGAGAATCTCTGTCCTTTATCGGATGTGGGGCCAAACAGTGACAAAGGAAGAGAAAAAGGCTGAGGTACTTAACTGCCTTCTGTTCTTCAGAAAGAAGCAAAATGAACGAGCAGAATGAAGCTCCCATAATCCGAGGGGAAGTAACTTACTATGCCACTTATACACAAGTCTATGGGGCCAGATGGGATCTACCCAAGGGTACCGAGGGAGCTGCTGGAAGTGCTCACCAGGCTACTTTGCATCATGTATCAGCAGTCCTGGCTAACTGGGGAGGTCTGGAACAAGAAGGGCAGCTGGAGGCTGGCACAAGAAGGGCTGGAAGGAGGATCCAAAGAACTGGCTATGGTCAGTCAGACCTTGGTGCCAGGGAAGGTCATAGAGCAGGTCATCCTGAGTGTCATCACCCATCCAGCATGGATTTGTGAAAGGCAGGTCCTCCTTGACCAATCTGAACTCCTTCTATGACAAAGTGATACACTTAGTGGACAAAGGAAAGGCTGTGTATGTTTTCTGCCTATATTTTTTAAAAGCCTTTGGCCATTTCCCACAGCATTCTTCCAGAGAAATCAGCTGCTCAGGGCTTGGACAGATGCACTGTTTTCTGGTTAAAAAATTGGCTGGATAGTAAAGACCAGAGAGTGGCAGTGAATGGAGTTACATCCAGCTGGTGGCCAGTCACCAGTGCTGTTCCCCAGGGCTCAGCACTGGGGCAAGTCCTGTTTAATATCTTTATCTGTGATCTGAATGAGGGGATTGAGTGCATCCTCAGTTAGTTCAGAGATGACACCAAGCTGGGTGGCAGTGCTGATCTGCTGGAGGGCAGGAAGGCTCTGCAGAGGGATCTGGACAGGCTGGACCATGGGCTGAGGCCGA